>CM053786.1:721295494-721520494 GCA_028749045.1 Cupressus sempervirens | reverse complement strand
ACTAAGCAGATACATCATCTAGAAATAAGTTCATTATGTGGTGTATTTAACATGATAATGTCATATAGCTTAGATTATCAGTTCTTTGAGTTGTAAATGGTTGAAAATATTGTGACCCTATTGTCAATCATGGCACCTATCACTTCCTTTTCATGTGTGCCATTTGAATTCAAGGATATATATTTCATAACTAATGATGGACCATGAGTAAGTCATACCTAAACTTAAGGTCATGTAAACATGGACCAAAAGTAGTTATAGAGGCTACCTATTTATATTTGGTGGCAATCTCTTGTAATATGATAATGAATACTTATCACACTATTGAATAGTATTGATAGTTTTTTTTTTTAAAGTTAAATAAATATTATAGTCTATTTTATTTCACTAGCACTAAATGTTAGAGTAAATAATTAATAATTAATTATTTATTCTATTGCTTAAGCTTACTTAGGTCATGCATTTATTTAATATTTCATATTTAATGCATGTGGTGGTTAGTTGTTGACAACACGGGAGTTTGTTCCCTTCTAGTTGTCACACTTATCTTCTACCACCTTCCAGCTTGTTCTACAAGCTTCCATGAGCTCTTTATATTCGGGCTCTCTCTCATTGTAACATGACACATTATAATCACATCACATTATTGTAAATACATTTCTTCTTGTGTTTGCATTATGATGGCTCTCATGTCCGTTTAGGGTTTTTGCCCGTGCTCCATGCTCCTCCCCTTCTATAGCTTCTCTTTGACAGGTTTCGCATGCAGGTGATCTTGGCGTCTTCGGAGTTGGCTTTCCTCAACTCCAACATGGTATCAGAGCCTTCCTGCTGCTGCTTCGTTGAAGAAATTTTGAAGCCGTGATTTGGAGTCACAAACCCTAGTTTGTTTATGCAATTTTTCTTCAAATTAGGGGATCAGCATTTTTTTGGAGCACTTTTAGCCCAAACGGACATCACCATTGGATCCAAAAGGCCGTTTGCAGTCAGGATTCATATAAAACTTATCAATTTTGGAGACAGAGCTCCGGGAGGCAAATTTTTTTTGGATGCAGGCACTGCCGTACAGACTGTACGGACGATTTTGAGCGAAAAAAATTTAAAAAAAAAACAATTTCGGGCACGCCGCCGCCGCGCCACCACGGGGCCGCCACCGCGCCGCCTGCGCGCAGCTCGTAGCGGCCGCAGCAGGCAGCGCCGCCCGCGCTCCGCAATGGCCCGGCCGCCTCCCGGCCGCCGCCCTCCGCCGGCGGCTCATCCTGCATCCGCCACCTCCGCTGGTAGCTCTGCCGCCTGCGGCCACCTCCTCCCAGCTCCGCCGCCCGCCCACTGCCTCCGCCCGACACCTCTGTTACCAGCACTGTCAGCCAAATCAGCCACTGCAGAGGTGACACGTGGCATGGGCGCCACGTGGCACCTTGCCACGTGGACCCGCCACGTCACCCCTGCCACGTCAACAACGTCTCATCCGTACTGCCACATGGCAATGCCACGTGGCACTATTTTTGCTACGACGGCTGACGGGCCATCAATTTAAATCTCAGGGCCTGCTGACGTCAGCATGACGTCATACCTATGTCATCATCCCTGCTTGCACTCTCCTTCAAGTTCTCTTTTGGACCTACTTGTGGTTTTTTGGCCATAACTCTTGCATACGGAGGTATTTTTCCGATCCGAAAGAAGTGCCGAAAAGCTGGTTTTGAGACGGAGATTTTGGTGTAGGTATTTTTAAGTTTTGATGCTTTTTTATTGCCTATTTTTTTTGTTGAAGTATGAAGTCCTATTTTTGACTCCAGCATGCATATCTTTTGCATCCCATGCTTGTTTTTTGAAAACTTTATATTTTTGGAAAGATGGTTCTGTGTACTCTTCAGAAAAGTAGTCCTTTTTCTTTGTTTTCGACCTCTTCTCTTTCTATCATAGTTTTGGCGTTCTTGCTCTATGGTGGATATTTTGAGTGTTTTAGGCCTGAGGATCGTTTTCCTGGCATGGTTTGCTTTCTTTTCGGCTGTACTTTCTTTTGGTTTAGCTCTTTTTCAGTTCTGATCATTGTAGCTATCTTTTTGAAGCATTTTTCATTTTTGCACTGAGATAAAGTGTCACTTTTGTATTTCGGGAGTCATGAACGTTGTTTTGAGTCAGGTGTACTTGCACTATTTTCATAAAGCACCATGGGGGGGATTATTGTTTGTTGTTTTAGGCATTCTCCCTTTGTCAAGTGAGTGTCCCTTCCATGACATTAGCCCATGCAGAGTCAGTTAGACCGTGTCTTTATCGGTGTCTGTACTTCTTTTCCTCTCTCCTCGTTCTTGGTTCATTTGCAGGAGATTTTGGCTCACCTTCTCAGTTGCCTGTCATCACACCCCGTCTACATTAAGGGGGGGTTATGTTGTGTTCTAATGAATCCATGGTTTGATGGTTCGATAGTGTGAACTATGTATTCAGTGGTTGATCCTATATACAAGGCGATTGCAGTGGCTGGCTACCTATGCATTTCGGTGAGATGGATCATCTACCATATAGACATGCTCAGTTCGTGCCTTCTTCTTCCATGGAGGTTTCTTCAGATCAGCAGTTTGGCAGATTTGCGATTCTTCATGCTTCAGTGATGCTGCTTCTTCATGATCACTCTTTGTTCCTGTTTTAGGGGACAATTTCCCTAGTTGGAGACTTCTTCAGCTCTTCACTGGGTTCTTACCTCTTTTTAGGGGAGGGTTTTTCCCATGTGGTTTTCTCTCTTTCCCTGCTTACAGAGGTTTCATCTTCTTGCATTGTACTTGGGTACCTAACATGGCCTCGTTGCCGGGACCCATTATGCATTTCATCTTTGTTTTGTGAGCTTAAGGCATTTCCCTAAGTTGCACTTAAGGGGGGGTGTTAGAGTAAATAATTAATTATTAATTATTTATTCTATTGCTTAAGCTTACTTAGGTCATGAATTTATTTAATATTTCATATTTAATGCATGTGGTGGTTAGTTGTTGACAACACGGGAGTTTGTTCCCTTCTAGTTGTCACACTTATCTTCTACCACCTTCCAGCTTGTTCTACAAGCTTCCATGAGCTCTTTATATTCGGGCTCTCTCTCATTGTAACATAACACATTATAATCACATCACATTATTGTAAATACATTTCTTCTTGTGTTTGCATTATGATGGCTCTCATGTCCATTTAGGGTTTTTGCCCGTGCTCCATGCTCCTCCCCTTCTATAGCTTCTCTTTGACAGGTTTCACATGCAGGTGATCTTGGCGTCTTCGAAGTTGGCTTTCCTCAACTCCAACACTAAAGAGGTGCCATTGATTTGTGTTTTATGACCTACCAATAGTAAATTAATTTTGAAGTATTTCATCCTCTAATATTGATCAAAATTTCATGTATGTTACAATCATGCAAATAATTTTTGAGTTTCCTTCTAGTTTGGATAAGCTCAATGGTAGACATGATATGTTGGTATCATGAGGGGTATTAAATTATGTTGGAAATTGCTCAAATTGATTTTAGACAATATTTTTATTATAGAAAATATTGGATATGAGAGTTTTTAAATGATATTTGCAATATGAGTACCATTTGGGAATTTTCACACATATACTCCAACCTAGAAGGAGGGGAAGTTCAGATTTTGTTAGCTAGCATCTCATGAAGTTTCTCTCTACAAACTTTGGAGACCTATAGATCTCCATGGAAATTGTTAAATCTAAAAAAATTAGTTTTGAAGATGAAAATGAAAAATCCTCATTTTATAAATTAGGTATAGTCACCAAAATGTCTTTCATTTCCTATAAAGAAACTCAACATATCTGCATTACAATTCAAGAACATTAGAGTTGGACATACACATAAGAAAATGGAAGGAGGATTGTGTGATAGGTTTAACAATAGTATTTTATATTTGTAAAGCATGGGAAACATGGAACAAGTATGTACATACTTCAACACATTCTATTTAAATCTTATCTACAAAAATTTGATGGTAGAAATAAAAAGCCTAAAATGAATGTAGAAAATCAAGTAAATGCAAATGGGTAGGTGTAAAATCCATTTCCCCCAACCTCATCCATTATCCTCCTTACATAGGGAAGGCTCAAATTTGTGAATGATGCTTAGGAAATTAAAAATTTACAAGATAACAATTTGGTCAATCTAATCAAAATTAGGAATATTGTAAAATGTATTTAGGAAAATATGCCCTCCACATGGTCTTTTTGTTCATAAGAAGTTCTACTTCATGATTAAATTTCTTTGGGGGGTGATATTTCCTTTTAATATATCTCAAATAGCATGTCCTTTCTCTAGATGGAAATGTGATATAGTGGCCAAACAAAGGGATTTTAAGGGTTCAACACATAAGGAAAACTAGAAAATTTCTATCCACTTCACAAACCTTTCCTTTCATGGGGTATGTCTGCAGGCAATCAATGTAGGATTTGGCCACCTAGAATGCTACCTATGTCACTCATCCCTTCAAGGTCAAGGAAGAATTGAGGGATGGAAAAAGAGGCTCTCATTTAATTTTGGTCATGGTTCAAATTATGCCTTAAGCAGTTGCAAATGAGCTTGAGAATGATTTTTTAGAGGAGGAAGTAAGAAAGCATGATTTAATTACCCAAATTAGTATCTAATTCAAAAAAAAAAATTCTAATGGTCGAATTTCTTTGTTGGGTTTCTCCCCATAAGCACAAACTAACATATATAAAAACACAAAAATGAATCTTGAATTACTAAATACATGACCATAAAAGTAGAAACAACACCATAGATGATCTAGATGTTCATGATGATGAAAAATCTAAAGACAAAGGCTCAAGGTCTTAGCCATTACAATTTATGGTTGAAAAGCTTACTATTGTTATAATAGCATTAACAATTATTAAAAACCCTAAATCTAAAAAAAGTTTAATGCATCAATTAATTTGGGTATGTAACAATAAAAATTAATAGAGATCAAAGATGTACCTCACAACATACCCCCACCAAATTTAACACTTCTCAATATCAATCTTCAAAATCATCATCTCTATCTTTTCGGTGCCCATAATGAGGAGGAATAAAGAAATAGGTAATTAATGTCACTTTCGAAGTCTAATGTAGCTCCTTACTGTGTAATTACTACATCTGGGTGCTCTTTTTTTATTAAAGAAAATTTGTTCTCAACCAATAAAAAATAAGAATTTATATTTCCTATTCAAATCTTAGAATTTCACAATATATTATTAAAATTTAACAAAAACATCAGTTCTCTAACAATCACACTTTAGGGAAAATCTCCCATGCCTATAGAAATGATATGATAATTGTATACACTTTTTCTTTATGATTTGATTTGTTCACATTTCTTTTTCTATTCTCATATTTTATGATCATATAATAATATAGAACAAGAAATGAAAATAAAGTGTGAAAGTAAAATTAGCATATAATTTATTTTATAATCATATATAATAATAATATTTTACACTAAGAAATGTTAGTTTATGAATATCAAAAAATAGTTTCTACATTATTGATTATAGTATTGTATTGAAGAAATACATAATTAAGTATAAAAAATTTAAGATGAAAAATGAATTACAATAATAGAGGAAATATAATTTGAATTTTAATGTTATATTTACTAAATAAAAAAACTTTGTTTTATTAATAATAATAAAATATTAAAACTAATTTATATTCATTAAGTAAAATTTTCCATAAAATTTTAAGAGCAAAAGTAAAACTATATTATCAAATTATATCTGAAATAAAGAAAATTTATTGAAAATTGTACACATTAGAGAGTTTCTAAATTAAATTTGATTTATTTTTTAAGGTTTTTAATTTAGATTTGATTTGTTTGAAATAATTTTTTAAAGAAAATAATTACATTTGTATAAATATATTTTTAGGAATATTTTAATTTGTATATATTACATTGTCAATTGCATCCATAAATATAAGTTCACAAACCATACAATTGAAAAAATAATAGATGTGTTTGTAATCCTCTAAACATAAAAGTTACCATTTAGAAATATGGATGAAAGGAAGTAAGATTGTTTATGTAGTAATATGTACTAGTTTATGATTTTATCTTTGCTAATCTAAACACTAACACTTCTATAAATCATTACTTTTAAAGGTTGAAACAAGCTAATATTTAAAAAGTGGCCTATGATGTGCTTATAGATTGAGCAAATTCATGGAGGGAGCATGCAATAGATTTGCAAGATCTTCATGAGTCTCACAAATGTATTACAACCATCCTAGTTCTGCTAGATTATTTAAGCTAACATACAAGATAATACAAGTTAAATGATAAAAAAAACCTAAATGTCTCAAAGACAATTAAATGTTAAACTAGTAGCCTAAGAATAACATGAATATGCAATCCTTTTAAATTAGGGTGAGGCCTCATTTTATAGGTTGTAGAAATGATTGAACAGATGATATGCAATAATAAGAAATGGTAGATATTTAATTGTTTTTGATCTATGTGGTCACTATTTTAGAAGTTTCCCAAAATTGTACATTTAAGTGGTGTTATTTTCTTATATTTTATTTTAGAAATAAAATTTAAAGTGCATATGAGAAAGGGGATTTTGATTATTTAATTAAAAGGATGATGGTTCTTTTAATAAAATAAACTTATGATATAGTGATCAAACCTTAAGATATTATCAATTAATGGATGTTTGATGAAATGATTAAATATTTAATAATTATTTTGATTATATAAAATTGATCAATGCATAATAGAGCCTAATATTTATTTTAATTTAATTATTCAAATTAGAGGAACATCATTTACTAGACCAAAATAGGTGATTTGTCATGCCCAAAATATAGGGCATAAACAAACTTTTTTTTTAATTCTTTTTTAAAAAGTGAAATAATTAAATTCACTAAGTTTGATAAGTTGTTTCATAGTTAAAATATAGGTACAATATAAGGCAGATACGATATCTCCTATCAATACTTTTAAGATTACAAATCAATTTTATAAACATCATGTAGGAACAAATTGATAAATTTAAATGTTCATTTTTGAGTCAATTAATTAAATTAAACAAACTAATTTCAATTGATTAAAAGACCTAACCCTTTATTATTTTTAATTTCTCTTTAAAATATTACATCCTTAGAACAATAGTAAAACATAATTGACAATAAATTTAGGTCCTATTAACTTTAATCAATAATAATAAATCTATTAGACAAAATATCAATTAACAATATGGCTAATTGGTTTAGAATGTCCAACTGAAAAAATAAATATAGAGCTAATTAATCAAAATGTTTAAATAAAAGACTCACTAAAAAATAATGTCTCTCATAATATTACATCTATAATTCATAAACAAACATTTCTAATAAAGATAATAATATAACTAAAATTAAACAACTAAATAATTAAGTAAAAACATTAACACCACTAACTTAAATAATAATCTGCTATAATTAACAACTAAACTTTTAACTAACTCTACTTGTTTTAATCTAAAGAATAAATACTCATTATAATATAATCTTTTAATAATAGAAAATTAAACTAGCTAATATTTTAAAAAACATACTAGCTACATAACTTAACATTAAAACTAGAGTAATTCTTATTCATTAATCTTTACTAAAAATACTAAGTAAAACAAAAAAAACATACTAAAACAATTTCAAATACTAATACAATAAATTAAACTAACTAAACTAACACTAAACTAACATTAGTCTACATTAATAAAATGAAATACAAAACAAACTAATAAAATAAAAACCTAAATTTAAAACCATTCTCACAAACTAATTCTACGTTATACTAACTAAGCTCCCAACTTAATAACTACATCCCTGCACCTAAAACTCCACCTCTCACATGGGCAAGAAACTTTAATAACACGTAGCCCAATTTTTTTGACTTTTTTCACCAAGCCTCATGAGTGGGGGAAGTCAAATGGCCTAGGAGAAATGCATGGCAAGGTGGTTGGGATCACTAAACAACCAGTACACATTTAAAGCTGCCCACACTTAAATCATTGATTTGGCATCAATACCCAAAACTAGGCCCTAGAAATAGGTGCAGACAAAGTTTTGAAAAAAAAAGTTCATTGCTATTGGCTTTAATGCTCCAATACTTCACGTGGGTCAAGTCTGGCTATGCTATTCATTGGGATTTTATGGGGTTTTCCATAATTAAATATTTTAACTTTCTTGTAACTCCAATTTGGCCCTTTTCAAAAATTGATGCCTAGGAATGTGGAGGGTGGGGGGAGTTATGACAAGTTGAATTTCCTTCTTGGCCCTTAATAAGGGATCCATTTCAAATTCTGCAAAACATCACGGTAATTGTGGAGAGAATGAAAACTAGCCAAGAAACAACCAAACATAACATGAAGACAAAATTAGACATTCACTCCCATACTAGGTTTTCACAACAGGATCGACATTGAACCACACTAGGGAGAAGGTGGATTTTTCCAATAGGAGATGTTAGACACAACACCAAAATAGGTGCCATATCGGGGCTATAACTCAAGAACTTCCATTCTTACATTCCAAAACTCATACATGGTTTGTGCTAATGAGTAGGGGCCCACAACACCCTACCCTCTCTCCCTCTTCTCATCCTAAGAAGAGACTCTTCACTATTGGAGTCCAACTGAAGACCTTTCCCCATACATGGCCACTTCTGCCCTATTTGAGGGTGAGTAATGTCAATACACCCATACAATCCCTTTTAAAATTCAAGAACAAAACACAAAGGAACAACATCTAAGAAGACCCATTTCCCATCCCTCCCAACCTATTCAACACACACACACACATACATATGCAATAAAACTGAAACATGAAATGCAACATGAACAAAATGAGTTGAAATATTCCTACCTTCAAAAATTAGGTTATGGAAAATGAATAAGTTTGAGATGAGCTTGCTTTCCTCTCCTTCTCCTTCAATTCTAGAAATCCTTCTAAAACTAGAGGTTGGTTGAACACCCAAAACCCTCTCAAAATTGCCTCTAAATAAGATCCTAAACTCAACCTCAAGATGCAATAACTCCCCCACTTGCCCAAAAGTTCTAGAGGCTTCTAACACAACTACCCCTAAGGCTAACCTCAAGGTGGAGTTAAGGTCATCCAACTCATGATAAAAACTATCAATTTTCGCAATAAAGAAAAAATTGGGTTTTTGAGTGACCATAAAAGTCAACAAAAGGGGCTAGCGTGGTGGGAAATACCCCTGACCCATACCCATAACCCTTGGGTACTTAGATTTCATAATTTTAGGCCTATGGGATAAATTAGGGACCTAACAAAGGCTATGAAAGTTTTAGGACTATTTGACAACCTTTAAAATGTAGTAGAATAGGGGTAATCAATCTTGATTATAAGCTGATTAGCATAAAGGTCACTAACTTAGTCTAACTTAGATTTTTAGGTTACTCGATTAACCCTAACTATCATGCTGCAATGCATATGCAATTTCATGAGTGTCCAGTGACACTATAAAAACACTATTACAAAACGTTAACATTTATTGATGATAGACTGATACATTCATACACCTCACAATACAAATAAACTATGAACAATAGAGTTTTTTAGAAATAGTACATAGGGTTTAGTTTTTTTTCTTTGTTAGATTTCTTGGCTAAAATATCCTGCACACTCATTGCACACATCAGTAGCTCAAGAAAATCACCTGCATATATGTATATAACGTATCAAAGAAATCACATAAATTAAAACATCTATCCTTCAAATAATTTAGCTGTTCATCTTGTTCTACTCATATTTTCAATCATTAAAATTGCATAATCAAAGTGTTAATTCTACATTCACTTACTTCATCAATATACATGTTCATAAAGCTTTAAATGATGAAAACAAATATCTAAAAGTACATCATCACACAACATGAAATAGCATAATATGTTTAGTGTGTCTAATAGTGTCTCAACATACTGAGATATGAGTATCAAAATAATAATGTATCACTATGCTACGATGGATTAGGGTGAGGCCTCACATGATTAAAATAATATTATCAAATGTTAGTATATAATATTAATAATCATTTGTTTACTCATTTTTATTAGGGTGATTGATTATTTGGTCATTTATTAAGTCATATCTATTTGTCTACCTAATTATTTTGTTATAATTTTAGCTAATGATTAGAGTAGTCATTTATTTAGTCATTTATAATTATGAATAGCAAAAATTCAATGGAATTTGATCAACTTCAGTCACATGACCAAAAATTTTAGTCACATGACTAAATTTTTTAGTCATGTAGTTATTTATTTGCCAAATTTCTACTAGTGGCTACTTAACTAACTATGGTGTAGGAATAGTTCACCAATTATGTTATCAATTGTTGTAGGATAAATAGATCTTACTTAGAAATAAACAAGGATATCAAATCTACTCTAAAAGAATATTTCCCTCACCAAGTGGGTGTAGGAGTTGATGAAATCCAACTCCGCAGTCGCCAAGATCACCTACATGCAAATAGCTTGCTGAAGAGAAACCGAAAGAGCAAGAGCATGAAGCAAACAATGCAAGAGGAAATATTTCACAATAGGAAAATGAGATTTCTATGTGAATGGAATGATTTACAATGAGAGAGAGACCATTTAAAAAGGCCTCATGGAAGCTTGTAGAACAAGCTGGAAGGAGGTAGAGGACAAAAACGACAACTCAACACATATCCTCAAAAAGTGGAATATGCTAAAAAAGGAGAAAACTCCCGAGTTGTCAACAACAACCACTACATGCATTAAATACTAAATATGCATTAACCTAAGTAAGCTTAAGTAATAGAATAAATAATTAATAATTAATTATTTACTCTAACACCCCCCCTTAAGTGCAACTTAGGGGAATGCCTTAAGCTCCTAAAACTAAGATGAAATGCATAATGGGTCCCGGCAACGAGGCCATGTTAGGTACCCATGTACAATGCAACCTCTGTAAAATGGAGAAAGAGGGAAAACCCTATGGGAAAAACCCTCCTCCAAAAAAGAGGTAAAAATAACATGCTAAAAAAAACATGAAGTGAAGGAAGGAAGGCCTCAACCAATCCCCCCAAGGACAACTTCCGCCAGAAATGTTTCAAGAGACTCTCTCAAAACCATAAGTAGAACCAGCCCCCCCATGAGAATAGACACCAAGCCCCCCCCATAATGATGGAGCTCCTGTAGAAATGATCGAACCAATGAAACTCCAATTCGAAAGGAACAAAGGCACGAAACAAGGAAATACCTGCGTGAGAGGAGCAATTGGAAAGCCTAGCTGATGTCCAGAAGAGAATGTATGAGGAACCAAAAAGGGAATCCCCAAGGCAGGTGCGATGACATTGTCATGAATGTCCACTGAAGTATCTGCAACAAGTGTACCTGGAGTCTCAATAAATGAAGCTGGAAGATCAGGTAGAGCGGAAGGAGAATCTTGTAGAGAGGAAAAGCCCTCATCTGGTTGTGGTGTGGCAGTCAAAGTAGGGATCTCAGGAACAATACAAAGGTTCAAGTGTCCTGACTGCACCACACGATGCTCCTGCGAAGGAGATGGTGGACCAAAGTGTGAGAAGGTATAGAGATGAGTGGAAGGATCAACTACCCCTGTAGCAATAAGATCTCCTGTAGCACGATCTCGAATGAAGACTGAATCAGTAGTGAACTCAACTATCTTCCCTGATCCACTGCGTTTAATCTGAGAAATTGAGAGAAGGTTGGCAGACAAAGATGGAACATACAATACATCATTGAATATACCATCTTGGATGTGAACTGAATCTTTCCCATAGACTGGTAATGCAGTGTTATTCCCCATGAGAATGTGAGGAATAGGAGAAGCCTCAAGAGTGGAGAAGACACCTTGAGAAGATGTCATATGGTGAGAAGCACCTGAATCCAGTATCCAAGGAACCTGTGAAGAAGATGCAATAGAAGCCTGTAATGCATGACCCTTTCCAAGATCTGATGTAGATGTTGAAGAGGTGGAAGAAGCCTGAAAAGAAGACCCTTGTGAGGTAGAAGAGGATGGAGAGGAAATAGTGCTCTTCTGAAGGAGAGCGTGCAAATCAGCAATCTGTTTCTCATAGCCATCACATCTCTTCTGAAAACAACGTGCCTCGTCATGAGATCCTTTCCCACAATAGGAACAGGTAGGAGTTGCGGTCTTCTTTTTCTCCTTCTTGTTAGAAGATGATGAACTAGTAGAAGAGGGATCTGATAACTGCTTCAACTTCTGTTCCTGTGTAACCTTGGAAAGCAATACCTGTGACTGAGAACTTGAAAGTGAATCCATTTGAGTAATCTTCGATTTTTCACGGGTTAACCGATTACAAAATATCTCAAATGAAGGCATCCTATGTCTATCACCCAAGGCATCCATAGTGGAGTAGAAAGTGGAAGAGAAGATCTGATACTGTCCCTTTAACTTTGAGAGTACCAAAAAGATACACTCATCATCTGTTTTGTTCTTCCCACATCCCTACAAAAGTGTACGTAGAGATTTGAACTTCATCAAGAAGTCCTCAATGGTGGGAAAGTGATCAGGTGTCAAAGAAGTCAATTCTGCATCTAGTTGAAGTGCCCGAAACTCATTTACTTGTCCAAACAAAGTCTGAAATCTTAGCCAATAAGCCCGTGGAGTAGTCAAACCATCCAAGTGAAACAACAAGCTCTCTGAAATGTTGAGTGCAATAAGCCCCATGGCTTCATCCATCTTGTTCCTGTGTTGTAGAATCTCAAAAGGTCGTTGGAGATTAGGCTGATGCTCATCCAGACAAGACCATAGACCTCTTGACATTAGAAGTCTAGTCATTTGTGCCTTCCATGTGTGGTAGTTGTGTGGTGTGAGACGGGATATAGATGGATCCGCCATTGAGAGAAAGAAGAAGACGGAAGTAGAAGGGTCTTAACTGAAGTAAATTACAGAAAAGAAAGACACCCCCCCACAAACGTACAAAAATATCTCCCAAATACCACAAAAAAACAACTAAGGAAAGCAAAAACTGGAAAGGAACCTGGATTTGTTGATGCAGAATAGGAAACAGAAGCCTCTACTTTGACACAAAAAATGGAAGCTCAAACGAACTCAAAATCATGCAAAACTAGCACCAATGTGTCCGTCTTTGAGTCAGCTTTCTGACACTTCTTTCAGATCGGAAAAAGACCTCCGTATGCTCAAGTTATAGCCAAAAAATTGACTGCTGCTCCAAAAATACACTTGCAGGAAAATTACAGATACTGGCATAAATTTGACGGCCGTATGCCCATCACAGACCAGTCACCGGCAAAAAAAATCCGATTACCGGCAAGATGATGTCATATGCTGAGAAAGTGATGTCAGCGCATCAAAATATGATGTCAGCACATCGGTTGGCAGCCACGTGGCGGTCGGTGGTTGGAGAGGCCACAGGGCAGCGGAGCAGCGGAAACTGCCGGTGGCGGTGGCGCCTGGGAGGAAAACCCGGCGGCGCCGCTGTCTACGGTGGCGGAGGCTGCTGCGCCCGGGCGGTGGACAGGAGGAGGCCGGGAGGAGCCGCGGCAGAGCGCGGGCGGCACGCGGGTGGAGCGGCGGCGGCGCCGAAATTTTTTTTTTTTTTTTTTTTTAAAAAATCCGCGCTGCGTCCGTACGATCCGTACGGCAGCGAACTCGGGATCCTCAAAAAATTGCCAAAATTGCCCTGTCTCCAAAAATGAAAAGCTTTATATGAATCCTGACTGCAAACGGCCTTCCGGATCCAATGGTGATGCCCGTTTGGGCTGAAAGTGCTCCAAAAATTCGCTCTAGCCCTGATTTGAAGAAAAAATGCACAAACAAACTAGGGTTTGTGACTTCGAATCACGGCTTCACAAATCCTTCAAACAAGAAGCAGTAGGGAGGCTCTGATACCATGTAGGAGTTGATGAAATCCAACTCCGCAGTTGCCAAGATCACCTACATGCAAATAGCTTGCTGAAGAGAAACCGAAAGAGCAAGAGCATGAAGCAAACAATGCAAGAGGAAATATTTCACAATAGGAAAATGAGATTGCTATGTGAATGGAATGATTTACAATGAGAGAGAGACCGTTTAAAAAGGCCTCATGGAAGCTTGTAGAACAAGCTGGAAGGAGGTAGAGGACAAAAATGACAACTCAGCACATATCCTCAAAAAGTGGAATATGCTAAAAAAGGAGAAAACTCCCGAGTTGTCAACAACAACCACTACATGCATTAAATACTAAATATGCATTAACCTAAGTAAGCTTAAGTAATAGAATAAATAATTAATAATTAATTATTTACTCTAACAGTGGGCCCCCTTGGATGAGTGAATAGGAAATACAATTAACATAAAAGATATAAACTTGACTATGCATTATATTCATTCATGGAAAAAGATTACACTTTGTTGGTCTAATTTTTAATAGTAGAGAAAAAGTCTGGAATTTTGGTGATAAATTATTTAGGTCATTGCATTTTTTAAATTAGGGTTTCATTCCTCGTAATTTTTCAAATGCTTAGGTTGCCCTAGTTTGTGTCCAAGTCTCTATCTTGTTAGAATTCTATTAAATTCTCAAGGTTTGCCTCTCAACTTAGCTATTAAAATACCCTAAGTGGGAAAAACCCTAGGTCTCCTTTCAAATTTTTGAAAAGATTTGAAAAGGACTTAAAATGTCACCCTTTATGGTCGTACGGTTTAGGTTTTCATGTAAGAGTGAAATACCTTTTTCTTCTTGTTTCTGTGGTCATGTTCTATAGTGCATCATAAAAGCATAAGGAACTTTTGTTTTATAGGCATACACTTTTGTCTTTCATAATAGTGAGATGGTTCATTTAGAGTCTCCCTAATCATACATTTGGTTTTTGAGTGAAGGAATGCAAAGGCTTGTTTCATTCTTTGAAAGTAGTTTTACAGCTTTACGATGAACAGTTGAGTGGGTAAGCAAAAGAGGTTTGAAGAAGTACTCTCAGTCATACGATGTAGTGTTGAGCATGTGATCATAAAAGGTCTTGAAGGATGTGTGTTGTGCTACTTTACAAGAATATAGGTAAGAAATTGAGTGAAGGGGTTAGAAAGGTATTGAGTTGAGGTCTACACATCTACATTCTAATGGATGGTGTAAGAGCATAATGCCCCAACATGGCATAAAGGAATGGTTTGTAAGAATGCACAAAATGTTTTATAATTCTTCGGATAAAGTTATTTCCTAGGAGCAAAGGTGAGATGTTGTTGTGCTTATGTGCATATGTTTCTTGGGCTCACAAACAATGATAAAGCCATATTATAATAGTGATTGTTTAAAGTGGGACCTATTGCATTGTTAGATGGGCCTTGGTGCAAGAAAATTAGATGGTGACATGTCATAAATATTAGATGGGCCCAACCTACATGGCAGATAACTTAAGTTCTTAATTTTGCATGTGTAGAAAATCAATGACGATGTTATTTTCTATATTTTTATGCTACAATCTGGGTCGATGTGTTAAACTCATAATGGTTTTTGACACTTGAGTGCCAATACACTTAACCAATTTCTATATTGAAGTCAATTACACCATGTATGCCAAGCCACAACATGTACCAAGTCAGGAAAGACTTTAGGTGCCGAGTAGCCTTTAGGTGCCGAGTGAAGATCAGGTGCCGACCAAAGTTCAAGTGTCGAATGACTTTAGGTGCCAAGCATGATACAAGTGCCGAGTAACATAGAATGTACATATGAGCTTGTAACTTCATTGATTCATATGTAAATTTTTTTCATGGCCAACATATGACGAATCTTGAAGGATTAAATGGTAAGATCAAATATTTTGTATTTCCTATGCAATTTACATGCAGCCAATTAGAAAAATGGAGAAGGCATGCAACCAATAAGAAAAGTGCAAGGAATGAGCAGGAAGAAAAGATTCAATATGGATCATAGATTCATACCTAACCCTAAGTCTTCAAATATATTTATAAGGAAGACAAAACCTCATTAGAAAAAGAAGTGGATGTACAAGGGTGTGGAAGGAACACTATTTTAGAGTAAAGAGTATCAAATCTCAGAGGATCAAGATTAGAGAAAGCATATCAAGTGCTTGTATTCAATAAACGAAGGATTGCAAGCTATCAGGTTTATTGTACCTAATACTCTCTAGCAATTGTATTAGAATAAAAAACCCTATGGTGATAGGTTAGCTTAAAATCTATTTTCTAGATCTTTTAAATAGGTGATTAAATCTTTTAATAGGGTGACACTTCATGTAAAGTGTTTGTAAATCCTTTAACCAGGTCACTATTGATACAGTGTAAAGCCTTTAACAAGGTAGGCCTTTAACAGGGCAGACCATCAAAAGTGGTTAAATATTATTACTGTAGTGATTTTGTGGGTATCATCCCCACCCCAGTTTTACCTTCTTATTTCTGGAGGGTTTCTGGGTTACCAAAATCTCAAGTGTAATGTGGTGATGCTTATGTGTTTTTCATAACTATCTAATATGTTCATATGCATGCAATCTACTTTCAGTTAAAAGGTTTTAATGGTAAAAATACAATACTTCTGATTCACCCCCCCCCCCCCCCCCCCCCCCCCTGCCCCCCCCTCCTCTCAGAAGCATTCTTCCTATTTGAATATTACAACAATTGGTATCAGAGCAAGGTTTTCACAAGAAGAAGTCTAACAACTTGGAGAAAAGGATCTAAAGATGGAAGTCTTCAAACTTGGGAAGATTATTGACAATCAAGTGATTGATGTGCAACTGGCTCTACACAAAGTAGAGGAAGCAAGGGAGGAATTGAGAAAATCCTTGAAGAAAAGAAAGGATATATCCATAGCTGAAAATGATGTAAACTACAAGGAGATTGATACCACAAAACTGTGTGCCAATGGAGACACCAAAGAGTTTGATGCGGCAATAGCAGAACTAATGGAGAAAAACAAAGTTGAAGCAGAAGAGATAAGATCTCTCAAGATGGAACATGAATCACAGGCCATAATTTTGTGTGAAATCACTGAACAAAAGAAAAGAGCAGTTGAGGACAAAGTCATGATGGAAAATGACAAAAGAAATCTTGCAAATAGACTTGAAGAAAAATGTATTGAATTATCAAGGATCTCAAGCATGCAGATGGATACACTTGCCCAAATGATGAACCTTCATCATGAACTCAATATGAAAGATATTGAGATTTCTACTTTGAATATGTAGAATGAACAACTGAAGAATGAATTAAACAGAGAAAAAGAGGTAGTAGAGAATCTCAATAAGTCAAGTGAAGCCATCAAGTATTTTGAACAGTTGCTGAAATCCCCAAAATTTGCCCATGATACATCACGACTTGGATACAATAGCACTAAAGTTGGAGAATCATCAAAGAGTGTTGAGCAAAGAAGTGACAAAGGTAAGTATTCTAAACCCACTTGTCATTATTTTAATAAAAAGGGACATACTGCTAATATTTGCAGGAGTAGCAGATTCAATCAGACAAATACACCCAAGAGCAAGAGTTACTATCACAAGTGCAACATGCAAGGACATATAACACAAGATTGTAGATCCAATGCCACAAGGACTCAAATATTTGAAGGAAATTGTCATAATTGCAAGAAGTATGGACATAGAGCATTTGAATGCAGATCAAAGCCTATGTGGACATCAAATCAACCAAAAAAATCAAAAGGAAATGAAAGTCACTATCATTGGGATTACAATACTAGGTATAGCTATCATTATTGTTAGGAATATGGACATACACTCAAAAATTGCATAAGAACACATTTCAATGGAAACTATAAAAGATGGTTGAGCCAAACTACATGTTTTAGGTGTCTAAAAATTGGGCATACCAGCAAAAACTGTCCTACAAAGTCAAAGGCACCCAAGACTGAAGAAAATAAGGGAAAAGAAAAGATTGATGTCAAAAAGATAAGGGGGAAAATGAATAAGACTTGAAAAAAGAAAGCTGAGTGCAACACATCAAGTGGAGGGATCACTTTACCCAATGGGTCAAGTGATCACACTTCATCAAACTAAGCATGAGAAGTATATGGGACTGATATAAAAAGTTATATCACACATCAGTCCCAAGACAAAGAAGCAATGCAAAGTATAAATCTGCATGAGACAAGATGTCAAGAAAAAATCTAAATGATGTTGTCGAGCTATCTTTGGATGCCCAGCTAAACTCCAATACATGCCGAGTTCCTAGTAGAGACTAAGTTGATAACTGATGCCAAGTTGGTTAACTCCAATACAAGCCGAGTAAAGTGGAAGTGTAGTAGAAGCCAAGTAATGTTAAAATCCATCAAAATTCAAGTTGGTAGTTTAGCATTTAATGTGATAAAAATATGGTATATTATCACAATTCTAATCAATTTTCCTCATCCTGATCAAGAAGAAAAGAAGAGAAAGAGAGCAGAGCAACTTCATAGCAGAGAATCTAGCATTACAAGTAGATTGCAACATCTCTTAGCATGTTTTCATCGATCTTGAGGTATTTTCATTTGTGCCAAGCTATGCAGTTTCATATTTCATAAAAAGGGAAACCCTAGTTTGCATAAATGGTGTCAAGTTCCAAGAAAACCAAGGAGAAAGAGTCATTTGAAGTTCATTTAGTGTCAAATGAGGTCAAGCAACCTGAGTTTTGTCCCATCCCTGAAGTTGCATACAAAAATGACCCAGTCGAAGCTCTCTCCCAAATACCCCCAAAAGTTATAATGGTTCAAGACATGAGAAGATGCTACAATTGTAAGATAGGAGCCCTAGGAGATATGGAGATAATGCAAGCCTATGAAAAATTGTACATAGATGGAGTCTTAAAAGATGAATTCAAAATTGTTGAAAGAAAGGGTTTGACCCGAGTTTTGAGCTTTCCCACTGTATTCAAGATAGAATGGGTTAAACTTGTGTTAAGAAAAATTCATGGTGGAAGTCTTTGGTTGGAAGATATTCCCATTAAATTAACCAAAGGAATCATACATAGGGTAACTAGGTATCCTACCCTAGATTGGTCCAAAACCTTAAGAAGTGAATCGAAGGAAGTTATTGAAAAGAACACTGGTGCTGAGTAGAATAAAAGAGGAATGACAATTCACACCATCCAAGATCCTCTAGTTGAGTTTGTTGTTAGAGTCATAGCCCATAAGTTCTATCAATCTAGTAGATTCAACAGTGTTCCATGTATTACAGTAGATGTAGGTTACAAATTGGTGAAAAAGGATCATACTTATGATCTTGTAGAACTACAACTACAAAAGATTACTGAAAACCTAACTACCATAAGAAGGACAAAGGGTGCTCAATGCAAATTTGGAGCAACTCTAGTTTGTATATTCTTTTATGTTCAGAATGAGTTTCCCTCTTTCAAAAAAGTTACATGGAGGAATGATAAGACTATCATTTCCCAAATCAATTACTATATAGAATAGATGGGAGAAAATTTTGATACACTGATGACAAGTTATTTTGAGGATTTCAAGAAATCCATGAAGCAAAGATCAAGAATATCAGTTTCCTTAGTGGAAAAACATACTAATGATTCATGCTTCTTAGTTAACATTTATTTTACCTATATTCAAGTAGTAATTCCAAGAGTGAGATGGCTAAGGCCATTTGGATATGAAATCAATATAGATCAAGCTTCTGCAGCAATAACTGCATTATTGGTAGAAGAAACAGATAAAAGTGATCCACACTTTGGCACTTATGATGTGGTAAGATCAAAGATAAATATGGAGCTAAAAATTGCCTCAACATTAAAGAAGAAAGACAAATTGTTGATGACAATGATGATGATGAAGATGAACAAGAACAAGGCCCAATGGAATTAACACAAGGCCTAGGTGAAGACAAGGAGGAAGGTCGAGAGGAAGAAGAAGCCAAGGAAGCACCAACTAATGCTGAGTCAAAGAAAAGGAAAGCAACAAAACAGCCTCCAGCTTAGCAAAAACCAAAGAAATCTGGTATGCCATCACCTCAAAAGCCAACAACTCGAGCTGGAACAAGGGCCTCCACAAAAAGGGCTACAGAGGAAGCTACAAAGAAGAAACCAATTAAGGAAACATAGGAAGAGCTAAGGAAAAGAAGAAGATATGTGGCTCAACCTGATACTGATGAAGAAGATCAATCTGAAAACGTAAGCCATTTTTCAGTTGATACTTTATGTAAAAATATTGGAAATGGTGATTTAAGCAACTTAAATAAAGTTGATTTCAATAAGTTTACTAAAGAAGAATAGAATAGGATAGAGGAAATAGTTTATGGAATGATGGCATAGTTCAAGTACACTCCTCTTGAACTAGATGGACAATTTCCAAAAGAACTGTCTAAAATTGTAGAAGACAGATGGCATTTTTGTTTGAAAATGGAGAAGGAGATGAGGGAATCAACCCTAGCAAGCGTATTGCCTAATTTGACCAAGAAAAAAATAAAGAAAGTAGTCAAAAGGCATAATACTAGGTTTACACCTAAGTACAGGGCATTCTTTATTCTCCAAAACAAGATGGAAGAAATTGTTCAAAGAACAATGAAATCATGAAAAACTTGTACAAAAAGATTGAAGTTTTTCTTGAAGAAGAATACAAGGAAGAAGAAGCTACTCCATAAGAAGAGAGAAGAAAAAGGAGAGAAGAGAAGACAATAGTAGAGAAGGGAGAAGAAGAAAAGAAAGAAGAAGAAGAAGAGAAAGATGAAGAAGAGAAGAAGGAAGAAGAAAAGAAAGATGGAGAGGAGGAAAGGACACAAGAACAAGATGCAACAACAATCGCTGAGCAAGAGCAAGCAGACCAGAGTGTGCAAGGCACACAATTGACACCCTCTAACCCTCCTCAAGTACCCATCACACCTGTAGAAACTATATTTATAAAAGATGTTCATGACACTTCTAGTCAGAACATGAACCCATTAATTGCAGAAGACCTCAAAAGAATCCTTGACCAATCTATGCATCAAGCAAGATTGTTTACAGATCCAGTATTGGTCAGTATGGATGAATTACAAAAACTAGTAGAAAGTATAGCTAGAGAAAAGGTGAATCCACAAGAACCACCTTCCATTATCTCTATAACTACTAGTGGTCAACTTCAAATGCCCATATTTATTTCATATGGCATAGTTGACACCTCAATACAGAAGCCGAGTGCAGCTGTAGAAAAGGAAATAGAACAAATAGGACACACTATTACATCTGATCCTACAACACAAACACAAGGTGCACTTCCTAAGATTAACCATAATTGATCAAGGAAGTAGACAACAGGAGGAGAAAACAAAGGAAATTCCTAAAGAGCAAGAGGCAATATAAACATTGATAAATTTGCCTACCTCAGGAACTCCTTCACAACAGCCATTGCAAATATCTGCATCAGGATCCAATACTACAAGAGTTGCAAGGGTACTTCATTATGGAGATCTTGAATTAGAGGAGGAGATAGTCATACCAGGATATGACTCAAAAACAATAACCATTGATCAAATCAATGAGGTGCAGGAAGCACTAAATAGAAGAAAGAGATAAGAGATACTCATGAGGGAGTATAAACAAAAGCAAACACTACATGAGATTAAGGACATCTTTATGGATGCCTTCAATTTACAATTTCTAGATGAGTCAAAGCATATCATAGAGCAATTATCAGATATTGTTGACCAGGTGACAAACGAAGACCAAGAGACAAATGCAAAACTCATAGAATGGTTTGAAAGAAAATTCTAGGGAAAAGTAAATGAGCAGGTATCAAGTCAAGTTGCACTCTCCTAGGTTGAATTGGAAAAGCTTATAGATAAAGTGAAAAAGGTACTTGAGAGTATATTCTCATTGTACAAAAGGTTGTGTGACTTTTCATACTTCACACAAGAGACAAGCCAAAAGATACTGAGCTTGGAAAGAAATTTAAATATTTCAAGCATGCAGCTACCAAACGATCCAGCTCAAAGTGAGAAACATTTTGCTCAATCGCTTCACACTCAGAAAGAAATAGCTATATTATCAATAGATGAGGCCAATATAAAGACAAAATTGATACAGCTTCAGTCCTCCATTACCCCACATTTGAAAATACTCCATAAGGAACAAGTCTATGCAGAGACTATTCTCAAGAAAGATCCCAATCTTTCTACTTTAGATGGAGTTATTCATCTTGCTGCAGAGACTGCCGTCTAGCATAAGTCACTGGAAATTGCTTTGAACAATTGGGATGCAACTCTTAGGATGATTATGGAGGTAAATAGCACATTTTTGGTGAAATATGGTCTTAACCCTTGAAATCCTTTGACATAAGTGTCAAAAAAGGGGGAGATATATAACAAAGGGGGAGATACTACAAAGGGGGAGATATTATAAGATGAATGAGAGAATGGGGGAAATAAAACCAAGGAAACCAAGGGGAGCATGATATACAGATAATGACACAAACAACCAACTCAGGGGGAGTTACAATAATTTTGAGGTATATCTATTTTAAGTTACACAAATTTTGATTAAAGGTTTTTAAAAACCTTTGTATATACCAAGCAGATTAGTTAATGTACTCATAAGATCAGTTAAGTGTTTTTGTCACTCATGTCAAAGGGGGAGATTGTTAACCTTATAATGGTTTTTGACACTTGAGTGTCAATACACTTAACCACTTTCTATATTGAAGCTGAGTACGCCATGTATGCTGAGCCACAACATGCGCCAAGTCAGGAAAGACTTTAGGTGCTGAGTGCTCTTTAGGTGTCAAGTAGCCTCTAAGTACCGAGTGAAGATCAGGTGCCAAGAAAAATTCAAGTGCCGAATGACTTTAGGTATCGAGCATGATACAAGTGCTGAGTGATATTTAAGTGCTGAGTCATAGATGATGTCGAGCAATACAAAAATAAAATAGGAGCTGACTAAGCCAGTTTTTTATTAGTGTCGAGCATCTAAAATCAGCAAGTGCTGAGTAACATAGAATGTACATATGAGTTTGTAACTTCATTGAGTCATATGTAAACCATTTTCATGGCCGACATATGATGAATCTTGAATAATTAAATGATAAGATCAAATATTTTGTATTTCCTATGCAATTTACATGCAGCCAATTAGAAAAATGGAGAAGGCATGCAACCAATAAGAAAAGTGCAAAGAATGATTGGGAAGCAAAGATTCAATATGTATCGTAGATCAATACCTAACCCTAAGTCTTCGAATGTCTTTATAAGGAAGATGAAATCTCATTAGAAAAAGAAGTGGATGTACAAGGGTGTGGAAGGAACACTATTTTAGAGTAAAGAGTATCAGATCTCAGAGGATCAAGATTAGAGAAAGCAGATCAAGTGCCCATATTCAACAAATGAAGGATTGCAAGCTATCAGTTTTATTATACCTAATACTCTCTAGCAATTGTATTAGAATGAAAAACCCTATGGTGATAGGTTAGCTTAACAGCTATTTTGTAGATCCTTTAAATAGGTGATTAAATCCTTTAATAGGGTGACATTTCATGTAAAGTGTTTGTAATTCCTTTAACCAGGTTACTATTGATACAGTGTAAAGCCTTTAACATGGAAGACCATCAGAAGTGGTTAAATATTATTACTGCAGTGATTTTGTGGGTATCATCCCCACCTCAGTTTTACCTTCTTATTTTTGGAGGAGTTTTGGGTTACCAAAATCTCAAGTGTTATGTGGTGATGCTTATGTGTTTTTCATAACTGTTTGATATGTTCATATGCATGCAATCTACTTTCAATTAAAAGGTTTTAATGGTTAAAATATAGTACTTCTGATTCACCCCCCCTCTTGGAAGCATTCTTCCTATTTGAATATTCCAACACAATGATCAATGAAAAAGTGAAATTTTATGATTACAACTTTGCACTTGCAAGGTAAGCATACGAATGAAGAACTATTTTATCCTTTCTCCATGGTCACGAGTTACATCTATGTGTATCAGCATAAAAGGAAATGTGAAGAAATGAATACAAGGCTTTACGCTTATACAAGAAAGGAAAAATGTAAGAACAAAATGCCATTTGTAGAAGCTTTCTGGTGTTATGAGGATAGAGTAACTCTTGTGAATGTAATGGAGGAATAAAGAAAAGATAAGAGGCATCACAATACTATAGGTAAAGCCTAGATCATATCACCAGAGGATGAATGCTTAAAGAGTTATGATGTCCTAGCTAATAATGTGAGTGGAGAAATGTGAAGGAATTTTTCAAGGTTTCCATTGATACATGTGTGTGTGAGTGTAAAAGTTAAAGAGAAGATAGTAGAAAGGGTTTTACGCTCATATGAGGAATGTTTGATGCATAAGAGTGAATATGTTAGTTGTGAAGGTTTGAGACTACGATGTAAAAATTTAGTCGCTAGTGGGTCCAAACAAAGATGTCATTAGGGAGAAAGTTGTATACGTGGTCAGCTCTCATTGGATTAACTAGCCAACTTGTCAAGTGGAATACTTGTCACCTTTTTTTTGTATTCCTTGATCACAAGATCTTCAAGGACCAATGACATAGATTTAAACACAAAAGGTGGTGCCACTCTATATATTTATTAGATATGAAAGCTTTGCATGTGTTAGGATAAAACCATAGATAGAAATAAAAACTACATGCAAATATAACCAATAACAAAAAATAATAGATCACATAGAAATCAACACAAGGCACCAAGATTTAAAGTGGTTCACCCAATCCCTAGACTACATCCACTAAACAACAAGTCCAATATTATTACAATCCAGTGATTACAACTTGATTACAATTTGTAATCCCTTACAGCTCAATATCGCCTCAAGAAGCAATTTCACACCACAACATAATGAAAATACCCAACCTGAAACACTTTTATACAAGTATTAAACTGCTTTAGGGTTATAACATGTTAGCCATAAATTAGCCATAACTTTAGTGGTGAATCTACGAATAGTACCAAAACTTTTTTACAATAATTATGAAGTATGTACAGTACTTTCCTGATCAGTCACCACAATCTAATAATCTCCCACTTGGGGACTAATTAGGCTCCACACTAAAAAAAAATCTCCCACTTGGAGACTAATCCTATAGCAATACTACTACCACATGGGGCTCCCAATGGATCAAACCAACCTGGACTCTATTATTCTTTTATTCATGTTCAGTCTCAAAGACCAACCGAAGCTGAAGAGGAGTTCAGCTTCTCCCTTGTTACAACCTTTGTCAACATATCTACTGGATTGTCATTGGTATGTATCTTCTCTAGCTTTAACTATCCATCCTCCAAAATGGACCGAATGAAATGGTACCACAATTGTACGTGTTTGGTCTTAGAATGCAGAGCTGAATTCTTTGCAAGATGAATGGCACTCTGACTATCTATGAACAAATAATTATCCTTCTTAGGATGTCCTAATTCTTCCAAGAACTAAAGTGGATAGAGCATTAATCTTCTGTAACCTAGGAACGCAACTCACGACTGCCCCACAAAATGTAAAGACATAACCTATAATACTCCACCTGGTATCAATATCCCCTGCCAAATCTGAATCAACATAGCCCTGTAAATCAGTAGTAGAGCCCCCAAAGTGTAAACACTTATTGGATGTTCCTCTCAAATATCTAAGAATCCACTTGATAGCATTCCAATGCTGAAATCTTGGATGACTCATATACCTGCTAACAACTCCCACTGAATGGGAAATATCTGGCCTAGTACATACCATAGCATACATCAAGCTTCCTATAGCTGAAGCATAGGATACCTTGGACATCTTATCCTCCTCTTCATGTGTCTTAGGACAAATCTCCTTAGTCAATTTCAAATGACTAGGTAAAGGTGTGCTGACAACTTTAGCATTCTCCATAGAGAAACATTGCAATACCTTCTCAACATAATTAGCCTAAGATAGTATCAATGTTCTATTCTTCCTATCTCTACAAATCTTCATACCAAGGATTTGTTTTGTTGCCCCCAAATCTTTCATAGAAATTGCATGTGCTAACTGTCATTTCAACCCCTTAATATGATCCATGTTAGACCTAGCTACAAGCATATCATCAACATATAGACATAAAATAATGTAGCTATCATCATCCAACCTCTTAAAATAAACACAATAATATAAATGACACCTGTTATATCCATGCTCATGCATAAACCTATCAAATTTTAGATACCATTGCCAAGGTTCTTGCTTCAAGCCATATAAACTTTTCTTCAATTTGCATGTAAGTTCTCCTTACCTTTGACCTCAAATGCCCATGGCTGAGCCATATATATTTTTTCATCCAAATCACCATGAAGAAAGGTTGTTTTAACATCCAACTACTCTAAATGAAAATATTTAGTAGCCACAAGACCTAAAACAGTATGGATAGAAGTCATTTTAACAACAAGAGAAAATATCGCTTCAAAATCAATTCCCTTTTTCTGTGCAAATCCTTTTACAACTAACCCGGCCTTAAATTATTTCTTACCTCCTTCCTCTTCTTTCAACCTGTAAACCCACTTATTTTGTAAAGCCTTTTTACCTCTAGGCAACTTGCATAGATCTCATGTCTTATTCTTTAGTAAAGAGTCCATTTCATCTTTCATTGTAGACTTCCACTGAATCTTAGTATCCAGTTGCACAACTTCATCATAACTTTTAGGTTCACTAGCATCAGTAAGTAAAATAGAATACAAAGAGGGAGAAAATCTTTGTGGAGGTCTAATTTGCCTTGTTGACCATCTAACATTCACTAGTGTGTGTGGTATTTTTTGTTATGGTTGTTGCACATTATGAGGAATGGCTAAGACATCAGCTTTTGGAATATCATGCAACACTACATAATCATATTCTTTCTTCTCATGTTGCTGCAATAGATCTTTGTACAATACTTTCTCATTGAATATGACATCCTTACTTCTAACAATATTATGATTTTCAAAATTCCAAAGCCTATAACCAAATTCATTAATTCCATAACCAACAAAGACACATTTCTTTGATTTAGCTTCTAACTTGGTTCTATGTTCAGAGTCTATATGAGCAAAAGCTTCACAACTAAAGGTCATGAGAAAAGAATAACTCATCTTCTTACCAATCCATGCCTCCTCTGGAATACCATAGCCCAAAGGAGTAGAGGGACCTCTATTAATCAAATATGCTACAGTATTGATAGTCTCTACCCACATGTGTAAGGGAAACCCAGTATGCAACCTCATGCTCCTTGCGCACTCCATTATAATCCTATTCATGTTTTCAGCCACTCCATTTTCCTATGGAGTCCTTGAAATAGTTTTCTATCTATGAATACCATTAGTGGAGCAATAATCTTCAAATTCATGACTACAATATTCACCACCATTATCAGATCTAAGAAATTTTAATTTCTTACCAGTCTCATTTTCAACCAAGCATTTCCATTTCTTAAAAGTTTGAAATACATCAGATTTTTTTCTAAGGAAATAAACCCATACTTTTCTAGTTGTGTCATCAATAAATGTAACATAATAATGAGAGCCACCAAGGGAAGATACCTAAGTTGGTCCCCATACATTTGTATGCACAAGCTCTAATTTCTCCTTTTTGTTTTCCTTCCCAGTCTTTACAAAACTCACTCTCTTTTGTTTTCCATACACACAAATTTCATAGAAATCCAAATTAACACATTTTAGACCTGGTAAAACTTTCTTTGAATGAAGTACTTTCATACCTTTCTCACTCATGTGCCCAATTTTGTTGTACCACAACGCTGTATTAGAATTTATAGCAGCTATTTGTTCTCCCTGCTCAACTGCAGCAATTGTTCTTGAACATTCATTTTTCTCTAAAACAATCAAAGTATAAGGAACAATATGACCTGTACAAAGATATAAGGTGCCTACTTTCACACCTTTTTCTACTACAAGGGAACCTTTTGAAACCTTCCAATTTTTATCATTAAAAGTAACTACACAACCCTCATCACCGAGTTTCCCCGCTGAAATTAAATTACTGCTTAGCGTTGGAACATGTCTTACCTCATGTAGTAGCCAATGATTCCGATTCTATAACTTAATCTTAATTTTTCTCTTTCCAAAAATTTGACAACGTTCATTATCCCCCAAATAAACAAGCCCAAAAACCCCTTGGACATAATCAATGAAATAACCTCTATGAGGTGTAGCATGAAATGAAGCACCAGAATCTAAAACCCATGAATCATCAACACTTTCTAAAGATAGAAGCAAATCATCCTCTTTGGATTTGTTACTTACTACATTTTCCTCCTTGTCTCCATATAACTTATCTCCTTCATTTTTCTTTTAATTCCAACAATCTTTCTTTTCATGCCCTGGTTTCCCATAGTACCAGCAATCATTTGGTCCTCTCGATTGAGACCTCTTCCCCTTTGAATTTTCTCTTGATTTCCCATGATTTCTAGAGTTACTTCCTCTCTCAGTCATTTTGCCCCTACTTTGTGCATTCAAAGAACTTCTTGATGTAGATCCATGTGAGTTTTTCTTACAAGTTTCCTCACTCAAAACAACACCGATCACATCATCATATTTTAGGGTATTATATCCAACAACATAATTACTAATAGCCATTACCAAGCCATTCTAGCTTTCAGGAAAAGAACACAAAATCAAGAGAGCCCTAATTGCTTCATCAAAATTGAAACCCACAAAAGATAATTGGCTAGTAATAGTATTAAACTAAGTTAAATAATCTACAATAGATCCACCTTCTACTATTTTCATATTAAATAAATGCTTCATGAGAAATACCTTTTTTGAAGCAGAGGGATTTGCATATAGTATCGCTAGGGTTTTTATCAAATCTTCTGTCATCTTTTCTTTTGTAATATTAAATTCCACTAATGGTGCCAAGCATAACCGAATGCTTTTGAGTACCTTTCTATCCAAAAGATCCCATTCTGCATCTAACATAGTTCCCTAATTCTTGCATTTGCCTTCCACGGCTTCCATTAATCCTTCTAATATAGATAGCCTTTCATTTGCATCTTCCATAACTGGAAGTTTTGCCCATTAAACCTATGAAACCTTAGCTTACCCTCATCTGCCATCGCTCCCACTCAACTGTGAGACTACCACTTAACTATGAGATTTTTCTGCAGAGGATAACTGAAAGACAACCTCACTCTAATACCACTTGTTAGGATAACACCAAGGACAGAAATAAAAACTACATGCAAATATAACCAATAACAAAAAATAATAGATCACACAAAAATGAACACAAGGCACCAAGATTTAATGTGGTTCACCCAATCCTTGGGCTACGTCCACCAAATAGCAAGTTCAATATTATTACAATCCAGTGATTACAACCTAATTACAATTTGTAATCCCTTACAGCTCAATACCACTGCAAGAAGCAATTTCGCACCACAACATAATGAAAATACCCAACCCTAAACCATTTTATACAAGTATTAAACCACTTTAGGGTTATAACATGTCGGTCATAAATTAGCCATAACTCTAGGGATGAATCTACAAATGACAAATCTACAAATAGTACTAAAAATTTTATGAAGTAATTATGAAGTATGTACAGTACTTTCCTGATCAGTCACCACAATCTAATAGCATGTGTAAAATAGAGTATAACATAGAGGATTTTCTTAGTCCCACCTTGTGTGAATAATGATTCCAAGCCTTTTCTAAATAGAAGCAATTAATGAGAAGATTGTATTTGGCAAGTGTGTGAAGCAGTTTGTTCGAGGAGAAGTTACAGAATTATAGAAAGGAAAAGGAAAAAAATTCAAGTAAGTAACTATACTATAATTTCTATTGTGTTCCAGTCCTACAATATATAGTCAAAGAATACCTCCAAGAGACTTGCCAAATTCTAGGTTGTGGATAGCAAAGTGATTGTTTAGTGAAGTTAATTGGGTCTGACCTAGTAATGCCTCACAAACTAACTCAAATTTGTTCAAAAGATGTTTTGCAAAGAGGAATTTGTTTGTTCCACATGCTAGTATATGGAATTTTGACCGAGGAAGACTAGTAGTCCCAGGTTTTTTTATGGATTATGATCTGCTGGAGACTATGGCAAAGAGCTTTGATATAGTCACTAAGGTAGTGAAAAGAGAAAAGGGTGAACTTGGCAAAATTAGAAAGTATACTTCAATACCAGGGTAGTAGAGATATATAGATCCCTGTTTAAAGCTTTTGGAGAGGGTGAAGAAGATTTTATACCCATGTGTTTGATGTGTATAATTACTCTTACTTTTTGATAATGTATTTCTTTCTTTTCAAAAGTGGAACTTATTTTGGTAGAGGAATGGTTTTGACTATAGATATAGCTGAGGTACCAAAAAATCTCATTTTTTTATATTTGATAACCACATTGTCTCCAAGCTTAGATGCTTCATATTAAGGGACAATCCCATAACCCTAGGATACTAATTTAACCAAGGAATAGTGACGTGTAAAAGTGACTCTCACAGTATAGTATAATGATGATGAAACTCATGGGTTGAGGTTAGTTTGTAATCATCAGAATAGATTTCATCATTGGTGGGCTTAGCAGTTGCATACATGAAGGAATTAGGGCAACAACCAAATTATAATGAAGAAATTTAATAGAAAGAGACCTGTAAAGGAATTTTTGGTCTGCATATCTTTCTATTATTTGTAGTTTCATCCTTTTTTTTGTGATAGGTGTATGTAAGTATCTTTTGAACGACACCTATCAATCACATTTTCCCTTTTCTTGTTGTAACTCATGCCTATATAAATGAGTTTTCAAGGCAATGTGATGATTCTATTTCTAATGCTTTTAGTCATATACTTAGTTTTTGTTTGGTCTAGTAATTTGAGAAACTCTTATGATGTATCTTCTCTACAAGTTTTTTGAGAATACATTAATATAGAATGATCTTTGTGTTTCTTTCTAAGGTCATTCCGAGTTCACTATAACTGTATAAATTTTTTAAAGAAAATGAATACAAATTATAAGCTAGTCCCATATCTGTTCCTTTTGAATTTGGTCTCCTTTTGATTACTTAGTTATCTTGATGTTGTGTGAGTAAAAACTTGTGCAATTGAATGCAATCCATTTTAGGTTGTATATCTTTTCATCAGTGCTATTAATTCAATGAATTAAATAAATTCTTTGATGAATTTGGTAAAGTTGTTGTAGTAATGGGAAGGATGTTTTGAATGATGAATTCTAGTAAGAACTATTGATAATATTTTTCGTAAAGCAACAAATTAGATCCATGGAATTACAGTAGACTTTGAACCTCGATGAATTAGGTACTGGTCAAATTAATTCAGTTGGAATAGAAATATATCATAGATGAATATCAAATGAAAAAATATTATCAATTTCACTTCTATTTATTGAAGAATTTCAAAGTTGATCGATACTTATTTGCATGGAATATTTTGGCCTTAGTTAGCCACTATTGCTGAGACTAGTTGCAAATTTATAGAAGAATTTATGACCAAATCTACTATATGGGATGTATTTTATTTAAAATTTCACAATTAGCTATGTGTTTAAATAAATTCTTTGATGAATTTGGTAAATTTTTTGTAGTAATAAGAAGGATGTTTTTAATGATGAATTCTAGTAAGAAGTATTGATAATATTTGTTGTAAAGCAACAAATCAGATCCATGGAGTTGCAGTAGACTCTGAACCCCAATGAATTAGGCATTGGTCAAATTAATTTAGTTAGAATAGAAATATATCATAGATGAATATCAAATACAAAAATATTATCAATCTCACTTCTATTTCCTCAAGAATTTCAAAGTTGATCAGTACTTATTTGCATGGAATATTTTGGCCTTAGTTAGCCACTATTGTTGAGACCAGTTGCAAATTTAAAGAATAATTTATGACCAAATCTACTATATGGGATGTTTTCTATTTAAAATTTCACAATTAGCTATGTGTTTAAGGATTGAGGATGAGAATCATAATGAAACTAGTGTAGTTCTTGCATAATAGCAGTTAAATTGAGTCATCCCTTATGTATACCCGCCTTGTTTTTGTAGAACCCAACATGAAGCAAATCGTTTGTTGGTTTTGTTGATGTTGGGTCCAAGTCATTTGAATATGTAATTGAAAATAGTAAGTTTCTTTTCCTTAGGTTGCATAAGTGATATCAATTTTGTATTGAAGCATTTTGTTGCTCAATCGTTTTAAAACTCCAACAAAATGGTGACTTTGCCAGGGAATTGTCCAACAAAAATGTCTGTATGAAAGTATTATAGCTTCTTTGGTCCTGTTGTGTATGTGAGTTTCAGATTTTTATTTTTGCCCATGGTTATAAGAGGCTTTTTTAGTGACAAACCTTGATAATTTAAAAAAGAAAGAAAGAAAAACCTGAATGCCACAAATATACACTGATGTATCTAGCCTTTCCAAGTGTCTTATCTAACAAAGCAAGAGTTGCAATCTTATTATATCAATGATTGGTCCACCTGTATTAGATATTTATATCTCTACTTGTATTTTTCCTTAAAGTTAGGAGTAATTATAATTGTGTATTTTCCCAAGAGAAGGGTTGTGACTCAATCAAGGTTTTGAAGCTAGTGCTTATTTAGTATATAGTGAAATGGTTGATGAAAGAAAAAACAAAAGAGCCTACATAAGAGCTCATCCTAATCAAACCAATGTTTACTAATTTACCTAAAGTTGGTAGGAAGAACCTAAATAAGAAGAGGAAAGATTCAAATCCCACCTAGAAACCCAGAGATAGTGTATCTACCAATTCCCAATATCAACTGGTGATAGGGAGAGAGTATTCCTCACTTAGCTTTGAATCTAAAACCATAAGACTCCTAGGAGGGATTTTTACTACCCCAGTACCAAATGAAAGAACATATCAAGATAAGGATATGTCACTAGTATGAAATATATCCCCTAGACTAGATCTCATAACTGAAATGCATTATAGGTTTAGACTCAAGAGTTCTTTTGGAGATCCTTTTAATCCGAAAATTGTCCAATATTCTGAACCAAATCTTATAGATCTAGATGACCCTGTTGATTCAGGAGCTACTTCTATAGATCCTATAAAAGTATAGTTAGAGATAGGATTTATGAAGAAGTGGATTGCTGAGGAAGAACCTAAGTGCATTCATCTTGAAAAATAGGAGCAAGCCACCTTGGATGCTATAATAGAAAGAGATGCTCTGTTGAGAAGGATGGTTGCCTTGAAAGAAAAAAATAAAAAGTTAGAAGAGATAACCATGACTCTCCATACTAGTGTTTTTGGAGATGTAGATAGTCTAAGAGCTAAAGTTCAAGAACAAGAAAAATGCCTGAATCAAATGCAAGAACCAGTTATTGCTCAAGTCTAAGACTATAAACCTATACAAGTAAATCCTATAGAACCCATTGTGAAAGTTACAGACAAAGGAAAGGGTAAAGCTATAGGAATCCAAACAAATGAACCTCAAGCTCAACCAAGAAAACCCATAAAACCTTCCATGTCAAAATTGGATCTAGATTTGGAGAAGGCTAGAAAGGAGAAGGAAGATCTTGCAAAAGAGCTTGAGAAGGTAGAGAATGAAGCTCAAGCCACAGAAACTAGGAGAAAAATTTAGTTTATTAAGTCTAATTCTACATTAGCCTCATGGCCAAATTTATCCATCCTAGCTTCATTTTCTATACCTCCTTGTGGACCAATAGTTTTAGTTCAAGGAATATCTCAGTTTGCTCCTGCCTCATCATCCACCACTTATACTCAACCCCTTGTTGTCCAACCTGAACAATCCCAAAGTGTTCTTCTAAACCAAGCTAACATAGCAAGTACCTCAAATGTTCTTGGTTTCCAAAAGAAACCTATATACATGGAAAAGTATAGACAAATATCATTTGTAGGTATTCTTGGTGCTCCACATCCCATATCTTTTGATTTAAGAGACAAAGTGGTTAAGTTTTCTAGAAATAATGTTGTTACTGGTGAAGAACATTTGAGAATTTTCATAGACATGTTAAATGATTATGAAGTTGAACATGAAGATGTAGTCATGAAGTTGTTTGTTCATTCACTAATTGGGGATGCAAGGGATTGGTTCAAAAGGCTACCTGATGATAGTATTAGTTTGTGGAGTGATTTAGAAAAGTTATTCAAAGAACAATATGGAGATAGAACTAATCTTGGATTCATGCTAAATGAATTTAATAACATCAAGAAGAATCCTAATGAGTCCACATTCTATTTCAATGTACAATTTCAAAAAGGTATGTACAAATTTTTTAAGGTTATGAGGTTGAATGAGGATGTTTTTCTCACAACATATTTTAATGCTTTTGATAGGAAAATGGCTTACCAATTGAGGGATAAGGATCCTAAAACTCTAAGGGATGTTTACAAGGTTGTAGTAAATATTGAGAATAATAGGAAAACATCTGGCAAATTGGGTAGGAGAGATGATCCAAAGCTTTTCAATCCTAAGAATAATAACAAAAGGGAAGGTGATAAAACTCTTGTAGGAAAAAAGCCAGAGGAACCTACAATAGGCCAGGTTTTGGAATTGCTAAGAAAGATGAATCCCACTAGTTTCAATAAGCCTTGTTGAGAAAACCCTTGTAAATATTAAAAACTTCAATAGATAGCCTAGAATGTAGAATTTCCCTTATACTACCCAATGGAAAGATGGCAAGCCAATCCCTAACTAGACTCAAAATTTGAAAGATAAGGGCACACCAGATCCTTTGCAAAGAAGTGCAGTAAATATGAATGATAATGTTCTATGGTGTATTATTTGTCAGTCACCTCACTCTCTAGAATATTGTGTAGTTGCTCAGTCATTTGTTTCTGATCATAGTCTACAAACTAAAGAGGAGGAAGAAGAAAAGAGTCATGATGAGGTAATTTGTAATATGGTAAGCATGTGTGGTGAATATGTTGATTCTAACTTATAAAAAATAGAAAGTGATTTTTAGAATAAGAAAACTGCTTATCAATTGCATCATCAACAAGTTTTTTCAGATAATAAAAGCTATGATGAAGATCAAGTGTGTGTTATATCTTCTAAAGTAGGTCATGTAAGTTTAGGAATGCCTTCTAAAAAGGATATTGATAGAATCACTATGGAAATAATCTCCCAAGTACATAGTAATTATAATTTGAGAAACAAAATAGTTAACAATTAAATTGGGAAGCCTTCTAGTATATTCATAGAAGATAACACACATAAGATGAAAGATGAAGACAAGAAGGCTAATGTAGAGGTAGTCAAGTTTAAAGATGTTAAAACTAAGAAGTGGGAACCTAAGAAGAAACTGCAATTCCAAGCTAATGAGATAGCAAAAGCAATTGTGCAAGAGAAGGGATTAGGATCTAATAATTCCAAGAAAATGATAATCCCTACTACTCAAAAGGCTCCTACTCTAGGTATGATTGTTAAACCCACTATGTATGAGCTAATTTATATGATATCCATGTTGTCCCAAATAACTATTAAGGTACCTTTGTTTGAGCTTTTTAGAATTGAAGAGCTTAAGAGTAAAGCCTTGTCATGGTTGGGAGGGATAGGAAAATGTAATAACAATGTAGAACAAAATATTACACAACAGACTCCCTTAGTAATAGAAGATACTAGTATCATGTCCCAAATTCCCCAAATGTTCTTGGATGACTCATCAATAGCATACATAGTAGATATTGACCCATTCTTTCTCAGTCTAATTATAAAAGGGAAGACCCTAAAAAATTGCATGATAGACTCAGGAGCCTCTAACACCATAACGACTTTAAAAGTAATGGAAGTTTTGGGATTGAAAGTAGACACTACACAAGGTAGATGTAGAGGTATGGATTCTAGGGAAGTACCAATAATAAGTACCATAAATGCTTTGCCATTTAAATTAGCTACATATCCTGAGGTAGAATTGACCATGTCAATTCTTGTAGTTGATATCCCTCCACATTATGGAATGTTGCTATCTAAAAAATGGAGTGCTATTATGGGGGGTAGCCTATAGTGTGACTTAAGCTATGCGACCTTTCATATTGTAGATAAATATGTTAAGATAAATAGAGAGCCAAGGGTTAGTCACATTTTGGGAGAACAAATTGACAAAGATGCCACTTGCTTTTTAGATACTGCTGTGAATGCATTTAGAGATGAACTGATTATCCAAGAAGTTGAGAATCTTCTTGCTATTATTGAACATGAAGTTGAATGTTGTATGGATTCACCAATATTATGGACAATATTCTTAGATGGAGCTAGTTCTAACAAAGGTGCAAGAGCAAGGGTTGTTTTGTTTTCTCCAGAGAAAAACACTTTTAGATATTCTTTTATCTTGAAATTTTCATGTACTAATAATACAGCTAAATATGAAGCCTTGTTGTTAGGGTTGAAAGTTGCTACCCATCATGGAATTAATAAATTGTAAGTCATAGAGGATTCAAAATTGATTATGTCATAGATAAAGGGAACATGTGCTTCTAAAAATAGAAGATTAAAATAGTATAGAAATGATGTTTAGGATAAGATTGAATTGTTTGATGCATTTGGTATATCATGGAGAGATAGAGCCTAGAATAAGATGGTTGACTTGTTAGAAAATGTAGCAATTAAGCCCTAGGAGATATCATTTGTAGGGATATCATAAATTAAAGTTCAGAATAGACCCTTAATACTTGATAATGCTGAACATTGGTAGGTATTTGAAGATGATAAAGATATTGTCAATTTCTTGTTAAATGAAGATAAGCATCATGGTCAGGAGATGGATTGCTATGACTTGGTTGAGACCATAGATGGGAGGGAAACAATTTTTTTCCAGGAAGTTATATAGTTGAAAACTAACAAAGTACCTAAAGGTTTGGTTATCTTGGAGAATATGTTTGATAATCAGGATAGGATAAGGCATGGAGCTAAGGACTGTAAACCTTAGGAGCTAGAAGAAATAAATTTGGGTACAAATGAGGCCCCAAAGAAAGTTTACATTGGCCAAAATTTGTCAACTAAAATTAAGAAGCCTTTGATTGACCTATTAAGAAAGTACATACATGTTTTTTCTTGGTCATATGATGACTTGAAAGCCTACAAAGAAGATCTCTTTCAACATGTTATACCATTGAAAGACCATGTAAAACCTTTTAGGAAAAAGAAAAGGCCAGTCAACCCAACCCTAGCCCCCAAAATGCAAGAGGAACTAATGAAGTTAAGGGATGGGGGAATATTCAAACCTATTAGGCATTCCACCTAGGTTTCAAACTTAGTTCCTGTTAGAAAAAATAATGGAGACATAACACTATGTGTTGATTTCAGAAATTTGAATATTTCTTCCTTAAAACATAATTAAAGGTTGCCAAACATGGAAGCCATGCTACAAGAAGTAACTAGATCTGAACTCATGTCTATGATGGATGGCTTCTCAAGATATAGCTAACTACTAGTAGAAGAAGAAAAGAAATCCAAAACAATATTTACAACTCCTTGGGGAACCTATGTATATGTAAGGATGTCTTTTGGATTGATCAATACTAGTGCTACATTCCAAAGAGCCATGGATGTGGCTTTTCATGAATATATCAATAAGTTTATGGTGGTATATCAAGATGACCTGATAGCTTATTCCAAGAAGGTTGAAGACCATTGTGGGCATTTGGAATTTTTTTTATCAAAGCATTGGAATATGGAGTGTCATTAAACCCTAAGAAATGTGCATTTGGGGTAATTGAAGGTAAGTTATTGGGACATATAGTATCAAAAGATGGGGTGAAGATAGATCTTGAGAGAATAACAACTGTTGATAAGGTCTCTAAGCCAAAAAATTTAAAAGGAATTCAATCCTTATTTGGACAAGTTAATTTTCTAAGAAGGTTTGTTACTCAATTTGTTCAAATCAGTAGATCTATTTCAAAAATGCTCAAGAGATGAGTTATTATAGGTTGGAATGATGAGCCTTCACAAGCATTCTAGGATATTAAAAATACAATAAAAAATTCTCTAGTGCTAATAACTCCTGACTACACTAAGCCCATGCACATATTTCTTTTTCCTCTTTTCATACTGTACCTACAGTTTTGTTACAAAAGAATGAGGAGGGATATGAATAACCAATTGAATTTTTTACTAAGTCACTATAGCCAACTAAGTTGAAATATGAAATAAATTAAAAGCAAGCATATGCTCTAGTAAAAGTTGTAAAGGCTTTTAGATGCTACTTGGTAGGTGCTATTGTCATTGCATTTGTGCCTAGTGCTACTGTGAAAAATATATTTTCTCAACAAGAAGTATCTAGAAGAAGATTTAGGTGGATCAATAGGATCCAAGAATTTAACATTGAGTTATAGATAAAAAAGTTGGTAAGAGGTCAATGTTTGGCTAAACTCATGGCTCAATCAAATCTGGATGCTAACCAGATTAATATGGTAACAAAAGACCTTAGATTTGATTCATGCGATATGAGCCATTGTTAGTGGTATACCAATGTTATTCACTATCTACAATGCATAGAGGTTCCATCTCACTTAACTAATAATGAGAAAAGGAGCACAAAATTGTAAGCCATTAGGTATATAATTGTCAAAGGTAGTTTATGGTGGAGAAATTTTGAAGGGATATTATTGAAATGGCTTGATCAAGACAGGGCCCAATAAATTTTGAATGAGATGCATACTGGAGTGTGTGGGGGAAATTATATGGCTAAGACTACTACACATAAGGTAATGAGAGCTGGATTTTGGTGGCCATCCTTTTTTAAAGATGCTCAAATCTTGGTTAGAAAATGTGACTCTTGTCAATGGTTTGCTAGAAAACTAAAAATTTTAGGTAATACTCCTTTAAAGCCAATTGAGATGCAAGCATCATTTCAGCAGTGGGGTATGGATTTCATAGGTGAGATTTCTCCCAAATCTAGTACTAGCTATTCATGGATTTTAGTTGCTACTGACTACTTTACAAAATGGGTAGAAGCTATCCCTATAAGAAATGTAGCAAGTAAAGTTGTAAATAATTTCATGCTAAGTAATGTTATGTCTAGATTTGGTTGCCCTCAGAAAATTGTGATAGATAATGTCATGTGCTTTAGATCTAAGGAATTTATAAAGTTTTGTGACAAGTATGGAATAACCACATCAACATCTTCCCCATATCATCCACAAGGAAATAGACAGGCTGAATCTACAAATAAAAGCTTGTTAAAAATTATCAAGAGGACCTTAGATGATAAAAAGAAAGCATGGGACTCTAAGTTGTAATTTTCCATATGGGATGATAGAGTGGCTATCAAGAAAGCCATTGGAGTGGCTCCTTTTGATCTAGTACATGGAATTCAAGCAAGGATGCCTTAGAATAACTTAATGGGACTCTATAATCATATCCAGTTATATGATGAGGATATTACAGATGATATGCAAGAAAGGCTTAATGAGCTAGTAGGGTTAGCAGAAAGAAGACAGGAGGCATCAGTCAAAAACCAAAAGTTGCTGTTACAAATCAAGATACTGTATGACTAAAGGATAATAAGAAAAAAAATTCAAGATGGAGATTTAGTCCTAATGTGGAATGCCAGAATTGAAGATAAAGGAAAACATGGCAAGTTTGACCCTATATAGCTAGGTCCCTATTTAATCAAAGATGGATGGTGAGAAGACTCCTATATCCTTAAAGATTTATCAAATAATATTCTAGAATTTCCAGTTCATGGAAAATTCTTGAAGACATACTTTTCCTAAGGTATCTACTTTTCCATGAATAGTAGTTTAGGGTTTCCTTGTGTTCTTGTACATTGTGTATATTTCGTATATCCTTGTAAGTTTTCTCTGTATAGTCTAGTTTTTTTTTTTTTGTATGTTGCTCTGTGCTCTCTGAAGAAATCATCTTTTAGAAAGTCAAGTATGTGGTCTACTCTTCCATAGATTCTAAATTCTTACATAGACTCAAGTAGTCTATCATCCCTAAATAAAGCCACTATTGGTCTGATTTTTCATAGTAGAGAAACAATCTAGAATTTTGGTGAAAAATTAGTTAGGTCATTACATTTTGAAGATTAGGGTTTCATTCCTCGTAATTTCTCAAATGCTTAGATTTCCCTAGTTCATGTCCTAGTCTCTATGTTGTTGGAATTTTATTTCTCAAGGTTTGCCTTTCGACTTAGCTATTAAAATACCTTAAGTGGTAAAAACCCTAAGTCTCCTTTCAAATTTTGGAAAAGATTTGAAAAAGCACTTAAAATGTTTCCCTTTATAGTCATATAGTGTAGATTTTCATTGAAGAACGAAATACCTTTTTCTAGTTATTTTTGTGGTCATGTTTAATAGTGCAGCATAAAACCATATGGAAGTTTTGTTTTACGAGCATATGCTTTTATCTTTCATAATAGAAAGATGGTTCATTTAGAGTCTCCTCAATCATACATTTGCTTTTTTAGTGAAGGAACATAAAGGATTTTTTCATGCTTTGAAATTAGTTTTATAGCTTTATGGTGAATAGTTGAACGGGTGAGTGGAAGGGGTTTGAAGAAGTACTCCCAATCATATGATATAGTTATGAGCGTGTGATTGTAAAAGGTCTTGAAGGATGTGTGTTGTTTTTCTTTGCGAGAATATGGGTAAGAAATTGAGCAAAGGGGTAGAAAGGTGTTGAGTTGAGGTCTACAAATCTACATCCTAATGGATGGCATAAGAGCATAATGCCCTAGCATGGTGTAAAGGAATGGTTTGTAAGAATGCACAAAATGTTTTACGGTTCTCCGGATAAAGTCAGTTTGTAGGAGTAAAGGTTAGATGCTATTGTGTTTACATGCATACATTTCTAGGGCTTGCAAAGAACCATAAAGCTAGATTATAATAGTGATTATTTAAAGTGGGACCTATTGAGTTGTTAGATGGGCCCTAGTACAAGCAAATCAGATGGTGACATGTCATAAATATTAGATGGGCCTGACCTACATGGTAGATAACTTAAGTTCTTAATTTTGTATGTGCAAAAAATCAACAACAATGTTATTTTCTATTTGTTTAAGCTGCAATTTGGGTCATTGATTAGTGAAAAAGTGAAATTTTATCATTATGCCTTTGCACTTGCAATGTAAGAATATTAATGAAGAACTATTTTATGCTTTCTCTATGGTCACGAGTTAGTTCTAAGTGTATAAGCATAAAAGGAAATGTGAAGAAATGAATAAAAGGCTTTATACTTATATGAAAAAGGAAAAATGTAAGAACAGAATGCCATCTATATAAGATTTTTTGTGTTACAAGGATAGGGTAACTCTTGTGAATGTAAAGGAGGAATAAAGAAAAGATAAGAGGCATCACAGTACTATGGGTAAAGCCTAGATCATATGACCAGAGGATGAAATTTTAAAGAGTTATGATGTCTTGGGTAATGATGCAAGTGCAGCAATGTCAAGGAATTTTTCAAGGTTTCCACTGATACATGTGTTTGTGAGCATAAAAGGTAAAGAGAAGATAGCAGTAAGGGTTTTATGCTCATATGAAAAATGTTTGATGTGTAAGAGTGAAGGTCTTAGTTGTGAAGGTTTGAGACTCTATGGTGTAAAAAGTTACTTGCCAGTGGGTCCAAATGAAGATATCATCAGGGACAAAGCTATATACATGGTCAGCTCTCATTGGATTAACTATCCAACTTGTTAAGTGGAATACTTGTCACCTTTTGTTCGTATTCCTTGATCGTAGGATTTTCAAGGATCAACAACACATATTTAAATACAAAAGGTGGTGCCACTCTGTATATTTATTAGATATGAAAGATCTTCATTTGTAAAATAGAGTATAACATAGAAGATTTTCTCAGCCCCACCTTGTGTGAATAAAGATTTCAAGCCTTTTCTGAGCAGAAGCAATTAATGAGAAGATTGTGTTTGGCAAGTGTGTGAAGTAGTTTGTTCGAGGAGAAGTTGTAGAATTATAGAAAGGAATAAGAAATAACTTCAAGTAAGTAACTATACTATAATTTCTATTGTGTTCTAGTCCTACAAGATATAGTCAAAGAATGCCTCCAAGAGACTCACCAAATTCTAGGTTGTAGATAGTGGAGGGATTGCTTAATGAAGGTAATTGGGTATGAGATGCTAATACATTGCAAACTAATTTAAATTTGTTCAAAAGATAGTTTCTAGAGAGGAATTTGTTTGTTCCACATGCTAGTACCTAGAATTTTGACTAAGGAAGACTAGTAGTCCCATGTGTTTTTATGGATTATGATCTCCTGGAGACTATGGCAAAGAGCTGTGATCAAGTCACTAAGGTAGTGAAAAGAGCAAAGGGTGAACTTGGAAAAATTAGAACCCTGCCAGTAATAACATCATTCTCTAAGGAATTTTTCAAGAAACTATACTTGAATACCAAGGTCGTAGATATATATAGATCCCTATTTAGAGTTTTTGGATAGGGTGAAGAAGATTTTATACCCATGTGTATAATTACTCTTACTTTTTGATAATGTATGTCTTTCTTTTCAAAGAGGAACATATTTTGGTAGAGGAATGGTTTTGAATGTAGATACAATTGAGGTAGTAGAAAATACTCATTTTTTTATATTTGATAGCCACATTGCCTCCAAGCTCGGATGCTTCATATTAAGTGACAATCCCATAAACCTAGGATACTAATTTAACCAAGGAATAGTGACGGGTAAAAGTGACTCTCATATTATAGTATAATAATGATGAAACCCATGGGTTGAGGTTAGTTTGTAATTATTAGAAGAGATTTAATCATTGGTGAGCTTAGCAGTTGCATACACGAAGGAATCATGGTAGCATCCAAATTAGAATGAAGAAATGTAATAGAAAGAGACCTGCAAAGGAATTTTTGATTTGCATATCTTTCTATTATTTTTAGTTTTGTCCTTTTTTTATTGATAGGGGTATGTAAGTATCTTTTGAATGACACTTGTCAATCACATTTTCCCTTTCCTTTTTGCAACTCATGTCTATATAAATGAGTTGTCAAGGCAATGTGGTGGTCCAATTTCTAATGCTTTTAGTCATATACTTAGTTTGTTTTTGCTCTAGTAATTTGAGCAAGTCTTATGATGTATCTTCTCTACAAGTTTTTTGACAATACATTAATATAGAATGATCTCTGTGTTTCTTTCTAAGGTCATTCTGAGTTCACTGCAAGTGTATACAATCTTCAAAGAAAATGAATACAAATTATAAGTTGTTCCCATATCTATTCCTTTTGAATTTTTTCTCCTTTTGATTACTTAGTTATTTTGATATTGTGTGAGTAAAAACTTGTGCAATTGAATGCAATCCATTTTAGGTTGTATATATTTTCATCACTGTTATTACTTCAATGAATTAAATAAATGATTTGATGAATTTGGTAAAGTTGTTGTAGTGATGGGAATGATGTTTTGAATGATGAATTCTAGTAAGAACTATTGATAATATTTGTTGTAAAGCAACAAATCAGATCCATGGAATTGCAGTAGACTTTGAACCCCATTGAATTAGGCACTGGTCAAATTAATTCAGTTGGAAGATAAATATATCATAGATGAATATCAAATGCAAAAATATAATTAATTTCACTTCTTTTTCTTGAAGAATTTAAAATTTGGTCAATACTTATTTGCATGGAATATTTTTGCCTTAGTTAGCCACTATTGCTGAGACCAATTGGAAATTTATAGAAGAATTTATGACCAAATCTGCTATATGGGATGTATTCTTTTTAAAATGTCAAAATTAGGTATGTGTTTAAGGATTGAGGATGAGAATCAAAATGTAACTAGTGTAGTTTTTGCACAACAATAGTTAAATTGAATCATCCGTTAGGTATACATATCTTGGTTTTACAGAACCTAAAGTGAAGGAAACTATTTTTTTATTTTGTTGATGTCAGTTCCAAGTGATTTGCATATGTAATTGAAATAGGGAGTGTCTTGTACTTAGGTTGCATAAGTGATATAATTTTGATATTGAAGCATTTTGTTGCTTAGTAGTTTTAAAACTCCAACACACTTGATTGAAAAATAGTATCACAAAAAGTAATGCTATGAAAATCAACTCATACTAGTTTTTCCACTCTATCAAAGTTCATTAATACTTTTTATTTTAAGAAAAATTAAAAATACTTCCTAAATCTAAGATCACTCCATTAATTAGGATCAATTATAGACTCCTAAAGTTCAAAATGTAAATAACATTCACTATAAATAAATCCTCTAGGAATATAGCAAGTTGTGGAAGCTACATCTATGTGTTGCAACAACAAAAGGAAATAATGAATGTGCACACAACCTTCCATGTACACGTATTTCTCATTATCAATATTAGAGAAAAGGTGTAATGTTCCCATTAACACTCTTTCAAATCATATGGCTATAGGAGGAAAATTACCCAAACCATAACATCGATGGGGAAACATTTATCGACATGTATAACTACTTCATTATACCATTTATGTCCATGAATTCAAAATATATATCATCTATAAACTATCCATATTTCTATTTCATGTCTTCACTAATATGTAAGATATACATAAACACCATAAGTTGTTGGCCAAATAATAATATCAAAACCCTATAGTAATGGATTGCCTATTCAGGATTGGATACCCTAATTGGTTTCTAAATGAATTATTTGGTCTCATTTAATTATTGAGCAAGGACATAAACTTGAAATGAAATTCACAAAGTATATGCTTTAAAATTTCTCAATCTTAAGACTAACCTATGTAGTTCAAATTCTTGAGATCTAGGAAAACTAAACTATAACTAGCAAATAAAATTACTCTAACAAAGCATGTAATATGGACAAAGACTACTTTAACCACCTATGTTGTAGGAACAATTCATCGATTGTATTATCATTAGCTATGGGAGTAATAGAGTTTAATCTTACTTAGAATTAAAAATGGAAATGAAATCTACACTAATAGAATAGTTCACTCACCAAGTGGTCCCCCTTGGATGATTTAACAAGAAATACAATCAAAATAAAAGATACAAACTTGAACTGTGCATTCTATTCATTCATGGAGAAAGATTACACTTGATTGAAAAATAGTATCACAATAGTTCTACTATGAAAATTAATTTATTCTTCTTCTTCCACTCTATCAAAGTTATAATAATCATTATTTTAAGGGAAAATACAACTAATTCCTAAATCTAAGATCACTCCATTAATGAGGATCAATTATAGATTCATAAAGTTCAAAATAGAAACAACATTGACTATGAATAAGCTTCAGGCTCAAGATTAAAAATATATTCCTAATCATTATGAGGAAGAAATCTCCCAATGATGTCTCTATTGTAATTTAATCAATAAAAGTTCATCTTATTTTACCAATTCATCCTTCTTATATTATTTTGATCTAATTGCATGCATTAAAGAATGAAAGCAATAAAAGATTCATAACACTTGACAGAAGATATGGTGACCCAAAAACTTTCTAATTAGAAAATAAATTTTGGGTGGGGAATATACCCAAAAGCTTTAGAACTAAAGTATGAAATTAACCTACTAAGGCTTACAATTGACTACTTTTTGTGATCTACCCTATTAGGAGAAATAATGACTCTGAGGTCCACCTTGTTAAAGCATTTACAAACATTTAATAAAATATGCACTCTATTAGGAGATTTAGAAAAAGACTATTAAGTCTACCCTATTAAAGGATTGGACTGATGCATCTATTAGGATGAATGAGTGGCTGATCTATGATCTACAACTCTAATTTTTTGAATGAGATTCCTTGTATTCCAATGATCACCTAGCTATGATAGATAAATCTTTGTTGTCCCTTGTACTTCTTGTAGCCTTCTTCAAATTGCACTTATGTACTTCATATTCTTCTTCATACATATTTGGGTATGATACAATAAATTTCATCTATACCAATACAATTTATTAACTTATGGAGTTGGCTACAATACCTTATTCATCATAATTCACAAAGTAAGCCCAACTTCTATAACTCAGGTCCTAAATACAAACTCAATGATATTTTGATACTAGGAAAACTTTATCAATGCTTGATAAACTATGGAACTTAATTGAAGTTGAAGATTGGTCCATACTAATCACTTTTGTCTAGCTCAAACTTGGTCAACACTATATCACTCAATAAAAACTAAGAAACTTGGTAGCTATTGAATTACTTTGTTGACACTACATGACTTGGTCAACACTAGATTCACTAAGTTAACAGTGTGAGCTTGGTTAACACTAGAGAACTTGGTTAATGCTATAGAATTCAATTAACATTGGACTCTCCATCACTTTGATTAGATAGCTCATTAGATACTACTATGCTTGAGATATTTTGCAAATTGTCTTTGATTCTTAGTAGATGTTGTGTAGCTTGAAATGAATTTCAAATTGTATGTTTATCTTGGTAATAGCTAAGATATTTGGTTAATGTTACCTATTTTTCCTCCCATCAAAAATTTGAATTCAAATACTTGAACCCACCCAATAGTCTCTCCCCACTTTTATATTATTTAAATTCCCTAGAAATAAAGAAAAAATAAAATGATTAAACCTTATGTATTTCCTTATTTCTAAGTGATTGTGCACTTTAATGTTTTTGTTGGGCTGCACTTTCCGTGCCATCAGATCTTTCATGATCTATAGTGGGCACTTTCTTGCATGCTCAAGATGCACTACCTTTAAACAATGAAGGGAAGACCCTTTGCAACACATGGTAAGTGGGTCCATCTTCTTCTTGTGGGCTGCAAGCTTAGCAAGCTACTGGTGAGTTGGTAGTTTGATTGGCACCCACTTTCTCACATTTTGTCTTTTGTTAGACTTTTTGACAATGCGGGCAAGTCTCCTAGTGACACATGTCCTAATGATGTCATAGAGGATATTCACGTAGGTTTATAAGGCATGTGTTATGAACACCATTCAATGCAATAAGATCAAAGGCTAGTGCCTCCCCAAATTATGAAGGTGCAAGGATATTAAGGAATGCAGGCAAGAACCTCATTGTCGTGTGTCCTTGTAGGGTTAGGTTTGCTCCATATGTTGTAGGATGATGCTAGATGGGGCTAGGTCACTAAGGTGGCTAATGAGTGGTTTGTGGGGCTAGAAATTTAGTGGGGTAGGTGTAGTGTAATGAGGATCTTCATGATCATTGATCTTACAAAGATTAATGATCAACGCTTTCCTACAAAATGGAGATGCAAGGTAATTAAGTAATGTAAGGAAGCGCTTGAAGGACATGTGTCCTTGTAGGTTTGGGGAGATACATTATGGATAGGGCATTGGCAATGAGAGCTGACAGTTATGAGACTGTCATGATTAGAGTTGCAAGGTGACTTAGTTGGTTGGTCAACCATGTGGAGGCTTTTATCGGGTTGTCGAAAAATAAAAGATCATTGGTCCACATGGCTCATTCTAGTGATAGAACTTAGTTGACTTGCTAAATTTGCTGACTGATGAGCTAGAAACAAGGGGAATCTAATTTTATTGCACAATTTGATCTTCATGATCAATTCCAACCACTCCTAAGTGAATGGTGAGCCCAATAAATAGCAAGAGAACACTCCACAACCCAAGTTTACCCATCTACTTAGTTAGAATGGTTTAATGGCACCATTTTCTATTTTCTCTAGGTCCTACTTCAACAAAATATCACGTTTCATTGTATCTATATCTATGTCTAGATCATATTTTCCTAGAGACTTAATGGTAGTGGTTGTGGAGTAACTTTAGTTAGAAAATATCTCAGTTATGCCTGAGCTATAAAGACAATATTTGTAGATTTTTTACTGGTCAACTCTTTTCTGACTTCTCTGATATTGCTCTATAATTTCACTATAAATCCCCTTTGCCTATGAACTATATGACATTATTATTTCCTTCATCCATTGATGTGAAGTGCAAGAACTATTTGCCTCTCATTGGTGTATTTAAGAGATCTGCAATCTTGCATGATTCTATCTCTTTTGGCCTATGAATGGTATATAAGTGAATCCTCTCTTTCCTTATTTCATTCATTTGGGTTTTCTGATCCTCATGTGATTGTTAGATTAGAGCAAGTATAGATTTGTATATCTTTTGGTGTCATGATCATTCAATAGTGCATGTATGGGTAGAGATTATTTTGAACACTCTATTTTGGTGCATCACCCCCTTAGGTTAGAGTAGGTAGATTTTCTTCTATGCATTCCTTCTCCCTTTACCTCTCAAAGAGTAGTTAGATGCACCCTGATAGTAAAGGAAGACGACCTTCTCCTGAGACTCAACCTCATAGTTCAAGTCTCACAACTTGGAGGTTGTTTCCATGTTTCACAAGGTTGTCCTTAGGTAAAAACTTTGGACAAGGGTGCAAACCTTTGTGACAAAATTTTTTGGCATGCCCGGTGGAACAATATTCAAAAAATTTCAAGTCTACTAGTGTCAAAAGGAAGATTTCAAGATTTCTAGTATTCAAGCCTTCAAGAGGCTCATTCTTCAAGTACTTGGTGACTCTAAATGTTAAATACATCTAGTTCCAAACCAAATTTATAGTAATTCATGCCCAAAGCTGAAACATGGTCATCTTCTAGAGGTAAATTTTACTACCAAGAGCTTTCATTTTCAAATCCTAGAAGAAGGAAGACTAGAGTATCTTTATCACCAATTAGGAGTGCAATAGTAACAAATACACCTACAAGATCCATCTCTACTCCTCCTGCTATTAGATCTTAGCCTAGATTTCCATCAACACATATCAATAGATCACTTGTCTATATGGCATAGCCTAGGGCTCATGCTTTTGCCACCTTTAATGGTGGAAGTCCTCTTTTACTAGACTAAAGACATGACATACCAATAGTTTCACTCAAAAGTATACTAGAATTTACTAGTGAAACTTCTATCTCTCCATTAGAACACATTCAAGAAGTTGCAAATATCTGCAATATCCATGGTATTATAGAAGATGATGTTGTAGTTGGGCTTCTAGCCTAATCCTTGAAAGTAAAAGCACTACAATGGTATAGAGGTCTAGCTTATGGTTCTATAGAAGATTGGGATGGATTAGGAGTAGAACTGTGCAAACACTTTAAGGAAAAAAGTGACCATTTGTCACTTTTAGAATAGTTAACTACTATAAAAAGAGCTCCCCATTAATGTATGACTAATTTCAACTATAGATTTCAAAAGACATGGGATAGAATACCTACTTTGGTAAAGCCTACCCCTGGTAATGCCTTCTTGCATTACCTTAGAGATTTTAAGAGTGACATTTCCATTACAATCCAAACTATGGGAGGAGATACCTTGCCTAATGCTTATGACATAGCAATAAAGTCAGAAAACATCCTAATACAAGGAGGTAAGCTAGCTCCAAGGCCTCCTATGCCTTTCTTCCCTGACGTTCCAAATCACCAACCAGCAATGGATCCTCTTCCCACAACTTCCACATCACAATCCCTTGCTTTAGTCCCTCAACCTTCCACATCTTCAAATGGAATTGAGGAAATCAAGGAGATGATGAACATAGATAAAAGATTGTAGGTCCAAGAGAAGAAGCTGGATGATAGCTTTTCTATGATGCAGAAAGTGAGCAATAAAGTGATGACTCTAGAGAGATCACAAGCTCAAGGTAGTAAGGCTTATCAATTGCAATATCAAACTCTGAATAGTGGTAGGCCTCCAAATCATAATTATGGGAATAATTCTTTTGATCAAAATAGGTAGAATAGCCATGATTCAACCTCAAATGTAAACCAAAGTAGGGCCATAGTTCCTCAAAACAACATGGCCCAAGATCAAGATTTTTGTCCCTCCTATAACTACCCCTATGCTTGTTGCATGTGTTAGAAGGTTGAATCTTATTTGGCCTTGACCATCCAAGAGCCTACAACAAGACAATCATGCAAGGAAGACCAATTTAAGGATGCCTTGTATATGCAAGGACAAGGTGATTGCTCCTTTATGAATCATCAGGTGGAGGAACATTGTAATGTAAACCAAGATTCCATTGCTCACAACACTAGGAGAAAAAGAAGAGCTATTGAAGATGTTACCCCTCCTCCTCCCAATCAAGCCTCAACTTCAAATGCAATACCTCATGAGAAACCAGTAGATGATCAATCAAATACCTTTTAATAACAATGTCAAAATAATGGCAAAAAGGATGTAAGTGATCCTCAATTTGTTCCATCTCAACCTCTTACAAATGCAGCTCCCAAGGCTTCTACCAAAGTGCCTACTATGCCATTTAGTGTGGTAGAAAAAATGAAAAAAACAAATGTGAATATTTCCATGTGGGATGTTGTTGCTACTATACCCATGCAAAAGAGGTTGCTACAGCAAGAATTGGAAAGTATTGAACCGAAGGATCAGCCACCCAGCATGGAAAGTGCCACAATCCTAGTATAACCATCAAGGGAGGAAGAAACAAGTAAAAATGTTAGACCCCCTCCATTTTATGTTTCTCTAATTATAGGGGGTAAACTAGTCCACAATTGCATGATTGATTTAGGGGCTATTAGTTTAGTGATGCCTAGGTGTGTTGCTAATGCTTTGGAAATGAAATATGATCTTATTGTTAGGGATGCATTATAGTTAGATGCTAGTACTTTCAAGACTATAGAGATCCTTAGGAATGTGGAAATGGACCTAAATGTATGTCTTGATTGTATTATAACTCAGGATATATCCATTGCTGAAGTCAAGCCACAGTTTTTCATCTATTTGTCAAGAGACTTCACTACCCAAATAGGTGGTTACATATCTTCTGATTGGTCATATATGTGTTTTAGAACAAGATATGGGACCAAAGCTTAAATTAGAGAACAACCTCTAGCCCTCCATCATACTAAACCCTATACCGCTAATCTCATCAACTTGAATTGCACTATCCTAGAAATAGATGACAATGACATAACGAATGAGCCTACTACTTCCCTAGCAGAGATAATTGATTTTCTCTTAGATGAATGGGCTAATGCATATCAATTTGATCCTATGTCAGAAACCCTTAAGACAAGCCTTAGTACATATTGTATATTAGAGAAGTATGCTCTAGTCCCCAATTTTGTGGAGACTAAAGAAGATGTGAGTGGGATATGGAGTATGTACTTTGATGGCTCAAGGAATAAGAATGGATCAAGGTATGGTGTGATTTTGATTTCTCCTACACAAGTAAGGTACTACTTCTCCTTTAGGATCTAGTGTAGTTGCACTAATAATGTGGCTGAGTATGAATCCTTGATTCAGGGTCTCCTACTTGCTCAAAAAGATGAATTCAAGCCTTAAGTGTATATGTAGATAGTGAGTTGGTGGTTAATCAAGTGAGAAATCAGAATATCACCAAGAACTATTTTCTCAAGTCTTATACACATAGGGTATTGGTTTTTCTTGAGGGTTTCAATGCATTTAATATTCAAAGCATCCCTAGAAAAGAAAATAGATATGTTGATAGAATTACAGCAATAGGTGCATCTTATGATGTGCCAAAGAATCTTGAGGAGAAGAAGAAGCAACAAATAAAAATGGTAGTAAGGCCTGCCATCCCTAATAACAACATCCATTGCCAAGTGTTTGAATCTAATGAAAAAATTGTAAGCCTCTTGCAAAATGAAGTATAATTTTCAGATAGAAACTACTCAAGATTGCAGGATCAGTATGGTGATCAAATCATTAATCTTAGTTCCAAAAAATTTCCTAATTGTCTCATTACCTTAGAGAGTATTTTCAATCTTGATAACCAAGGAAGAGGTAGAGTCATGAACCTAGCTACTGATGATGATGATCACACCCCGGTCATGATTGCTAATGGAAAATCCTTGAACATGGGGAAGGTATGTTTTGAGATTGAGCAAGAAATTTTTATTCATCTATGTCAAGAATTTAATGATGTATTTGCTTGGACATATGATTATTTGAAGGGTTTTGACCCAAGGTTGTTTCAGCATACCATAGATTTAATTGATAATGTCAAACCAGTAAGACAAAGACAGAGGCTAGTGAATCCCAAAATTGAACCCTTAATGAGAAAGGAGCTATCCAAATTGATTGAGGCCAATATAATTTTCCCATCAATCACCCATCATGTGTAACAAACCTTGTCCTTGTTAGGAAGAAAAATGGAGAAATTAGATTGTGTGGACTTTAGGGACCTTAACCAAGATTTCCTTAAAGATCACCATCCTCTCCCTTCCATGGAGTAGATTTTGTCCAATGTTAGTGGTTCAAAGAGGTTTTCATTTCTTGATGGATTTTCTAGCTACAATAAAGTTTTGGTTAAAGAGTCTGATAGGTACAAGACTATATTTACTACCAAATGGGGTACCTATGCTTATTGTAAGATGCCATTTGGGCTAACCAATGTAGGTACTACATTTCAGAAGGCAATGGAGATGGCCTTCAAAAATGTTATTGGAAAGTTTGTATTAGTTTACCTGGATGATATCACAGTATATTCAAAGAATGTAGAAGATCATTTTGATAGGAAATTTATTAGAACACATTTTATTTTAGGATGGTTTGACCATTGATCTAGAAAGAACAAAAGCAATACTTTCTCTCCCTCTTCCTAAACACAAGAAAGGGTTGCAAAGTTTCCTTGGTAGGATAAATTTTGTAAGAAGATTTATCACTAATCTTGCTACCATGGTAAAACCCCTTAAAACTATGCTCAAAAAAAGTATGTTCTTGGCATGGACCAAAGAAGGGAAGGAAAGTTTTGAAGAGATCAAGGTAGCCATAGCCTCAACCCTTACTCTCATTAATCCAAACCTTGAAAAAGATTTCATCCTTTATACCCTTGGTGGTGAGTCAAGCATTTATGCTATCTTAACTCAAACAAATGATAAAGATGAAGAGCAGCCCATAGCCTTCTTTAGTGAAGGGCTTAAAGAGCATGAAGACAAATACAACTATGTAGAGAAGAAAGCCCTTGTAGTCATTAGAGATTAAAAGAAATTTAGACACCTCCTATCTCGCCAACTATAAATTGAATGTTAAGGACATTAAGATAACTACATTGAAACTGTAGAATGAAAAATTGTAGGGTGACCTAAAGAGAGAAAAAGAATTTGCTAAAAGTTTCAACAAGCAAAATGAAGCCATCAAATACTTTAAGAAACTATTGAGATCCCCTAGATCCAATAATGATACGTCTGGATTGGGATACACAAGCTTTGAAGAAGGAGAGTCATCCAAAAATGTAGAAGAAAGGAACAACAAAGTTAAGAACTCCAAACCTTCTTTTCATAATTGTGGTAAGAAAGAACATACTACTAATGTGTGTAGGAACAAGACTATAAATTAGAATGTCAAGCCTAAGAACATGGTTCACTACCATAAGTGCAACAAGCAAGGTCATTAGGCACATGAAAGTAGAACTAGGACCATGCAAACACACAGATTTGAAAGTTATTGTTACAACAATCAGAAGTATGGACATAAAGCTTTTGAATGTAGATCCAAACTCACGTGGTCATCAAATAGGCAAGCAAAGGTAAGGAAAAATGACAACTCTTATAACTGGGATTATAATACAAGATATAGCTATCATTATTATTAAGAATATGGACATATTCTTGAGAATTATATTAGAACACAATTTAGTGGTAACTACAAAAGGTAGTTAAGTCAAACAACATTTTTTAGGTGTTTGAAGACTAGTCACATTAGTAGGTATTGTCCAAATAGGTCAAAGGCACCAAGTTGTGAATTTGATAAAGGAAAAGGCAAGATAGATGTTGAACACATCAGAGATGAGATGAATAAACATAGAAAAATAAAGATGATTGTTGTACATCAAATGGAGAAGGGATCACTTCACCCAATTCTTCAAGTGATCACACCTCATCAAACTAGGCAATCAAGAGGTATGTGAGATTGATATTTGAAGGTTATATCATACATAAGTTCCAAAATGACTTAATACTAAAAGAATTACTTTAGCATGAAAAAAGATGCAAAATTTTATTAGAAATTCAAGATAAATCTTTAAGTTTTTCATGTTGTTGCCGAGCATTAAATAATTACAATGTGTGCCAAGTGAAATGCTAGAAGATTCCAAGCTTACAGGCTGGCTAGTTGATGTTGAGCTCATAGTGGTTGTGAGTGATTGAAATGTCAATGGATGTCAAGTAAGCCTAAAATTGGTTGATGCTGAGTTTACAACAATGTAAGCACTCAACATTTATTGTAAGGTTTTCAAAGGGTATTTGATAAATTTTAGCTCATTTTTTATCACTTAAAATTCAAGAAAGAGCAAGCAGAGAAGAAGGCAATCTAGAAATCCATTCAAAGTGGTTGTAGAATATTTTTGTAGTGATTTTTCACCATTTTTTCAAATCACGTAAGGTATTTATCAAGAGCCAAGCTGTGTAGTTTAAATTTCATAAACCCTAGTTTTACATTATGGCATCTAGTTCAAAGAATGTAGAAGGGAAGGAAGCTTTGAATGTTTAGTTAGTGAGTAATGAGGTCAAGCAACCCATTTTAAAAGCTATTCTTGATATTGTATACAAGCAAGACCCTTTTGGTGCATTGTCGATGATTCCACTGAATGTGATAATGGTGCAAGATGTAAGAAAATGCTACAACTATAAGATAGGAAGCATTGGTGATATGGAGATTAAGGAAGCATGCAACAAACTCTATGATAATGGTGTTTTGAAGGAAGAGTTTAAAATCATAGAGAGAAAGGGATTGACATGAGCCCTAGATTTTCTAAATGTATTTAAGATAGAGTGGATAAGGATAGTGCTTAGCTGAATTCATGATGGTTCATTATGGTTGGAAAATGGACCTATCAAAATTACTAAGAGAATAATTCATAGGGTTACTAGTTACCCAAACCTAGATCAGCCTAAGACACTGAGAAGTGATTCTAAGGAAGTGATTGAGAAGATATCAGAGTTGTTTGGGACAAGAGAGGCATGGAAATTGATATAATTACTAATCCATTGATTGACTTTGCTATAAGGGTGATTTCACACAAGTTTTACCAATATAGTAGATTGAACAGTGTGCCCTATATAGCTATGGATGTGGGATAAAAAATTGTAAATAAAGATCACACATATGATCTAGCAGAGCTACAATTGCAACAATTGACGGAGAACCTTGTAGCAATCAGAAAGAAAAAGAGTGCATGATGTAAATTTGGTTCCATAATAATTTGTATATTCTTTTATGTGAAAAACACATTCCCCTCATTTGGTATTGTGGGATGGAAAACCAAAAGAACAATAGTAGTATAGATTGGTGAGTACATTGAGCAATCAGGAGAGAATTTGGAATCCTTAATGACAAGTTATTTGGAAGATTTCAAGAAGTCAATGAAGGAAAGATTGAGAATACCAATATCCTTAGTTGAAAAATACTATGACAATGTGTGCTTTTTTGTGGATGCTGATTATACATTTGTACAAGTTGCTACACCAAAGGTGAGATGGTTGAGACCCTTATATTATGAAATTAATGTGGATTAAGCCTTTGCAGCTATAACAACTTTACTAGAAGAAGAGGTAGATAAAATTGAAAAGGTATTTGAAAATTATGAGATGGTAAATTTCAAAATTACCATGGAATTGGAGATTTCCTCTACCATGAAGAAAAAGGAGAAAATAGTGAAGAAATTGAAAGCTAAGTTTGGAGAGGGTGCTGAGGAGGAAGAAGAAAAAGATGAAGAAGATGATGATGAAGAGGAAGAAGAAACCCAAGCACAAACACCACTTGAATTAACTCAGGGTATGGGAGAAGACAAATAAGAGGAGGAGACTAAAGATGTTGAGGAAGAAGTAGTCAAGGAAGTATCTACTCTTGCCAAGCGCAAGAAGAGGAAGGCTAAGACTAAACTAGTGACTAAAGCTAAGAAGGTAGCTAAACTGAGTCATCACAAGCCTACTGCACCTACTACAAGAGCTAGTACATGTACAACAACTCAAAAGGTCAAGGAAAAGACAAAAAAAGTAGAGCAAGGAGGCTGAGAGAAAAAGAGACCAAGAAGAAAGTATGTGGCACAAGCCGAGTTAGATGATGAGAAAATAGAATTAGATGACAACAACCAATTTAAGATGGTGAGTCATAATCCTTTCTTAGATCTTCAAATTTATGTGAAAATGTTAAGAATAGTGCAAACCTATCAAGATTTAAACATGTTTATTTTGATAAGTTGGGTAAAGTAGAGAAAAATCAAGTGCAGAAGGCCATATATTCCATGATGGCAGAATTACAGACAACTCTACCAGAACTTGCCAACTCAATGCCAAAGAGTCTATATGACATAGTTAAGTAGAAATGGCAATATTTTCTAGACTTGGAGAAACAAATTAGAGAAACATCTCTAGCCCAAGTGATGCCTGAACTAAGGCACAAATTTCTAAGGCTATAAAGAAATATGTAGTTAGGTTCACACCTAAATATAAAGCCCTTAGCATCTTGCAAAATTATATTGAGGATGTCATTAAAAATTCCACACAGATATGGAAGCTCACTTATGGGTTGACTATAGTTATGGAAGGAAAACAAGCACCCATTTAAGTAAAGTATGATGAAGAAGATGATGAAAAAGCTGATATTTTTGGGGGAGGAATAGAAAAGCAAGAAGATGACAAGGCAAGGGCTGAAGAAGAGTAGCCAAAAGAAAAAAGTGTACAAGACACACAATTGTCAAGTGTCAATCCTCCACATGTCACAAGTAAGACTACTAACACAATAACTTTCAAGGATGTTTCTAATCTATCATCTCAGAACATCAATTCCCTTACTAAAGATGATTTGAAGAAGACATTAGATTAGTCTACACTACAGGCCAAACTTTGTAATATTCCTACTTTGATCAGTGTGTATGTTCTACAAAAGTCAGTGATTGATGTTACAAGGGAAAAGGTGAGCCCACAAGAACCACCTCATATCATCCCTCTAGTCACTAATGTACAACCTTTAGTCCAAATGTTAGAAGATACATCTAATAAGGTTGATACAATTGCCAAGATTGATATAGTAGAGAAGAGCATAGTGGATGCACAACTTGCTATTGTAGAAATAGGTTAGATAGACTTATTTGCACCTATAGCACAAGGACAAGGTGCAAGTTAGATCATTGTGGTAGAATAGTGATGAGGAGCAATCACAATAATGATAATCAAATAATAAATGATACAATTTAAAAAGGAACCATATAGCAAACTCCTCCTAGCACTTCTTACTCTTGAACTAGGGCTTTCTCAATCACCTGATTACACACACTTGCAATCCCAACTAAGAATGGATTCACCTTCACATGGACATTTTTTAATGTCTCCAATCAGCAAATAGACCCCTTGTTTGGATAGAATCTCTATCTTGTTTAATTTTGCATGTGCTTGGTTAGTAATATATCATACATGTTATATTAACTCTTTCCATGAGTATTAGGCCTTCATCCTGATGGAAAGATATTCATTTCCTTTAAAACCTACTACAACAAATAAATAATTAAAAGAAATCTACTAGTTTTGTAACAGGCGTAACAAAAAACCTATAATAACATGAAACTTATCAACAAAATACTTGGAATGATGAAGGAAACCTTATTAATTCATTTGTAGAGCCAACCAATTGGTTTGTAGACCACAATATGGAATTTGAGTTGTAGAATATCCAAGTTTTAATATTCCTGTTCACCAGTCCATACATACCAGTCTTCCAATATTTTTCTCTCCTTTTTTTACATTAGAGACTCTTTCCAATTTATAAGACACCCTATAATAGCTGACTCTGACCAACTATCATCGTTGAGTTGGGTATTTTAAAACTATTAAAAACTAAACTTCCCTCTAAACTAGCTGTTACTTTTTTTATTTAATGTTTGAACTTGAAAATCCATATAATGGTTTTATTAAACATTATACTCTTTCCTATACCTAAACCTATCTTGAAAACCTAATATTATTTTAGCATCATTATAGGTTCCAAGACTACCCAATTGATTTGATGACCTTGTTCATACATTCCTTCCTTCTGATTTATTTTGAGGATCTTTGCAGTCTTTATAATCTTCAACTATGGCTTGAATATTTGAGGTGCTCCTGCACCATACTCCCCACCATAAAAGGAACTCTTGCCCCAAGAGTTGACCTATGATCCATTGTTCCTTGCTCCCATATGCTACTATTGAGGGGTGAAATTATTCCCCAAAGTGATCTGCTCCTTCATCTTGATTCCTGCAGTCACACACCAAGATTTAGATACATAAATATTTGGGTTAGACTGTCCTCTTGCTTGATAGTATTTCTGCTACACATTAGACTACTAGAAAGTCTTTATTTGTCTCTACTCTATCACCATATCACCTTCATCTATCTACCCTCTTAGAGGAAAATTCATTGCTCAAACCAAAACAAAAGGTTGTTCAACCAGCCTTGCCACCCTTGGATTGTCTTGCCTCTTAGCCTGGCATTACTTCCAACTAGTATCATAATGTAGAGTACCCTGATCCTACACTGGAATAACTCTACCAAAGCACATCAGTATAGATTCCTTATAACTCCTTACCAATGGATGCAACTTATACTTCCCCTTTCCTTTTTGAACTACATATGTATTTTCATAGCCATTATGCATGACTCTCCTTGAATATTGCCAAGATCTTCCCAAAATGAGATGCCCACAAGTCATGTGCATGACATCACATATTACCTTGTCTCTATAACTCCCCACTGAAAACTGAACCATCACTTGATCCTTAACCAATAAATTCTGATTCTCATTGACCCAAGTATCATAATAAGGAGCAACATGTGCAGAAATTTTCAAATTCAATTTCTTAACAACTTCATAAGATAACATATTATTACTTGCCCCTAAATCAATTATAAACTTACATACCTTGCCTTGAATGAGATAATTTGATTTGAATATGCCTGGATCTTTTGGTATTTGATTACTTCTTCCTATTAGTAAGCACTCTCCTTCTTCTGGAAGAAGTTCAATGGGTTCATTCTGCTCATCCTTTCTTGTCTCTTCATCAACCAAGTTTACTCTTCTCTCCCTCCCTTTGTCTTCCTGCCATTTAGGACATCGAAAGGACTAATGGCCTACTTCATTACAAGTGAAGCATCCTCCCATGAACACTCCACTTCCTCTTCCTCTACTTCCTCCACCTCTATAACCCCCTCTTGATTCTAAAAATATTTTGTCCTTATCCTTATCATTGCTGCTCTGAAAATTAGTAGTACCTCTTCCCCCTCTTCCTCTAATGGAAGATCCACCTCTATTGCTTCTCTAATTTTCTTTTCTCCTTCTTATCTTCTCTTCAGCCTTCAAAGATAATTGATAACATTCATCAACTAACCTCGGGGTAGCAAGACTAAGTTCATCTTGGATATTGAACCTTAGTCCCCCCATATACCTTGCAATCTTTTCTTCCATCTCTTCATCATGATCCACCCTAATATCAAGCTTGTGAAATTCCTTAGTGTACTTCTATACATCCATCTCCTTTTGCTTGAAATTTCTCATTTTCTTGTACAACTATACTCTATAATCCTTTGGCAAAAAAATTTCCTTCATTTTTTCTACCATACTATACCAAGATGTGATCTTGGGTTTTCCATTTTTCCATTTATCTGCCTAGATACAATCCCACCACAAAAAAGCATGTCCCTTCAACTTGGACTTTGCTATCTTCACTTTTTCCTTCTCCTCTATCCCTTCACACTCAAAGCAATTTTCCATTGCACCAAACCAATCTATTAGTTCTTCATCATCCATATTTCCTCCATACATAGGTAAGTCTATCCTTACCCTTCTATTTTCATTCCTTATGGCTTTTTCCAACTTAGCCATCCTTACTTCCTCAGTGTCCTTTTCTTCTTCCTCTTCTTTATCTCTGACTTGTTCATCCAATATAATGTTCTTATCTTTCCTCTCTAGTGTTGATAGGATCTCCATCATGGACTTTATCAATCTATCTTTTTCAACATTCTCTTTGTCCCTTTGTTCTAATGATGCCCTTAACTTTTTATTATTTGCCACTTGTTCTTTCACTATCTTTGCCAACTCCATATTTGTCAACCTTTTATGAATCTCTTCTTCTCCTTCAAACATGGCTGCTTGATCAACTTGGTACAAGAATCTACTATAGGGCTATTCCTCCCAGGAAAGTTCAATTGCAAGGGTTCACTAAGGGATTCAAGAACCAACTTCACAAGACCAATTACACTTCCACAAGACCTTTGCCTTACTTTGATACCAATCTAATGAGGAGTAATCACAATAATGACAATCAAATAATAAATGATACAATTTAAAAAGGAACCATATGGAAGACTCCTCCTAGTACTTCTTACTCTTGAACTAGGGCTTTCTCAATCACCTAATTACACACACTTGCAATCCCAACTAATAATGGATTCACCTTCACATGGACATTGTTTAATGTCTCCAATCAGCAAATAGACCCCTTGTTTGGATAGAATCTCTATCTTGTTTAATTCTGCACATACTTGGTTAGTAATATATCATATATGTTAGATTAAATCTTTCCATGAGTATCACACCTTCATCCTCATGGAAAGATCTTCATTTCCTTTAACACCTACTATAACAAATAAATAATTAAAATAAATCTACTAGTTCTGTAATAGGCATAATAGCAAACCTATAATAACATGAAACTTATCAACAAAATACTTGGAATGATGAAGGACCTTATTAATGCATTTGTAGAGCCAACCAATTGGTTTGCAGACCACAATATGGAATTTGAGTTGTAGAATATCTAAGTTTTAATATTGTTGTTCACCAGTCATACATACCAATCTTCCAATATTTTTCTCTCCTTTTTTTACATCAGAGACTCTTTCCAATTTATAAGACACCCTATAATAACTGACTCCAACCAACTATCATCGTTGAGTTGGGTATTTTAAAACCATTATAGACTAAACTTCCCTCTAAACCAGTCATTACTTTTTTTATTTAATGTTTGAACTTGAAAAACCATGCAATGGTTTTATTAAACATTAAACTCTTTCCTATACCTAAACCTATCTTGAAGACCTAATATTATTTTAGCATCATTATAGGTTCCAAGACTACCCAATTGATTTGATGACCTTGTTTATACATTCTTTCCTTCTGATTTGTTTTGAGAATATTTGTATTCTTTATAATCTTCAACTATGACTTGAATATTTGAGGTGCTACTGCACCAAATAGGAAAAGCCTAAAGAGAGTGAGATGACACCAAAACTAAAGGAGTAGACTATCATCCAAGCCTTGGTAACTTTACCAGTATCTAGCACTCCATCAAGTCATACTCTTTAGAAGATGAGCATAGATCCTACACCACTACAGATCTCAGTGTTGAGCTCGAGATCATCAAAGACTGAAGAAGTGACCAATATGGAGATGTGAACCTTGATGAAGAGATCATTTTGCCTAATTATTATTATGATACCATTACTATAGAACAAATAGGCATATTTTAGTAGGCCCTTTCAAGGAAAAAGCATTAGGAAATTCTTAGAAGAGAGCTCAAGAAAAAGTAGGCCATACAAAATATTAAAGACATCTATTTAGATGCATTTAGTTTGCCAACTCTGGATGATACAAGGCCACTAATAGAACAACTGATAGATATAGTGGAGAAGGTCAATAATGAGTACCTAGATACTAATGCAAAATTGTTAGAATGGTTAGAAAATAACTTTCAAAACAAAGTGAATGAGAATATATCAGGTGATATAGCACTAACACAATTTGCATTGGCAACTAAGGTCAAGGATGTGAAGAATGTACTTGAGAACATATTCTCATTGTACAGTAGTATGTGAAATACCTCACTCTTCACCCAAGATACTAGAAGTCACATTATGAGTCCGGAGAGCCTAACTACTACATCAGATGCAAAATTACCAATGAATCTAGCTCAGAGTGAGAAGCATTTTAGGACTTTACTTCAAACACAAAGTCAATTAGTTGTATTGATAGCAGATGAGGCCAACATAAGGGCCAAACTAGCTAGCATCCAAGTACCTCTCACCCCTCATATGGAAATTTTGCACAACAAGCTAGGCTATGCCAAAACCTTAATGAAGAAAGACCCAAATATTTCTAACTTAGATGGTCTAGTCCACCTTGCTACCAAGCTAGCAATCCAAATCAAGTCATTGGATGTAGCATGTGAGAACTGGTATGCAACTCTTAAGATGATATTGGATGTCCACAAATATTTTTTGAACAAACATATAATAATTGTATAGCCCATTTGACATAAGTGTCAAAAAGGGGGAGACATACTTTTGGAGAAGAAATGGAGAAATAGAACAAAGAAGGAGAATGCAATAAATTTTTTTTTGGGAGATACAAGGAGAGTAAGAGAGAGAAAGAATCAAAACATATTAGAAGTATTAGATGAAAGAGTATCAACAAAACATCATGAAGTCAAAGTGTATCAGTAGAGACCCATTTATTTAGTAGGAGCACAAAATTTTAGATAAAAAAGAAAAAATCAACTTAGGGGTCTAAGTGATTACAAAATTTTGAAATTTTTAATATAAGTTGAGTTAAGATATGTTATGCTCGTGAGATCAAGGATATTAATGTATATTCAAGTTTTTTTGACACTCATGTTAATGGGGGAGATTGTTGATATTAGGTTGGTTTTTACAAGTGAGTGTCAACACACTCAAGTTAGTTCATGCCAAACTAGTAGTACATGTTGAGCACAACATGTATATATTAGACCATGCCAAGTCATAGTGAGTGTCGAGCCACTCATATGAAAAGTCACTCAAGTGCCAAGAAGATAGACTATGCTAAGTGACACAAGAGCTAAGTAAATAGTGGATGCCAAGCAATATAGGTTCTGAGTCATAGTAGAGATATTAGTGTATGCCGAGCATCAAAGACTTCAGATGCCAAGTAAGATAGTTTTGACATATTTATTTGTAAAGGCACAAACAACTATGTAAACCATTTTTGAGCCAACTTAAGATTGAATTTTGATATTTTGAGATAAGGATGAGTCTCAAGTTGGATTCCCTAGGCAATTACATGCATCCAATTAGAAAATGGGAAGGATTAAGTGGAAAAATGGATGAATCTTAGCTGTAAATTCATACCTAACCCTAAGTCACTAAGTCTTCTTAAGGATGAAAAACCCTAAACTTGATAGAGAGAGTGTATGTGTAAGGAATTGAAGGGGAAAAGAGAGAATTTTGAATGTGCAAATAGAGCATTAATGGTGGCTTAGAAGTTACAAAGTGAAACAACATTGCAGAATTAGTTAGAGTAGAATAGAGGATGGAGAAAAAGATATAGCAAAGAGACATATAATCAAGAAGGATCAAGAAATCATTGTTTAGAGGTGATCTATTATCAATCAAGAAAGTTGTAACCACATGATAAAAGCTAAGACATTTTAATAGGTTATTTTAGTTAAAATCTCTTAATAGAGTAGTCCTAATAGGCTATACGAAATCCTTTAATAGGGTCCTTACTTACTTGTGAGTTAAAGTCCTTTAGCAAGGCACACTTCTAATAGGGTGTTGAAATCCTCTAACAAGGTGAGACCTAACCATCTTTGTAAGCCTTTAGTAAGGCAGACCTTTCACAAGGTAGATCATGTTTCATGGTCAAAAAATTGTAACTTTCATTGGATACACTTTATTATTGTAACAATGAAGATTTGTGGGTGTCATCCCCACCCCATTTTTACCTTCTCATTGGAGGGTTTCTGGGTAATCATATCTGGTGTCGTATGTGTATGATTGCTTATGTGTTTACATGATTTAGATGTGCATGCTTTACATGTTATTTTAGTTTACTCATTGAATGTATGAGATGGATGTATGATGAAAGTTTTATGGGTCCAAGTTTAAACTATTGATTCACACCCCCTCTTAGAAGTTAACCTTTCCTATTGTAATTCCAACACCAAAAAACCTTTCCTATTGTAATTCCAACACCAAAAAACCTAATAAGGAAATTAAAACACTTTTTTTCCCCCTATTTAGCCCTCAAAACCCAAAAATGCTCTATTGAACCAAATGAGCACTTTTTGAGCAATGAATTAGGAGTAGTATTGCATTGTGGGACTCTTCTAACCTATATAACCTTAACTTAGGACCAAGTTGATCCTATTATTACTATAGTGATGTGGCTAGCATCACTAGAAGACAAAAAACACCGAAAGAAGCCCTAAGTCTACCCTTAGCTTACCTAGGCTCTCCTCCACCAGTTTTCCTCTACCAACTATAAAGTGACAAGGTCACTTTTCAATTTAATTTGGGTGTCTAATGTAGGAGCATCTAGTGGTGTAAGTGAAATCTGTTATCACCCAAAAATATTTTTAGTGTTAGTTTTTTTTAATTGTCTTTTTATTTCTAGATACCCATTTCAACAATATAGAGATTCCAGCTCTCATAATTATGCTATTTATTTTTTGGATTAGTCCTTATGAGTAGCTAGGTATATGTGCCAGTGTAGCAAATATATTATTTTGTAATTGAGCTATTATTATGATGATTTAGAGAGTGTAATTTGGAGGGACTATTTTCATTTTAATTTAAAGAATTCCAAAAAAAGTAGGTCAAAGAGCTTTATGGTTTGAAAGTTATTTTAGTTTTAAGTTGGTTGGAGAACCCCTAAGATCACTTCAAAGCTAGATTTGATGCACTAAATGACTTGGTACTAGACCAAAAAATGGGGGATGAGCTAATATTTTCCAAAAAGATATAGAGATCTTGGAGAGATTTCCAAAAATATAAGTAGTTCATCAATCAGAATCTTGAATCAAAAGTTATGCCTCCTAGAAGTTGGGCTACCATTTGTAGATTCTTCTAATTTTAAACTGACTTCTCTTTTGTCTTCTAGAACCTTCTAAATTGATGGAAGATGCCATGTAAAATATTCAAAAATTTTTTTCTAACCCTAAACCTAAATTAGTTTACTTAATGTCATTTCTTGGATTGTAAAGGAAATTTTACAGAGGCTAGAAAAAGGTACTGTGAGAAGATTTTTCTTTAGAATTTGATAGTATTGTAAGCCCATAAAGTATGTAGTTGAGTCTATGTTTTTTGTACTGAATGTGTTAGCATATCATTTCTGATAATAAGATTTTCTTTTTCTTATTTTGTTCATTTTGTCCTTCATTTTTCCTTGTCTTGGGTTGTGCCCTCATCACATTCAAATATAACACCATCACTATACTCACTTAACATTTTATCATCATTATACATACAAACACTTACAAAAATTGGAATCCAAAATAAGTTACATCACAATACATCATTTATCTCATAATTAACAACATATATCTAACCAATATGATAACATTCAACATTGCCACATGAATTAAAAAATCATTAACCAAAATTTCTACATTTAATTACATAATAATATAAATTTTAACCACACACATCAACCAAAATCCTATGTTGAATACATAATAAATAAGTCTATGTCAAATTACATATAGACTAGGTGGTCAAATAGAAAAATTTGGATGATCAAATTATTAGTCATCATTCATTGACCTGGTTGAGTGAGTGAAATGTGTCGATGAATTCCTATAAAAAATGAGTTTAACAAGGTGGATCATGAGATATACCTAGAATCAATAAAAAATATTCTTGAAAATAGATTTTAAAAAAGGATCTATACATACTCTTTTGTAGTCTTACATGAAGAAAGCATTTGCATACACTTGCCACATAGGCCAAAGGATTAACATAAAAAACTTTAGTCAAGTTAAAGACCAAATTTGATTACATATACTCAAATCAATTCGTAAATAAAATATCCCTTAATTAATCATGTAATGTTATACAATTGTTTGACCTACACATCAAAATGATAGACACAATAATAATTATATTTCAAAAGCCAATTATTGTCTAAACTATCAAGCACAACATGCCATCACATGACTATTTCATAAATGAATAGAGTAAATAAGTTTAACTACATGTCAAATTTTATTCCATCATATGATTTCCTCAACATAAATCCAAAGTGTCATACCTCAATGAGCATCATATAAAATATTGATATGCATGTTAGACATGGAATAATAAGCACAACATACAAGCACAATACCATCAATCATATGATTTACAAAAATTAAGTAGATCATCTATGTATGCTCATTACTTACTTGTAAATTCTATTAGACCCTCTTTTCTCATTTATGTGACCTAAAGCCTCAAGCTCATCTCATCACCATAATAATTCAAGAAAAATTTATGTCAAAAAATATTACATCTCAATATTTAATAAGTATTCATGGTTTCATTCATGTAAGTGTTCTTAATACATACATAAGCACAAGATGTGATGTATGACCTTCTCACTATTCAATTATTACTAGTATGAAATTATAAAATATTAAAATATGGTTGATGTGCTTTCCTTCCCAACCATGAAGACTTATAACTCCTTGGGATTCTACATAACACAAAATGGAAGGAGTTATCTAGTGTAGTCATGAAAAATACAACTTCCCATGCATGTTTAAGTAGATCTAATCATAGATGTGGTAGGGGGATGGACCATGGGAAAGAAAATTGAATCAAAATATGCACATAGCTTTGGCCAAAGGATTATAATATAACATTTAAAATTTCAAGAAAAGTGAAAAGGAAAACATCACTTCTATCATTCCCTATCGATTCACATTCAACGCCCACATGACAAGGTAAGTTATCCAAATCTCATAAATAAATGAATAAAATTTAATGCAAGATAAATATGGACATGCACTTCATAGTCTACTCTCTTATACATTCTATCAATTTTCCACACACTAAACATGATAGATGTCATCACTTAAAATCATATGACTAGCATTGTAAAAACACTCACACACCCTAGTCATGTCAAGATAAAAGAAACCTTGAAATCTAGATTTACAATTTTTTATTCAAATTCCAAAAAGAGCCACAAGATAAAATAAAAATGAAAGTGAACAAAATTCACAATAGTTAGATGACACAGGAGTATCTTGGGTCCTTAAGAAATCTTGCATCATCCAAAACTATTTCTTATTTTATGTACTCAACTCTATTAATCACAAAGTAGTTTTTTTTAGTTTTTTTTTTCATGTTGTGTGTAGTTGTCATCATGTTAAGGACCTATCCTAGATAATTGTCCCAAGTGTGTGAGTTATAATGTTACTTCTTTCTTGAGTTCTATGTCTTTCTTTGAAATCCATTTTTCCTTCCATTTTCATTTAGTGAAGCATGTTATTTTGATTGGCATAGTTTCATTTGGCCATGTGACATCTTGCATAGTTGGGAGCCAATCATAACACACGTGTGGACCTACCACTAAGTTTTCATGATTTTGTATTGTCCTTTGTGTGGATTTTAGTTGCTCTTCCAAGTCTAGACCTATATTGCAACTAAATTCTTGAGTTGTGGCTTAGTTACCAGTAAAATAAGATTGATCAAATGTAGGAAAATAAGATGGTGACAAGTTTTTTAGTATTATTATTAGAAGATTAAAGATAAAGAATGCAAGTTGAGGCTATGAGATTGTAAATTCTTATTTTTTAATAAGGTCTCAACCTGGTAGGCCTCATAACCAGATGTGTTGTAGTTTCTTTATATGTGAAGTGAAATGATCACACCTATGAATATGCTACATCTGGCCTTGTGTTCTCTCTAGCTTTATTAAGTTTTATATATCTTTCATGTGCATACCTAGGAAGGGTAGTGTTGAAGGTTTTGAGTTGAGAATATTCCACATGTTGGTTATAGATCTTTGTTACTCATTGTGTCAGGTGGTATTAGGGAATTTTTTTATTGAGGCTTAGATGGTGGAGAACCTTGTTGAATTTGGTGGTAGGGTGAAAAATTTGAAATCTGACCTAAAACTTGCAAAATATTGTGATCTTATAGAAACTATTGTCAAGATGGTTCATGTTAGAGAAAATGTTGATAAATCTATTATAGGCATGCTGAGGTAATTATAGCAAGACTTGAGGTTGTGGAGACAACACAATGAAGAGGTGTACATCTTGAAGATATTAGTGATGATGAAGAGGAAGCACTAAGTCCCAACCCTAAATTTGAGGTTGAGCAAGATGAGGAAAGGCTTATTAGTGTAGATGCTCAAAAATGGTTTGCATCTATGATTTAATCAATTTTTCACACTACCTCACCCCATTTTCTCATTCTACTAATTCTAATCTTTTGGCCAACTTGATTGTCATTTGATTGTACTTTGACAATATCTTTCATCATTAGTATCCCATTTCAAATCAATTATAGATCGCTTTGAAACTGATTCACATTTTATCCAAACTTTCTGGAATCAACCTAGAATCACCCCAAATTAACCTAGAATCATCCCAATCAACCTAGAATCACACCAAATAAACTTTAAATCATCCCTAATCAACCTAGAACATGTTAGATATCTCAAATCAATCATCATTGATCAAACCCTAGACATTGTCATGTCTCTCAATATCTTGGAAACCTATCAAATCTTATCAAACCTGTCAAATGTGACCTTAGTATTGTCATATCCCTTAGTTCTATGTCAAATCTATCATTCTTATCATATGATCTTTAACATTTTCAAGTACCTTAGTGTCAGATTGTGAGATCATCAAACCAATTTAACAACATTGACAATGTTTGTTGATGTTATTATGATCAACCCTATCAAACAATTTAGATCTTATAGCATTTAAAATGTTTGTTAAGTGTTATATATCCTTAATACATGTCATGTCTCCTTCACATGTTATTAGTACTAATTACTTTGATCTACCCATCATCGTCCTAGTCGATCTGCATAATCATCACATTTCATCAAAGGATATTGTCCCATTTATCTAATTAAATTGGTCAATCATTTACTAATTTATCTTATAGGATTAGATAACCCATATGCTAATCCTATGTTGGTTCAATAATTTTCATTACACATTACTAATTATTCTTGCAAACCAAAAATTCTCAATTAATTGATTCATCTTCTTGAACTATGAGAATTCTCAATTTCCCAAGTTCTATTTTCCAGCTCTAATTTCCATTTTACTAATTTTCATTTGTGTGGGTATATGAAAATTTTAATTCAAATATTCTAGCTAGCCTTGACAAATTGACATGACATGCCATAGATATTTTCCCTACCCTTGGCTAAGACATGTCATATTAAATATATTTTATTCCTTACACATGTCTATAATAAGCCCCCATCATCATAGATTCTTGGCTATAGGTTGCTTTGAGGTGTCATGTGTACACCATAGATTCTCCTCCACTTTTAGCCATGCTAACCTCCATGCATCATAGAATATTACAAGTGGCTCTTAGGTGTCATATGCACATCATAGATTCTCCTCTAGTTTTAGCCATGTTTACTTTCATGTGTCATCGAATCTCATATTTGTCATCTTTTGTCATATGCGTAATGGATATTCTAAGGAATATTGTGCCAAGTTCCACATTTATGTTGATAAGTGTCCATCCTCTCATTCAATCCTCTCCTATTGCACATTGGCTATAAATTGAGCCTTCTTTCTCCCATTTCCAATCCTTAAGAGCCATGTTCTTAGAGTATTTTTCTTTAGCATCAATTAGGCTTGAAACTAGTCTTCTAATATTCTCAACAACATCATCTTGTCAATAGATATTTTTTTTCAATCATGTTTCACTATAGGAAATTGGAGCTACATTAAATGGAGAAGAAAGGAGGACATGAGAGATAAAACTAAAAGAGGAAGTTTTACATATGTTACTTTATTGTTTTAGTTGGCTTTTATGGTAGATTAGAAGGGTTTTAGTGTATTTTTATTGATTTTTTTGAATGCTCATAACATTCTAGGTTCTAACTCAATGTGAAACCTAATACTCATTCAAATTTATTAAACCTAACACAAGTACAATCAATCCTCTAAGCATATAGGGTGCTTTCCACCTAAGTGATGATTCAGACACAACTTATGGCATCACTAACAAAGAAATGGCTAAGGCTTACCAAGACAATAGTTTCTGAGATAACTTTAAACCTTTGGCAACCCAAGAAATTGTCCAATTTAATCTTAACTTGAAGGGACCTAAGTCCAAATATAAAGACAAAATGATGTTTGAAAATGTACAACCCATGATCAATTTGGACTTGGAAAAGGGATAACAACCTTTGTAATTTTCAAATACAATGATGACAAATATGAGGTCTCACCAAGAATCAACCATTGAAATCCTCCAAAGTACTTTTGAACACATTAATAGTAATCCTTTGTTTGACTAACCTACATTAATCAATGACATCAAGACTCTTCTAAAATATCCCAGAAGGATATTAAGGTTTGACCTCAATCAAATAATGAAACAACAAGATATGCCTAATGGGACTTGCACTCTAGGGATGCTAAACATACCTCCTTTGATAACAAAGTGCACCCTTGCTCCTAACACTACCAACTATTATGACATCAAATTTTATGGAGCCCCTTATGAGTATACTATGTGAAACATCAATTACAAAAACCCCTATTGACATTCAAAGGAAGAGTCTTATCAACATTTAACCCATTCCCCAAAGGGATATACCTCATTACTAAATCAATATGATGTTCCAAGGAGAAAAATCTAACACACAAAATTAACAAGACCCAAACATGATTTTCACCTCTAAGGGACATAATCAACTTCCAAGACAACAACAATCTCAAGTGGTATAAAGACATAACATGCACTCAACATGTATTCAACGTATCAACATCCACAACAACAACAAACTCAAGTGATACAAGGATCCAATGTACCTAATAAACAACCTAATGTAAATCAACTTGACTTACACACAATGTACCAACAACAATCCCAACAAGAACAAGTCATGTTTGCTAAACAACAAGAGCAACTAAAACAACTATTAGAATACTAAAGACACCTTCATCAACAAAATTTCTATTAGTAACACTTGTTACAACAACAATATAAACTACAAAAACGTCAACAAATACCTTTACAACAACATCCATATTCAAGGTCTCACATTCAACCAATAGATATATCTCAACAAAAACTTCAACAAATGCAACAACAACAACCACAAAAAATGATGCAACAACCCATGGTACAACAATCATAATCAATACCACAACAAGTAGCTCAACAAGTGCCACAAAAAGTTTCACAAATTTTACCACAACAAGTACCACAAGAAAAAGTACAATAACAATAACCATTTTATCTTTGAGGTTTCAACATACCTCCACCTCTCAGTGACACTTCACCTGATTCTTTAGATACAAAAATGTAAGAACTAAGTAGACATAGTTCTCACCATAGTAAGAGATCTACTCATAGACATAAATGACTCAAAGAAAGGGCTATCATTCAAAACCCTACTGAGGACTTATTACATCAATTAAAAAAACTATCCAAACAATTTAAGGCATTGGGATTCCAAAAGAAATGGGCTATATACATAGAAAGGGACTTACATCCTAATCCCTTTGACAAAAATCTGTATATGTCTCCATTCCCAAAATAATTTGAGGCACCAAGATTTGAAAAATATTGAGGAAAAGGAAACCCAATTGATCACATCAAGGAATTCTATAGCTCTTGTATTACACTTAGTGATCAAACCACATACCTCATGAGACTATTCCCTTAATCTCCAGGTGGGCTTACACTTGAGTGGCACTCCAAACTTCCTAGTAACATAAAATATTGGTTAGATTTAGAAGACAAATTCATCTCCCTCTTTTCCTTCAACATGAAAAATGGGGTGACACTTTTTGATTTTATCTCAACAAAAAAAAAAATAAGAGAGACCCATTTATCACATTATTATTTCATTGGAGAAACCTAGTCAATCAATGCTTATTGAACATTATTGAAGAACAACAAGTTAATCTATGCATTGAAAACCTAGTCCTTGATTTAATGTATAAACTCAAGATAAAAAGTCCAAGAACCATTTCTAAGATAATGTAAAATGAACGTACTATTGAAGATGCCCTTATTCATAAGGGCATCCTCAAAACAAACAAGGAAAATATAAATAAAAACTCATCTAATTACAAGGTAAAATTTTTCTCCAAGAAAAAGAACATAACCAATGATGGCATTGTAGATGCACATATAATTAGTGCAACAAAACTTCAAATAACTCTAAGTGGTGCAAACCCTCAAATTCACAAACTCCCAATCAAACACCACCTCAACAATAGAAAACTAAGACTTCCACACTGGATAGACCTTGAAGAGGTCCTAGAAACAAAGACAGGAAGTCCACACCCTTGGGGTTGCCTCTTGAGACTACATTTCAAAAATTAATTAGTGATAAGTTTTTGTACTACCCCTAATCAAAGATGAACCATTAACTAAAGCCTCTTAGTAGTATGACTTCAAATTCTATGATTACCACCTCACTAAAGGACATAAGACCTCATCATGTTTTCAGCTGAAACATGAAATATAAGGCCTTATTGATGATGGTGTGATCATAATTGATCCATCACTACTAGAATCAAATCCTAATCATACTATTTTTAAAGATCATTTGGGTAATCATGACAAAGAGAAAGCCTCCATTTCAAAATTTGACTTGTACGCTAACTACACATGCACTAGATATGACTACACCATCAACTATTTCAATGAGTGTAATTCTCAGGCATCCACATTAACTTTAAAATATGAAGAAACTCATTGTATTGTCATCACATGCTACACTCAGATTACATTACCTAGAGCCGCAACTAGACTTATGGCCCTAGTTAGACCTAACACCACTGCTGAACCTATGACTCTTGGTAAACTTGTTGATCCTACTTCTTTAGATTATAGTGTTATTGAACATCTTGGAAAAACCCCTAGAAAGATATCCATCCTAGATTTTCTATGTATGTCCCCTAACATCAAAAGATCCTTCCCCAAGGTTTTAAAAAGTCCATAGTACTAGATAACATTGATGTTGCCAAGTTCCAAGCCATCATTGGGAACCTATCTGCATCACAACATATCAACTTTTCCCCTTGGGATATTCCTAAGGATAGACCCAACCATAATGCCAAGATCATATTTGTCTTGATAGATGGAGGAGTGGGACTAAACATTTATAACCTTAAAGTTCTCAAGGCTCTAGGTTACTTTAAAGAAGATCTAGATCCCTCTCATAGAATCACAATAAAGGCCTATGATTATGGTGAATGCTTCTCCAAGGGAATTATCATATTACCCATAAGAGTTAGTCTAGCTACTGAGAATACATTATTCTAGGTCCTAGATATGGAAATGAATTGCAACATGATACTAGGATGCCCTTAGATCCATGCTATGAAAGAAATGCCTTCCACATACCACTAGAGTGCTTAAAATTTTCCTATAATAATGTGGACGTTACCATCCCTAGTGATCTAGATCCTTTCTAGTTTTTTACTAATCTAAGAGATGCTACTGCATAACAAGTCCCAAAATATAATGAAGCACAACCCACATATTCCTCTAAATATGTAGATCTTGATATACTCTTTAGTAAGGTCAAGGGAAAGATGAAGATTGAAGACAAAGGGTGTGAACCATGTATCTTTGAGAGTCTAGGCATGTCTATATGCCTTGGGAAGGAAAAGGCCATTTTTTTTCTATATCATGTTTGTTTACCTAAAAGGTTTGCATTTTCTCTTTGGACCTTTATGCCGTGATGCATTTCATTCCATCTGCCATATCAAAATAAAGCTTCATCAACATATCCTACACATTACAAAAGAAAAAATCCTCACCTCATAATAACTTCTCCTCATCTTGTCTCCTATATCTTCTAACATCCACTTCATCTATCATCAAGGACTCACACTCTGATACACCAAAAGCATTGCCATCCTTCATTCCTACATATGCCAAAAGTCTAGAAAAAACCCAAATTAATACATATATGCATAGGCATGGAATTAATATAATTTTACATTTCATTTACATTCATTCCATATCATTTTACATTTCATTTGCATTCAATCATGAGAAAGGAAAGTGGCAAAAATAAAGATATCATTTTCTAAGCATCTGATATCACTAACAAACACATGATACCATTACCTAAAGTCCACATAGGAAAACATAGATTCATCCATATAAAACATATAGAGTATGTGCATAATAAATCTCATATAGTCATCATAACATAGGTACATCTCATAAGTGTCTCAAAAAATTAGCAGAGTACGTAATCATTGTTTACATCAATACTAATTTCCCATAGGCATGAACCATGAAAGAACATAACAAAAAAAGAAGAAGCCCCTTTGCATATGAGTGTGTCTAAGTCAACCAGTATTATCCCTAGCCTCACTACCCCTTTCTAGACTCAAAGATGATCCCTCCACTGCCTATTGTGGCCTCATTGGTCCTATCACCCCTACACTACTCTGCATCCTATGTCCATTGTGAACGAGATCTCAATGCACAATAGCTGTCTACCCTCTACCCTAGTGGCACTACCACTTCATAATGATTCCTATAGTAGTATGTCTCTACATGCACTCTAGTCATCATTATACCCATTTCTCAAAAAGAAAGATCCCTAATGCTGATAATAAATTCCTATGACTCTTGCACTTCCCTCTCTACCCAATGCACCATTGTGTCTCTCTTTAGCGTAACCTAGTCCCTTTCCGCTATTGCCATATCTCTATCTACTATAACTTGGTCTAATTAATCTCTCAATCCTCTAATCACCTCCATTAGATCCAATTCTATCTATCTATGCCCTGTATGTACCAATACTAGCATCCACCCAATGTAATCCACTAGATCATCCTCTACGTCCATCATTTTAGCATTCGCACTGATGTCCTCCTCATCATCTCCCCACTCATCATCATCCTCTCTCTCCTCACCATCCTCTCCCCATCACCCTAACCACCCCCACTCTCCCCACCCTCCTCATCATCATCTCGCTTGTCCTCATCTCCCTCATCATATTCCTCATCATCCTCACCCCATCCTCCTCATCATTATCACCATCTCCCACATCATCACCATTTCTTGCATTAGCATCCCCCTATCCTCCTCTCCATCCTCTCCATCCTCCTCCTCCTCATCTCCTCATATCCTCTCTCCTTATCATCCTCCTCATCCTCCTCCCCATCCCTCTCCTCATCCTCCTCCTCATCACTCTCCTCACTCTACTCTTCCTATGATCATGCTCATAGTACCAACACTGCTAGATCTATCAACGGCCTCAGGTGATGCTAATAAAACCACCTATCATATGTTGATGTCATACCTACATCTACCACATCTATAGATGCAACACACAACCTAGGCTATAGCTCCTCCAACTATGCGTAGGCCACTTTCATCTTGATCATTTCTCTCCACTCCTTGATCTCTTCTCTAGATCATGTGAACAATGCCACACCTATCAGCACCTCCTATCTCTCCCCAAACTATTGTCATACTTGCTTTAGAAGGTACATCTTGATCACCAAGTGTCCAATTATAGTGTGCCCTATCATATAGTGCTCCTATCTGTAGTATGGAAGATGGTTCTCATCATCATCCCATCCTAACCAATCCTTGTATGGTCTCCATATGAAGTATGTCATGTTGTCTAGTTGATGTCTAAAGAACTGGGTGTATCCTAGTAGTCCTCATGCCAATATCCCTTTGTAGCTATATGCATAGGGCATGTCCTCAACAGGGTATTTTTTAATGGCTAATATTAGGAAAATTTGGCTAATAATTTAGTTCTTAAAAATATTTAAAATTGCCACATTTTTATTAAATTTAGTTGTAAGAAATATTTAAATAGTTAAATGTTTGCATATTAATAATAGAAATTATTTTTATTTTTAAACATAATGTAAGATTTACTAATATTTTTTATATCTCTCTTTTGAGGGGCATTGCTTAAATTTTACCTTGGTCCTCAACTAGCTCCCTCTCACCAAGTGGCTTGAACACAACAATATGCTCATAGGCTCAGATCTGTAGTAATATACCTCTAGTACTAAATGTAAATCCACCTCTATATACCACCTAGTGAAGATAATAGTATAACATACCAAGCATGCACAAAACCTAGGATAACATGGTCCCATCCATAACCATACTCTTGAGAACTCTACTCCATCCAATAGGAAATCCATGTCCTCATCTATTAGGTATAACTAATCCACCCACAACTAAGCAAATAACTACAATGAGATGCTCATTTTGTGCCAACAATATGTGCCATTTGATTTCATAGTCTCAGATCCCTAGCTCTACATCTCCACACCCAAACATATAGTGAAGTGTCATTTTCCCTATCATTGGATCATACACAACCAACTCTCCATGGATCAAAATTTGAAGGATGCTCAATACATCTTCTAAGGTCACAATCACCTCCCCTATGGGTAGATGGAAGGAACTAGTCTCCAAGTGCCATGTCTATATTAGTTATATCATCAAAGCTATGTTCCCTCTCACCTTGGGGATAAATGTAATATGAGAAAAGCCTAATCTTTCTAGGATATCACACTTTCCTAAGGTCATTTGATGTTGTACTAGCAAGTTTTGAAGCCTATGTCCTATCATCCACAATAGGGGAAAATCCTCACGCATAATAAAATGGTCTATGTCAACCTTTTGTGGCTTTCTACCAAGTTTCAATTTTGTTTGACTCAAGTTTGACACCTTAGTTTGACTAAGTTTTACTTTTTAAACATGTTTAATAACATATCTACCAAGTTTGAGGTGATTTTGAGCTCATTTGCGTCATTTTGACCCTCTACCTACCTATCTACCAATTTTTACTCAAATATGAGGTAGGTTTGACTAAGTTTTACTATTTACAATAATTTTTGACTAGGTTGACATATGTTTTGAACTCTTCTTATGGTTTTGAGTATGTACACCAAATTTTGGGTCATACTAAGTTCATCTGTACTCTTTCTGACCCTTTGCATCACTCCCTATCAATATTTGACTAGGTTTGACCTAGATCCAACCCAATTTTTACCATGTTTGACTAAGTCACCCTATTTTTTGTAATTATCCTAGGGTCATGGTCATGTGATCCAAGTTTTGAGCTGATACAGGCCCACCTAGACCCTTTTCAGAGCTTCAGAGCATCATGGACCATAGTTGGGGCCCCCAACTACACCCAGGATGCACTTGTGCATGTCAAGTGTGCTTAGTGTGCACTTGGTCATGCCAAGTGTGCACTGAGTCACTTGGTCACATTTTGAGTCCAAATAGGGCATTTAGAAGCCCTAACCTACCTTTAGGACCCTGAATGGGCCCTGTTTGACACCTAACTAAAACCAAGATGCAATAAAAGCATAAAGTACAAAAGGATGGCCTAGATGTGCTCATTAGTAGTCCTACATCTACCCATCATCAGTAGGTATGCACTCATTCACCATGGTGTTTCTCCCTAGGTAGTCAATTCATCTTCCTTCCTCCAAAGCCTTTTCTTCCAACTAAAAGGGTGAAAATGACCTCAAAACTTTTCTAACACCTATTATATCCCTATTTCACACTCTAGACTCCATAAATTTTGCATTTATGCTATGATTTTTGATCCATAAGTTTCTATGGCCTTGTCTTCTCATTTTATACAAATTAACCTATCATATGCCTATTATAGTCAATTTATTGAGGGCACACCCATATATACCACCCTATTGGGGCATGCTTTCATGGCTTTCTCATCAGTATTCTTTGACACAATAGTCTAAATCACATTGTATCAAAGAGGGGGAAAATGTAGATACTAAAAAATGGTTTGCATCTATGGTTTCATCACTTTTCATACCTCATCCCATTTTCTCATTCTACTAACTCTCATCTTTTGGCCAACTACATTGTCATTTAATTATACTTCAACAATATCATTCATCATTCATATCCCCAATCAACCTAAAACATTTTAGATATCTGTAATCAATCATCATCGATCAAACCCTAGGTATTTTCATGTCTCTTAGTGTCTTGGAAACCTATAAAATCTTATCAAACCTTTCAAATTTGACCTTAGTACTATCATGTCCCTCAATACTAGGCCAAATCTATCATTCTTATCATCCAATCTTTAATATTGTTGAGTTCCTCATTATTAGATCATGACATCATCAAACCAATTTAATATCATTGATAATGTCCATTGATGTTATTATGATCAACCCTATGAATCAATTTGGATCTTGTAGAATTTACAATGTCTATTAAATATTACATATCCTTAATCTATGGCATGTGCCCTTGGCATGTTATCAGTCCTAATGGCTTTGATCTACCCATCATCATCCTAGTTGATCTACATAACCATCACATTTCATCAAAGGATATTATCGCATTTAACTAATCATTTACTAATTTATTCTATAAAATTAGATAACCCATAATCTAATCCTATGTCAGTTCAATAATTTTCATCATGAATTACTAATTATTCTTTCTAAACAAAATCTCTTAATTAATTGATATTTATCAAATAATTGATTCATCTTCTTGAACTATAGGAATTCTCAATTTACTAAGTCCTATTTTCCACATCTAATTTCCATTTTACTAATTTTCATTTGTATGGATGAATTAATTTTAATTCAAATATTCCACCTAGCCTTGATACATGGACATGAAGCATCATAAATATTATCCACACACTTGGCTAAAACATGTCATATTAGAAATATTTTTATTCCTCAGACATGTCTATACTAAGCCTCCATCATCATATATTCTTGGCTTCAAGTGTTGAGTTGTCATATGCATGCCATAGATTCTTCTCCACTTTTGGCCATGTTGACTTCCATGCATTATAGAATCTTACAAGTGGCTTGAGCTGTCATATGCACACCATAGCTTTTTCTCCACTTTTAGCCATGTTGACATTCATGTTTCATAGAATCTCATATTTGTCATCTTGTGTCATATGAATCATGTATATTCTAAGGAATATCATGCCAAGTTTTACATTTGTGTTGATAAGTGTCCATGCTCTCATTCAATCTTCTCCTCTTGCATGTTGGCTATAAATTGAGCCTTCTTGCTCCAATTTCCAATCCTTAAGAGCCATATTCTTAGAGTCTTCATCTATAGCATCCATTAGAATTGAAATCACTCTTCTAGCATTCTCAATAACATCATCTACTCAATAGGATTTCACTTTCAATTATGTTGCACTATAGGCAATTGGAGGTACATTAAATGGAGAAGAAAGGACACGAGAGCTACACCTAAAAGAGGGAGTTTCAGATATGTTTTTTACTTTGTTTTAGTTATATTTTATGGTAGAGTAGAAGGGTTTTAGCATATGTTTATTGAGTTTTTGATTTCCCATAGTATGCTAGGTTCTAACCCATTTTTTAGTCCTACAATTAGTGAATCCAATGTGAAACCTAACACAAGTACCTTTAGTCCTCCAAACATACAAGGTACTTTACACCTATGTGATGATTCAAACATAGATTATGGTATCGTTGATGAAAAATGGCTAGGGCTTTCAAAGATAAGACTGTTAGACTAACTACTGGCCTTCCCCTCTAGGATTCATGACATGGCTCAACCACCTCTTGTGTTCTATAAGTCTAGTGGTTGTATCAAGCATTGAAAAGTTGATCTTTTGGTGCAACAAAAACCCTAGTTTGTAACTAGTGGTATTAGAGATTGGTCACAAGTTTGAATCTCCTTGGGTAACATTGAGGGGGGAATTGTTGGACTAACTACCAACCTTCCCCTTCAAGATTTGTGACATGGCTTAATCACGTCCTATATTCTACAAGTCTAGTGGTTGTATTGAGCATTGATAAGTTAATCTTTTGGTGTAATGACAACCCTAGTTTGTAACAAAGACTTTCTAAAAGAATTTTAAACTTTTGGCAGCCCAAGGAATTGTCAAATTTAATCATACCTTGGAGGGAACTAAGTCCAAATATCAAGACAACCCAATGTTAAAAAACATACAAGCCATGATTAATTTGGACTTGGACAAGGGAAAACAATCTCTATAATTTTCAAACACAATGATGAAATCTAATAGGTCTCACCAAGAATTGACCATTAAAATCCTCGAAAGTACTTTTGAACACATTAACATCAATCTCTTGTTTGATGAACCTCCATCAATCAATGAGAACAAGACTCTTCCAAAATAAGAATTGATCTTAGTACAATAATGCAACAACATACCTCCTTTGGAGGAAAATGTACAATGTGCACCCTTTCTCCTAACTCTAACAATTGTTATGAAATTGAATATTATGGAGCCCCTTATGAGTATACCATGTAAAACATCAATTGCAAAAATCCCTATTGACATTCAATGGAAGAGTCTTATCAACATTTCACCCATTCCCAAAAGCAATACATCCCATTGCCAAATCAATATGATGTTCCAAGGAGAAATATCTAGCACATAAAACTATCAAGACCCAAACATGATGTTCACCTCTAAGGGACATAACCAACTTCCAAGACAAAAACAACATCAAGTGGTACAAGGAATTAACATCCCTAACACAACACCAAGTCAAAACCCACTCAACATGTATACAACATATCAACATCAACATCTACAACAACAACAACCTCAAGCAGTGCAAGGATCCAACATTCCTAATACACAACCCAATATAAATCCACTTTACTTACATGGAATGTACCAGCAACAAGCCATGTTTTCTAAAGAAAAAGGGGAACTAAAAAAAAAATTGGTATACCAAAGACACCTTGGGAAATTTTTTTCCTATCAACAGCACTTGTTACAACAACAAAATACACCACAACAACCTCAACAAATACTTTTACAACAATTTTTTTTTGCATGGTCTCACATTCAACCAAAAGAGCTATATCAACAAAAACCATAACAAATGGCACACCAACAACTACAAAAAGTGATGGAATAACAACCCATGGTACAAAAATTACAATAAATACCACAACAAGTACCTCAACAAGTGCCACAAAAAATTCCACAACATGTACCACAATAAGTACAAAAAAAAAGAGTAAAAAACCAAGGACTATTTTTTCTTCAAGGTACCAACATACCTCCATCTCCTAGTGACACATCACTCAATTCTTTAGATATAGAAATGTTAGAACTAAGTACACATAGTTCTCACCATAGCAAGGGATCTACTTGTAGACATAAAAGAATCAAAGTAAGGACCATCATTCAAAATCTTAATGAGGACTTATTACATCAATTCAAACAACTATCCAAACAATTTGAGGGATTTGGATTCTAGAAGAAACATGCAATATATAGAGAAAGGGACTTACATCTTAATCCCTTTGACAAAAGTATGCATATGCCTCCATTCCCAAAATATTTTAAGGTACCAAGAATTGAAAAATATCAAGGAAAATGCAGTCTTGTTGATCACATCAAGGAATTATGTGCCTCTTTTGGTGAAATCAATGATAAGTCTACATACCTCATGAGACTATTTACTCAATCTCTAGGTGGGCCTACATTCAAATAGTATACCAAACCTCTTGGTAACATAAAATCTTGGTTAGAATTAGCAAAAAAAATCATCTCCCACTTTTTGTTCAAAATGACAAATGAGGTGATGCTTTCTAATTTGTGATCAACTAAAAAAATATGGGAGAGCCATTTATCACATTCTTATTATGTTGGAGAAACCTAGTCAATCAATGCTCACTAAACATTCCTAAAGAACAACAAGTTAATTTGAGCATTGGAAACCTAGTCCTTAATTTAATGTACAAACACAAGATCAAAAGTCCAAGCACCATTTCTAAGATAATGAAAAAGGGAGGTAGTATTGAAGATGACCTCATCCATAAGGGCATCCTCAAAAAAAACAAGGAAAATACAATTACAAACTCATCTAATGACAAGGCAAAAATTTTCTCCAAGAACAAGAATGTAACCAACAATGGCATTGTTGATGCATGAATGACCAGTGCAACACAACCTCAATTGACTCTAAAAGGTGAAAACCCTATAAATTTATAAATATTGTATCAAACACCACCTCAACAATATAAAATTGAGACTTCCACATAGGACATACCTCAAAGACATTCTAGAAACAAAGATAGGAGGTTCATAGCTTTAGGGATACCTCTTGAGACTAAAATTCAAAAATTACTCAGTAATAACTTCTTGTAGTCACACTCAATCAAAGATTAACCATTAAATAAGCCTCTTGGTGAGATGACAACAAATTCTATGATTACTACTATACCAAAGGACATAAGACCTCATCATGTTTTTAGCTAAAATATTAAATACAAGACCATATCAATGATGGTGTGACCATTGTTGATCCATCACTACTAGCATCTAATTCTAGTCATACAATTTTTAAAGATCCTTTAGGTAATAATGACAAAGGGAAAGCCTCTAGTTAAAACTCCAACTCACAAGCTAACTACACATGCACTGGATATGATTACACCATCAACTGTTTTAATGAGTCTAACTACCACATATCCACATCCACCTTAACAGATGAAGACCCTTGTTGTGGTTTCACTACCTACCATACTTATATTACCTTACTTGGAGCTATAGCTAGACCTATTACCCTAGTTAAACCTAACACCTCTACTAAGCCTATGGCCCCTGGTAATCTTATTGATCCTACTTCTTCAGATTATAGCCTTAATGACTAGCTTGGAAAAACCCCTATGCAAATATCCATCCTAGATTTGTTGCATATGTCCCCCTAGCATCAAAAGATCCTTGAACAAGCTTTGAAAGAGTCTATAGTACTAGATAACATTGATTTTTCCTAGTTGTAGGCTATGGTACTCCTGATAACAAGAAGGTTAAGATATAAGTATGAAAGTTTAAGGGTCATGCTTCACTTTAGTGGGATAATTTACAAACTCAAAGATTAGAAAGAGGCAAGGAAAAGGTCAAGAGATGGATTTAGATGATTTGAAAGGTGAAAAGGAAGATTCTCACTGTTGATTACCAAGTTAATCTATTGATGAAGATACAAAATTTTAGGCAAAAGGACATAAGTGTGAAAGAATATACTAAGGAATTCTACAAATTGGATATGAAATCTAAGGATGTGGATGATGAAGTTGAGAAAGCTCCTAGATACTTGATTGGTTTGAGGACATCAATTCAATATGGGGTAAAATATGTTAAGATGGATAGTATAGAATATTCATATCAACATCCTTTGAAGGATGAAGAATGATTGGTGAAGAGATAAGATCAAAGATAGAGACGAAAGGGTGGAAGATTTTAGAGAAGTAGATGCATAATATATGGAGAAATTAGAAGATATTAAAATGCAATGTAAGATATAGGAAAATCAAAATGGAAGGAAGAATTTGTTAGTATAAGACGTAATTAAACTAGAGGTAGCTTAGTGGATACTCTAAGAATAATAATGGTGAAAGAAGAGAAGAATGATATCAATTAAATGCAATTTTTATAAATGTTGTTAAGAAGAATGTAGAGCTTTTAAATTTACTAACTCTAGAAAGAATATTGGAGGTAATAATAAAAGCACTTTGCAGAGCATAAATTACTTGTGAGTGAGCAATGCCTTGTTCAATTCAAAATTGGAAATTATCATGATGAAGTCTTGTGTGATATTATTCCTATGGATTATTGTCATATTCTTTTAGGTAGACCTTTGTTGTATGGTACACAAGCTTTGCATGATGGTATATTGAATCACTATACTATTTTGGTAGATAGAAAGAAACAATTATTATTGACTTTGGTAGAAAAACATGAAGGTAATCATTTTTCCACAGTCATAGTACGTCTGGTTGAAGGTAATGAATTTTTTAGAGACATGAAAGAACACAATGTTCATTTTACTTTGATTCCTAGAAAGAATGAAAAACAAGATGAGTTAGAACATATACCTAATATTGAATCCTTGCTAGGAAAGTTTTAAGATATTATTTTTAATAATGTATGTAATGGTTTATCACATATGAAAAACATAAGTCATTGTATGGATTTGATACATTGAGAAAGTTTGCCTAATATAGAACCACATAGATTAACACTAGATGAAAAGGTTAAACTGAATACACAAGTAAAAAAATTACTTGAGAATTGTTTGATCAGAGAACTTTTGTAGAGTACTTGGTATATTAGCACCTAAAAAGAATCCATAATGAAGAATATGCACTGATCTAGACCTATAAACAAGATAACATCAAAGTATAGATTTACTTTTCCTAGGATGGATGACATAGTGGACATTTTAATTTGAGAAATTATTATACCAAGATCAATTTGAAAAGTACCTATCATTAGACCAAAATTATAGGAGAACAATATAAATCTTCTTTTAGGACTAATAAGCATTTGTATGAGTTTTTGGTTATGCATTTTGGTCTAACTAATGCACGTAGTAGTTTTATGAGCTTGATGAATGAGTTTGATGTAGGAGCATCTTCCATTAGAAAATAACATGGGACATTAAAAAAAAATGATTTTTTAAATTAAAAAAAATGGAGGAGAAAGAAAGTGACAAAAATTAGAGGGAAGAAAAGAAAGAAAAACTATGTAACTTGTGGCTTGAGGGTTTTTCAATATAAGGGTTTATTTAATGTAACTTTATAGGCCAACTTGTGGCTTGGTTTATGTAAGGCCCCTTCCCTAGTACTATATTATAAACCCTAAATAACATGAATATGGTAAGAACCAGGGAAACGAAAGGAGGTGAGATGCCATGACTTTGTCTTTCATCCATGGCATGTCAATTAGAGACTATTATGATACACCTTATGATAGGATGATGATAAGTAGGTTCCAAGATTTAGGTATGCCATGAATGGCATCCTTCTTATTAATAATGGACTTGAGATCTTATTATACCAATATACAATGTGGTCATTATTGTCATAAGTATCACATTTAAAATTTTATCAAGTTGGTAAGCTAAGACCCTATGGAATAAATACTAGAGATGTTATAACTTAGAAAACTATGTTGATTAATTCATAGTACATTATGATCTATTAGTATAGTTGTTTTAGGAGGCCATTATGGAAAGCTGAATTAACACCTACCCTTGTGAGTACTAATAATAAATATAGATAGAAAATGTTATCAATTTAGAAAATAGCTACTTAGTGGAGCTCAGCATGATGTAAATAGAATAAGGCAATTGTTGTACAAGTAGTATTAGGTGGATAGGCTACAAAAAATGATGATTAAGATAAATATATAATATTTTGACCAAAAAATATAATGGGTATACCTAATGACTAATTTTGAACCTATGGAGACATGAGTATGAAAACATCCTAATTTCCTAACACTAGTGATTTTAGAGAATATGCTTTATCATCTCATAATAATAATGAGATAGTGTTAGTAATCAAACTATATTTAATTGCATCAAGTATACTAGTTGTGATGATTACATCTTGGTGGTTTTGATTTAAGGTATGCAAGTAGGAACTAATTTTCATGTTAGCTGATTTAGTAGTATAGATTCAAAATTTCATCCTTATGATAGGAAATGGATTATGATGTGATGCAAAATGTTAAATTGATTATGAAGAGTTATGATTTAACATGATATGCAAATTTTGATAGTTTAACATTCTGAATGTTTTATTTGAAATGATTAAGAAAAGAAATTTAAGTGAATTATGTTAATATGGATTATGTAACATTTGAATTTAATGTATTTATGACATGTATTTTATATGACCTCCTTGGACTATGGATGCTTGCGTTAGTGTGTAGGAAGTGGAACCATGGAAATTTTTGGGGGAAACAAGGTCCAAACCTATGTCAACATGGTTTAGCCAAGGTGAATCTTTAGAAGATTTAGAAGCCTCATTGTGATGTATTTTATTCATAAATGTAAGCTTGGTTGTGTGTGAAATTTTTAATCACTGAGATGCATTAGGGACATGTCATGATAATATGGAATGTGCTTTTATGTGTTACTTGGTACTTGTGGATTTTGTGTGTTAATGACATCCATCTAGGGTTTTGGTCAAGGTGGCATTGTACCCTAAAAAAAATTATCTTGTTAATGATTAAGTAAACCCACTTGAAAAGGGCTGGGATGGGTCATTATCAAAAGGAAATTCAAATTTAGACTTGACTAGGGTTTTGAAGGGTCATTAGGTGGTCCCAAAATGTCCTTTATGTGAAAATAAACTACCCATATGATAGTATAAAATGTTAGAGACCTAATTTTAACCATGATAGTGACTAGATAGCCTAGGGGGTCCCTTTACCAATGCCTTCTTCCACCAATTTGAAAATGGGTTTATAAATTGAGTTATTTTCCATGTTTACACTAAGTAAAAAACAACCAACTTAGGGGGAGACAAGTTTGTAAGAGGGAGTGGCTTGGTGTTTTTGCCAAAATATATAGTGAGAAATCCTTTTTAGAGAGTCTTGGACAAATTGGTGGGTTGTTCACCCACTCTCTAAGTTTAGAGATAGTTAGGGTTTTGAAGGGAGCTCTTCACCAACTAGCATTGCCATTAGCTTGGACCAAGGTTGGTGCTCATACCATGTACATTTTGTTTTAGCATTGCATAATGAATTTGCAAGTATGGATTATTGCTATGGAATGATGCGTTGCTATTGTAATCTTGCATTGTGTTGTGATTGTGCTTTGAGTTTCATGCATATTTTGATTTTCTTCCTTGATCTCTTTGTTTTTAGTTGAATGTGAAATTGTTTATGGGTGTGAAGGCTTCACCTACCCTTGGGAGGGAAGAGAAGCCTTGGGTGAAGGGGTTAGTTGGGGTCAACATTGAATGAGAGATTTCCTCTTGGAAAGGGTTTTTTTGTTCATGGAGTGTGGGCTCCATTGAAGCCATATGTCTTGTTTGATAGCCTTGAAGAGGAATTTGTATAATAGGAGATATAGATGTAGTGATGTGATAAGGAGGATGTATTTGATAGCCTTGAAGAGGCATTAAGAAATTGTAAATGTATATGTGAATATGGATATGGCATTCTCCTCTTTGGGGAGCCCACCTTCACCCATTGTTTCATGATTCTAATAGAGAATCATTGTGTCAAACCTTGGAAGGGAATGTTATGTATTGTGTTTTATTTTTTATCCCGTTTGGACTTGTTTCTTGTGCTTGGTGGGTGGCTTCATAGAAGCCTAGGATGGGAGGTGAGCCTCCATGGTTCTTGGTTTTGTGTTGTTTGTATGTAGGTGGTGGAAATGAACATCATAAAGGAGTTAGAGTTTTCTCCTCCTTGGCATTATTGAAGAATCAAGTGTTGTGAAGAGACCAAATCTTCCCATGTCATCTTGTAGTTGCATTGTGTTATCAAACATCCATTGTTCTTCCTTATAATATTACAGGAAATGTTTCCTATTGCATATTATTGTAAAGGTGAAAGGTGAAATTTGAGATCATGTATATAGTTGTAGCAAAAAGGAAAGATTGTGTTCCAGTGATATAGGAATAGAAGAATCCATCTTAATAGTTAGTTCTTTACCTTGGAATCTACTAAGAAAAACAAATGTATTCAAGTATGTTGGTATGTGAAAGGTATTTATCTAATTTCATTAAGCTATTGCTTTGAAACTTCAGTAAGGGATTGAGATAATAAATGTTATATTTGATCTTGTTTAAGTAATTTCATGAATTCAATGAAGAAGATAAGAGACTTGCAGCAGTTAATCATCAAGCTTATAGTTTTATTTCTCTATGATTTTCTTCAAGAGATTTACCAACCTAGAAAAATTCCATATAGTGTTAATAATAATAGAACTTAACTAGCCACAAGCATATCATACCATGATACATTAAATCAAAGGAAGTGAAGCGAGAAGAAGTCTTAACACATGGAAGAAACTATCCCAATTACTAAACCTATACATGCATAATAACCCCTCTGGAAATTGTATGGTAGAAGAAATAATTCCCCTCCCAATTACAAACTAATATTTAATCCCATGGATATTTCTTGGGATTTCCTTTAGGTTCCCATAAAATATATCCCCTAAATCAAGTTAAATGCAGGGTAGAAATTACCTAGACTCACCTAGACAAAGTACAACAACACCAAAAATCATGTGACACTTTTGTTTAAAGATAAAATAATGGAAAAACTGAATTAGACATATGAATACAAAGGGGGGAACCACTTTCTATATCATAACACTAAATAAATAAGACCAAAAAAATATAAAATAAAAATAAAAAATGAATCACTTAATAGAATACAAAATAGAATACAAACATAACAAAGTTAAAATGAAAAATAAATGGGAGAACACTTACCTAAGTCAACCACCTTCTTGCACACTCCCCACACTCCATCACATCACACATGGGAGGGGTCTCTTTGGATCCTTACACCCCCACTTCCCTAGGAAAATACATGATCTTGGGATAAACTAAAAAGGTGAAGTTGTGAAGAGTTAAGATAAGACCAATCATGACCCCCCCCAAAAAAATGCAGTAAGGGTCTCTTCTCTTAAAGCATTGGGTTGAGAGCTTCCAAAAAGGAGACCATATTGGGGAAAACATGCCTCACACATGTGGCACATAATGCATTGGAGAGGCATGCCTGGGGAAGGCAAAAGGGGTAGTTGGTTAGGGGTAGGGTGTTAAGGATAAGGTGGGGATGTTATAGTATTTAGGAGTTTCTTTCTTTGAATATTTCTTGGTAAGTGATTAGAAACCTTAGTAAAGTAGGGAATACGTGTGTGTGTGTGTGTTTTTATACATATATATGTATATATATAGATACATATATATGTATGTACATATATATGTATATACATATATATATGTACATACATATATGTATATGTATGTATATGTATATCTATGTATATGTATATGTATATATATATATACATATATAGTAATATATATATGTATATATATATATATATGTATGTATATGTATATATATGTATATGTATATATACACATATACATAAATAGTAATATATATATGTATATATATACATATGTATATATATACATATACATATACATATATGTACATATATATATATATATATGTATATACATATATATGTATATATACATATATTTATATTTATGTATATGTATATGTATGCATATGTATATATATATATATATATATATACACATATATATATATACACATACATATATATACATATATATATGCATATATATATATGTATGTGTATATATATGTGTGTGTATACACACACACACACACACACATATATAAAATTTAATATGGTTAAGAGGCAAATTTATGGTTGAAGATAAAGGGGGCTAAACCTAGGGACTTGTTGATTAGGGTTAGTATCTATGTATGATTGAAAGGTGTGTTAGTGATAGAGTTAGTTTTATGTTAGTAGTATGATATTAGCAAGTAACTAATATTTTTCAAATAATGCTAAGATGTTTAAATAGATCTATTAAAATATAGAATATATGTTACATAATAATAATATTTCACCAACTCATTTTATATGCATTTAATACAATGAGTTCATAATTAAATAAATAGTGCCCCTAGATATGGAATACATATTTTGTAGTTAGGGTAAGTAGGGTTGTAATAGTAGAAAGTTTTGTAATTAGTATAGTAGAAATCATGGAAAAATTATTTAAAATTAAAACTAATAATTATCATAGCTGAATAAGTTTAAAGAGCTAATCCTTATATTCTACTATTGACACACTATTTTTTTTTATGTGTGATGAAGAGCCAATGCTAAAGGTGTATTATGTAGAACACTAGGGGTTCAACTATATATATATATATATGAATTATTCATTAAGAGTGGTGGTCTAGATGTACTTATTGAACATTATGGATATGCAGATAGTGATAAAAAAGCTTTTAATGTATGATGGAAACTATGATTAATTACTTATTAGGTATACCCATTCTAATACCATTTAATTATGAATTTACAAGTTTCAGAAAGATCTTATGTGATTCTCTATAGATGCAATAAGTTGACCATCAAGATAAGTCACTGAATTATATTGATATTTTGTTATGAACTTGATAGGACAAAGACTTGCAGACATTTGTCCCTTTCTAAAAAGGTCATTACTACCTGACTCATTGTTATAACTTGAGCCCTAATAAATGTAACATGATCTCTATTAAATTATTTATGTTGAGCTACTAGAGCATCAAATGAAATAAATTATCTAGTATTATATATTCTACCAAACCATAGGTACACGACACATTGTCATTTATTTTGTATCACCTAAGACACAGTTGTAAATATTAAAGTAGTTTGAGTATTGCTAATTATGTTAATCTATGCCAAATCAAACCACTTGTAGATCACCTTCAATTTAATGGTTAATGAGTGTGATACCCTAATGGTCATAGTTGCTACTCGAATACCCTTGTAGTATTGATACTCTCCCTAGCCTAACTAATGCTATGTATGATTAAATTAGGAGTCAAGAGTAAACTCAAGATGTTAGGAAATAATATGACTATGAATAAATATGCATACTCTTTTATCTAAAAGATCTAACAACAACTTGGCTATAAGTGATCAACCTAATTATAACATGTATATGTTAGATGGTGAATTCCTAATTTACCTTCTTAACACACAAAAAATAAAAAATAAAATTTGTTAGTTTTGTTTTTTACATGAAATATTGGGCATGATAGTTTGATATAAGTAGAGGGACTTGTATTGATATAATTCATCATTCAACATGGAACATGGAGGTGAGCATGGGATATGACATGGAGAGAGAAGAGTAGTTGAGAAGAGAAATGTTTGTTAGAAGAGCTAGTAACTGTGTCTAGGGAAACAAGAAGGTTGCTTCGTGGCTTAAAAATTTAGAATATTCTTGAGGTTTTCTACCATATTGTGGATCTAGGCTAGCTAGGGTTTAGATCTTGTAGAATTACAATTGTAATTGCTTATATATTTGGCTACAACCTAGAAGGCCTTATAACTGGGCATGTTGGATTTAAATCTTATGATTATATTATAAGAGTCAGAATTATTTGAATCTAATTATCCATGCTATTTTTATTCTTCTATTTTTTGGTTATTTTCTAGGGGATAGGACCTCTCCTTTGGGGATTCTCCTATCTTGTACTCCATTAAGTGGTATCAGTGCATAGTTTAATCTTGTGGTGGACTTTTTGTTAGCATGAATTCTAATGATGCTACTTTGGGGGAGTATTCTAAGAATTGGAAAGTGTTGACATGTTACATTCATGACTATGTTTTTCATTGATGTCAACATAGCATGCTTTATGTAAAGGCTAGTAGAGTAGTGGATAGAAATCTTAACGTTATGGACAATGGTTTTATGATCTAGTGATGCACAAGTATAGACAAGATTGATACAATTTCTTGATGATAGGGTTAAGTGCATAGAGTCTAAGTCAAAGAAGTACATAAGTTGTACTTGATTTATAGAGAGAAGTCTAGAGATAGAGCATTGGGAAAGTAGTTCTTGATTTTTGTTCTCTATATTATATTTGAGATGTAATAAGAAGATGCATAGTTAGGTAGTGATAGAGCATAGTCCATTGATGACATGATGTAGGAGCATCCTAGGTTGCCTTGTTATCCTACTCAATTTTGTTTATTTTGCATGTTGGCACCAAGTTACTGTAGCACTTAGTGCCGAGTTACTATAGCACTTAGTTGGTGCAGAGTTACTATAACACTCAATTGGTGCCAAGTTACTATAGCACTTAGTTAGTGTCGAGTTATTGTAGCACTCTTCATTTGATAAGTTACTGTAGCACTCTTCATGTGCTGAGTTATTGTAGCATTCCTTCATGTGCTAAGTTATTGTAGCATTTCTTCATGTGCCAAGTTACTATAGCACTTTTCATGTGCTGAGTTACTGTAGCATTCCTTCATGTGTTGACTTACTATAGCATTCCTTAATGTGCCAAGTTATTGTAGCAATTCCTTCATGTGCTGAGTTACTATAGCATTCCTTCATGTGCCGAGTTATCTAGTGTATGTTGAGTGCCAGTATTTGGACGCAATTTTTGTGAGCTGACTTGTAGGATTTATTTTGTTTGCAACATTTATGTTAAGATATTTTCTTGGGATGCATCTAGACCATTGTTGGGTTGGCCTTCCTCTTATGTAATGTTCTAGAATAATCTATAAGTCATTTTGGAAAGTATATATAAAGTGTTTAGGCTTAGAATTAGGTAAGTTTTTGGGAAGAAGATTAGAGAGAAAAACTAAAAGTGTGAATTTACAGTTGGATCTTTGAATGTGAATGTATTTGTAATTGGCTATAACCTAGAAGGCCTTATAGCTAGGCATGTATGAAGATATTTTGATGAATCCATAAAAGTATTTCAGTCTTCTTCCTCCTTTGGTTGCTATTCTTTGTATTTTCTTCCATTATGTAAAATCTTGCAGGGTGGTTTGGATAGCTATGATGCAAAAGCATCTTGGGTTGCCTTGTTATCCTAATCATTTTGTTCACTTAGTAATTCCTTCATGTGCCTAGCAGTCCTTCATGTGCCTAGCAGTCCTTCATATGCCTAGCAATTCCTTCATGTGCCTAGCAATTCTTCATGTGCCTAGAAATTCATTCATGTGCCTAGCAATCTTATTTTATTCATGTGCCTAGTAACCCTATTTTCTTCATGTGCATAGTAACCCTATTCTCTTCATGTGCCTAGTAACCCTATTTTTTTCATGTGTCAAGTTACTGTAGAAATTCCTTCATGTGCTGAGTTACTGTAGCATTCCTTCAGGTGTTGAGTTACCCAGTATATGTTGAGTGTCAGTATTTGGACGTGATTTTGGGAGCCAACTTGCGGGATTTATTTCATTCGTGACATTTATGTTAATATCTTTTCTTGGTATGAGTCTAGACCATTGTTGGGTCGGCCTTCCTCTTATGTAATGATTCTAGAATGATCTATAAGTTGTTTTGGAAAGTATAAATAGAATGTTCAGGCTCAGAATTAGGTAAGTTCTTGGAAAAAAAAGTGTGAGAGAGAGCAGAACTAAAAGTGAAAATTTGTAGTTGGGTCTTTAAATGTGAATATATTTGTAATTGGTTGTAACCTAGAAGGCCTTACAGCTGAGCATGTATGAAGATATTTTGATGAATCAATAAAAGTAATTCACTCTTCTTCCTCCTTTGGTTCTTGTTCTTTGTGTTTGTTTCTATTGTGTTAACTCTTGTAGGGTGGTTTGGATAGTTAGGTGAGCCTTTGGCCCTAGTTATTTTGTCACCTTTCCTATGTCAGTTGGTATCAAAGTTTGAGGTTCATCCTTGTGGAGATTGGATAGTGTAGAAACCTAATTTGGATTTCATTTTAGGGTGGAAGATTTGCAAATTTGACCTATAACTTGCAGAGGGTTATGATCTTGTAGGAACCTGACTTGTAAAGATGGTTCGTGGTAGAGGAAATAATGTTGATAATGCTATATTGGATCGGTTGAGACAAATTGCAGCCAGATTAGATGTTGTGGAGATAGTCAAGAGGAGAGGAGCACATCTTGATGATGTAAGTGACGATGAAGTAGTAGCACCAAACCCTAATCCAGAACTTGAAGAAGATCAAGATGAGGAAAGATTGTTGCGAGTATTGTCTAGGGAAAATTCAAAACCTAATGTAGAAGTTGTTCCTTATGATGAAAAATTGGACACCAATGTTGTGCTAGATTGGATCTCTGTTATGGAGAAGTTCTTTGAGTATGAAAACACTTCTGATAATAGAAAGGTGAAGATTGCAGTCACTAGGCTGAAAGGTCATGCATCACTATGGTGGGAGCACTTGCAAACTAATAGACAAAGGAGAGGAAAGGATAAGATCAAAACTTGGCCAAAGATTGTGAACAAGGTAAAGAAAAAATTCCTTCTTGCTGATCACCAAGTTAGCTTGTTGAGAAAGATGCAAAATTTGAAACAAAAGGACATGACTTTAAAAGAATATATCAAGGAATTCTATAGATTAGACATCAGATCTGGACATGTGGGTGATGATGTTGAGAAAATTGCAAGGTACATTAATGGATTGAGATCTAGAATACAAGATGAAATAAGTTTTGTGAAGCTAGAAAGTGTAGAAGAAGCATACCAATATGCCTTGAAAGCTGAGGAGATCTTGAAAAAGAAGCCTGAAAAAAGATAGAGAGGTAGAGGTGGTAGATTCCAGAGAGGTAGAGGTAGATCTTATGGAGAAAATGGTAGATCTAATAGTTCTATGTAGGATAAAGGCAAATCTGAATGGAAGAATGATGACAAAAGCAAGATTGAATGGAAAAGTTGCAATTCTTACCAAGGAGGCACTAATTCTTATTGAGGAAGAGGTAATTCTTATTCTAGAGGTGGATTTCATGGTAATTGTTTTAGATGTGGCAAAGAAGGGAATAGATGCTTTGAATGTAGATCTTCTGAAGGTGGCTAGAATAATAAAAATGTTGTGATTTAAGAAGATGATGAGGGTTCACCAAGAGGACCCATGGCTAGAGAAAATTTGATGGTGAGAAGAACCTTATGTAATAAAGGAGGTGATGAGGAACCTATTTTAAGGAGAAGTCTTTTCAAGAGAAGATGTAAGATGGCTGGAAAATGTTGTAAAGTGATCAGTAACAGTGCAATTTCTATAAATCTTGCATCAGAAGAGCTGGTTACAAAGTTGCAGTTGTAGAGGCTGAAACATCCCAAACCCTATCATGTTTCATGGATCAAAGATGAGCATAAGATATTGGTAAGTGAGCAATGCCTTGTGAAGATCAAAATTGGACATTACTTTGATGAAGTTTTGTGTGATATTATGCCCATGGATTGTTGTCATATTTTTTTGGGCAGACCTTGGAAATATGATAGATATGTTGTACATGATGGAAGATTGAACCAATATACTCTTTGGGTAAATGGGAAGAAACAAACATTGTTTCCTTTCATCAAAAGTCCAGATGAGCTTAATTGTACTAGTATAAAAAAATTTATGGTTAATGGGAAGCAATTTGAAAAGGAAGTGAACAAGAATCAGGTTTGATTTGCTATAATTCTAAGAAAATTGAGTTTTGTCAATGGAGACCGAGTGCAAGAAAACAATGCTAACCAAGTGCTAGTCAGTGGTGACCGAATGACAGATGGTAGTATTGATCGAGTGCCAAAAGAAATTGCAGAGTTGTTGAATGAGTATAAATAAATTATTGCTAATGATATTCCTAATGGTTTACCTCTAGTAAGAAGTATAAGTCATTGTATGGATCTGATTCCTAGAGCTAGTTTGCCAAACAAAGCACCATATAGATTGACACCTATAGAGAATGAAGAACTTAACAGACAAGTGCATGAGTTGTTGCAGAAAGGTTTGATTAAAGAAAGATTGAGTCCATGTACTATACCTACTATATTAGCACCTAAAAGGAATGGAGAATGGAGAATGTGTACTAATTCTAGAGCCATTAACAAGATAACCATGAAATATAGGTTTCCTATGCCAAGGATGGATGACATAATGGATTGTTTGAGTGGACAAAATTATTTTACCAAGATTGATTTGGAGAGTGGCTAGCATCAAATAAAAATTAGAGAAGGTGATGAATGGAAGGATGCTTTCAAGACAAACTATGGTTTCTATGAATGGTTGGTTATGCCTTTTGGTTTGACTACTGCACCCTGTACTTTCATGAGGTTGATGAATGAAGTTCTGAAAAGATTCTTGGGTAAGTTTGTGATTGTTTATTTGGATGATATTCAGCAAGACTAAGGAAGAACATCTTAGCATATTAGACAAGTATTGCAGAGGTTGAAAGAGGAAAACTTGCTGATTAATATGAAAAAGTGTTCTTTTATGCAAGAGGAGATTGTGTTTTTGGGATTTGTGATTTCAACTGCTGGATTGAGGATGGACCCTGAGAAGGTTAAAGTGATTTTGGAATGGCCTACACCTGAGAATGTAGGTGAGGTAAGATCATTTCATGGTTTGGTTAGTTTTTATAGAAAGTTTATAAAGAATTTTAGTGTTGCTTGTAATGCTATGATTGAAACATTGAGGGGAGATAAAAAGGAATTCAAATGGAAACACGGAGCTGATAAGAGTTTTGAGAATTTGAAACAAAAGGTTGTTGAATTATCTATATTGGCTTTACCTGATTTCAACAAAGTATTTCAAGTTGAATGTGATGTAAGTGGTAATGCAATAAGAGCTATATTAAGTCAATAAGGTAAGCCAATTGCTTTCTTTAGTAAAAAGTTGAATGATGCTAAAAGAAAATATTCTATGTATGATCAAGAGTTTTATGCTATTATTCAAGCATTAAAAAAGTGGAGACATTATTTGATGCCTAAGGATTTTGTGTTGTATTTTGATCATAAAGCTTTAAAATACTTGGGAAGTCAACATAAATTGAATCAAAGACATATGAACTAGGTTGAGTATTCACAGAGTTTTACATTTGTGATCAAGCACAAGAGTGGAGTTACTAACAAAGTTGCTGATGCATTGAGTAGAAGACGTTCTTTGTTGACTGAAATCAAAGTTGAAGTTTTTGGTTTTGATGAGATGAAAGAGTTATATGATGCTGATCCTAATTTTTCTAAGGCAAGGAGAGAGTGTAGAGCACCAAATCTGATAGATCACATAAGTAAGTATGATGATTATTTCATTCAAGAAGGTATGTTGTTCAAATCTATTCAATTGTGTATTCCTAGAAGTCCTATGAAGTTGAATTTGATTAAGGAAAAGCATAATGGTGGATTAGCTAGACATTTTGGAATTGATAAGACATTGAATTTGCTAAAAGAGAAGCATTATTGGCCACAAATGTATAAGGATGTTCAAAATTTGTAAAGAGTTGTGGAGTTTGTCAATTTGTAAAGGAAGTGAGTCAAAATACTAGTTTGTATACACCTATTACTATTCCTAAGAAACCTTGGACTAACATTAGTATGGATTTTGTTCTTGAATTGCCTAAAACAGTGAAGGGGTATGATTCTATATTTTTTGTAGTGGACAAATTTTCTAAGATGGCTCATTTTATACCATGTAAGAAGACATCAGATGCTAAGCATGTTGCTGAACTTTTGTTTAAAGAGATTGTGAGATTGTATGGATTACCAAGAAGCATTATTTCAGATAGAGATAGTAAGTTTGTTGGTTATTTTGAGAAGACTTTGTGGGAAGAGATGGGTACTGAGCTGAAGTTTAGTTCTACATTCCATCCAAAAATAGATGGATAGACAGAGGTTGTTAATAGAAGCTTGGGAAATTTGTTGAGATGTTTAGTTGGGAATAAGCCAAGTAATTAGGAGATGGTATTGGCACAAGCTGAATTTTTATATAATAATTCTATGAATAGGAGTACAGGGAAGACACCTTTTGAGATTGTTACTGGAATGCATCCTAGAGGTATATGAGATTTGAGAGATGTTGCTGGTGAAGAAAAGAAAAGTGTTGTAGGAGAATAATTTACTGATTTTATGGAGTCCTTGCATAAAGAAGTGAAGTTGAGGTTGGAACAAAGCAATCAAAAGTATAAGGAGAATGCTGATAAAGACACCATGATTTTCAAGTTGGTGATGAGGTGATAGTTCATCTAAAGAAAGGAAGATTCCTAGTTGGAACATATAGCAAGCTGAAGATGAAGAAATTTGGACCTTGTAAGATCTTGAAGAAGTTTGACAGTGGTAATACTTTTGAAGTTGAGTTACCTGATGACATGGATATATATCCTATATTTAATATTGCTGATTTTTATAAGTATCATGAGTTAGAGGATGAAGTTCCTATACCATATGATTATCCTAAGAAACAAATTGAGGAAGTTGAACAGATATTGGATCAGAGAGTTGACAAGAGTACAAAAGGAAAATATTAATATGAATATTTGGTGAAGTGGAAGAATTGACTTATTGAAGATGCTTCATGGATTTCTCAATTTGAGTTGGATTCAGCTCATGTTGGGACATCTCAATGATTTAGGAGAATCATTTCTTTCAACCCTAGTTGTCTGATGTAGAAGTATCCTAGGTTGCCTTGTTATCCTACTCATTCTGTTCACCTAGTAATTCCCTCATGTGCCTAGTAGTCCTTCATGTGCCTAGAATTCCTTCATGTGCCTAGCAGTTCTTCATGTGACTAGCAACTCCTTCATGTGCCTAGCAATCCTATTTTCTTCATGTGCTTAGTAACCCTATTTTCTTCATGTGCCTAGTAACCCTATTTTCTTCATGTTCCGAGTTACTATAGCAATTCCTTCATGTGCCGAGTTACTATACCATTCCTTCAGGTGCCAAGTTACCTAGTGTATGCTAAGTGTCAGTATTTGGACGTGATTTTGCCAGCTAACTTGTGGGATTTATTTCATTCGCGACATTTATGTTAATATCTTTTCTTGGGATGAGTCTAGACCATTTTTGGGTCAGCCTTCCTCTTATGTAATGATTCCAGAATGATTTGTAAGCCATTTTGGAAAGTATAAATAGAATTTTTAGGCTTAGAATTAAGTAAGTTTTTGGAAAAAAAGTTTGAGAGAGAGTAGATTAGAGAGCAGAACTAAAAGTGCGAATTTGCAGTTGCATCTTTGAATATGAATGTATTTATAATTGGCTGTAACCCAGAAGGCCTTACAGTTGGGCATGTATGAAGATATTTTGATGAATGAATAAAAGTAAATCACTCTTCTTCCACCTTTGGTTGTTGTTCTTTGTGTTCATTTTCATTGTGTTAACTCTTGTAGGGTGCTTTAGATAGCTGGGTGAGCCTTTGGCCCTAGTTAATTCATCCTCCTTCCTACGTCAAGTTAGGTGAGCCTTTGGCCCTAGTTATTCATCTCTTTCCTACTTTAGTTGGTATCAAATCTTGAGGTTCATGCTTGTGGATATTGGATCATGTAGAACCCTAATTTGGATTTGGTTGTAGGTGGCTGATCTACAGATTTGACCTATAACTTGTAGAAGAGGGTTACAATCTTGTAGGAACCTAATTTGTAAAGATGGTTCGTGGTAGAAGAAATGTTATGATGCTATATTGGATCAATTCAGACAAATTATAGCTAGATTATATGCTGTGGAGATAGCCTAGAGGAGAGGAGTAAATCTTGATGATGTAAGTGATGATGAAGTAGCAACACCAAACCATAATCTAGAACTTGAAGAAGATTAAGATGAGGAAAGATTATTGCAAGTATTTTCTAGGGAAAATTCAAAGCCTATAGTAGAGGTTGTTCCTTATGATGGAAAATTGGGCACCAATGTTGTGTTGGATTGGATCTCTGATATGGAGAAGTTCTTTGAGTATGAAAACACTCCTGATAATAGAAAGCTGAAGATTGTAGTCACTAAGTTGAAGGGTCACACATCACTATGGTGGGAGTACTTGAAAACTGATAGACAAAGGAGAGGAAAGGAGAAGATTAGAACTTGGCCAAAGATGGTAAACAAGGTAAAGAACAAATTCCTTTTGGCTGATTACCAAGTTAGCTTGTTGAGAAAGTTGCAAAATTTGAAACAAAGGACATGATTGTGAAAGAATATACCGAGGAACTCTATAGATTGGACATCAGATCTGGACATGTGGATGATGATGTTGAGAAAATTGCAAGGTTCATTAATGGATTGAGATTTGTAATACAAGATGAAATAAGTTTTGTGAAGTTGGGAAGTGTAGAAGAAGCATATCAATATGCCTTGAAAGCTGAGGAGATCTTGACAAAGAAGCATGAACAAAGACAAAGAGGTAGAGGTAGCAAATTCCAAAGAGGCAAAGGTAGATCTTATGGTGAAGCTGGCAGATCTGAAAGTTCTATGCAAGATAAAGGAAAATATAAATGGAAGAATGATGACAAAGGAAAGACCGTATGAGAAAGTGGTAATTCTTACTGAGGAGGTACTAGTTCTTACCAAGGAAGAGGCAATTCTTATTCTAGAGGTGGATTTCATGGTATTTATTCTAGATGTGGCAAAGAAGGGCATAGATCTTTTGAATGTAGATCCTCTAAAAGTAGGCAAGCTAACAAAAATGTTGTAATTCAAGAAGATGATGAGGGTTCACCAAGTGGACCTGAGGCTGGAGAAAATCTAATGGTGAGAAGAACCTTATGTAATAAAGGAAGTGATGAGGAACCTATTTTAAGTAGAAGTCTATTCAAGACAAGATGTAAGATGGCTAGAAAATGCTGCAAAGTGATCATTAACAGTGGAAGTTCTACAAATTTGGCATTAGAGGAGCTAGTTACAAAGTTGTAATTGTAGAGGCTGAAATATCCCAAACCCTATCATATTTCATGGATCAAAGATGAGCATAAGATATTGGTAAGTGAGTAATGCCTTGTGAAGTTCAAAATTGGACATTACTTTGATGAAGTTTTGCGTGATATTATGCCCATGGATTGTTGTCATATTTTGTTGAGTAGACCTTGGCAATATGATAGATATGCTATACATGATGGAAGATTGAATCAATATACTCTTTGGATAAATGGGAAGAAACAAATATTGCTGCCTTTGATTGAAAGTCTAGATGAGGTTAATTGTACTGCTGTAAAAATTTGTATTGTTAATGGAAAATAATTTGAAAAGGAGATGAAAAAGAATCAAGTCTATTTTGCTATAATTCCAAGAAAATTGAGCTTTTTCAATGGAGACTGAGTGCAAGAAAATAGTGTTAACCGAATGCCAATCAGTGGTGACCAAGTGACAGATGGTAGTATTGACCAAGTGCCAGATTAAATTGCATATAAGTCATTGTATGGATCTGATTCCTAGAGCTAGTTTTCCAAACAAAGTACCATATAGATTGACACCTATAGAGAATGAAGAACTTAATAGACAAGTGCATGAGTTGTTGTAGAAAGGTTTGATTAGAGAAAGCTTGAGTCCATGTGTTGTACCCACTATATTAGCACCTAAAAAGAATGGAGAATGGAGAATATGTACTAATTCCAGAGCCATTAACAAGATAATAGTGAAATATAAGTTTCATATGCCAAGGATGGATGACATAATGAATTGTTTGAGTGGAGCAAAGTATTTTAACAAGATTGATTTGAAGAGTGGCTATCATTAGATTAGAATTAGAGAAGGTGATGAATGGAAGACTGCTTTCAGGACAAAATATGGTTTGTATGAATGGTTGGTTATGCCTTTTGGTTTGACTAATGCACCTATTACTTTCATTAGGTTGATGAATTAAGTTCTGAAAAGATTCTTGGGCAAGTTTGTGATTGTTTATTTGGATAATATTCTAATATTTAGCAAGACTAAGGAAGAACATCTTGAGCATATTAGACAAGTATTGTAGAGGTTGAAAGAGGAAAAGTTTTTGATTAATTTGAAAAAGTGTTCTTTTATGCAAGAGGAGATTGTGTATTTGCGATTTGTCATTTCAGCTGATGAATTGAAGATGGATCCTAAGAAGGTTGAAACAATTTTGGAGTGGCCTACACCTGAGAATGTGAGTTAGGTAAGAACATTTCATGCTTTAGCTAGTTTTTATAGAAAGTTTATAAAGAATTTTAGCACTATTTGTTATGCTATGACTAAAACAAAAAGGGGAGATAAAAAGGAATTCAAGTGGACACATAGAGCTGATAAGAGTTTTGAGAATTTGAAACAAAAGGTTTTTGAATTACTTGTATTGGCTTTGCCTGATTTCAACAAAGTATTTCAAGTTGAATGTGATGCAAGTGGTAATTCAATAGGAGTTGTATTAAGTCAAGTAGGTAAGCCTATTGCTTTCTTTAGTGAAAATTTGAATGATGCTAAAAGGAAATATTATATGTATGATCAAGAGTTTTATGCTATTGTTCAAGTATTGAAGAAGTGGAGACATTATTTGATGCCTAAGGAGTTTGTGTTGTATACTAATAATAAAGCTTTAAAATACTTTTCAATTCAACATAAATTGAATCGGAGGCATATGAAGTGGGTTGAGTATTTGTAGAGTTTTACATTTGTCATTAAGCATAAGAGTGGAGTTACTAACAGAGTTGCTGATGCATTGAGTACAAGACATTCTTTGTTGACTAAAATGAAGGTTGAAGTTCTTGGTTTTTATGAGATGAAAGAGTTATATGATACTGATCCTAATTTTTTTGAGGTGTGGAGAGAGTGCAGAGCACCAAATCTGATAGATCACATAAGTAAGTATGATAACTATTTCGTTCAAGAAGGTAAGTTGTTCAAAGGCATTCAATTATGTATTCCTAGAAGTCCTATGAGGTTGAATCTGATTAAGGAAAAGCATAGTGGTGGATTAGCTAGACATTTTGGAATTGATAAGACATTGAGTTTGCTGAAAGAAGTATTATTAGCCACAAATGTATAAGGATGTTCAAAAATTTGTAAAAGGTTGTGGAGTTTGTCAAGTTGCAAAGTGAGTGAGTCAAAATATTGGTTTGTATACACCTATTACTGCTCCTGAGAAACTTTGGATTGACATCTGTATGGATTTTGTTCTTGGATTGCCTAAGATGATGAAGGTGTATGATTCTATATTTTTTGTAGTGGACAAATTTTCTAAGCTGGCTCATTTCATACCATGTAAGAAGACATCAGATGTTGAGCACGTTGCTGAACTTTTCTTTAAGGAGATTGTGAGATTACATGGATTAACAAGAAATATTATTTTAGACAAAGATAGTAAGTTTGTTGGTTATTTTTGGAAGACTTTGTGGAAGAAGATGGGTATTGAGCTGAAGTTCAGTTCTACATTCCATCCACAGACAGATGGATAGACAGAGGTTGTGAATACGAGTTTGGGAAATTTGCTGAGACGTTTAGTTGGGAATAAGCCAAGTAGTTGAGAGATGGTATTGGCACAAGCTGAATTTGCATATAATAATTCTATGAATATGAGTATAGGGAAGACACCTTTTGAGATTGTTACTAGAATGCATCCTAGAGGTATATGAGATTTGAGAAATGTTGCTGGTGAAGAAAAGAGAAGCACTGCAGGAGAAGAATTTTCTAATTTTATGAAGTCTTTCATAAGGAAGTGAAATTGAGGTTGGAACAAAGCAATTTGAATTATAAGAAGAATGCTAATTAGTCTAGAAGAGACCATGATTTTTAAGTTGGTGATGAGGTGATGGTTTATCTGAAGAAAGGAAGATTCCCAGTTGGAACATACAGTAAGTTGAAGAGGAAAAATTTTTGACCTTGTAAGATCTTGAAGAAGTTTGATAGTGGTAATGTCTATGAAGTTGAGTTCCCTGATGAAATGGATATATCTCTTATATTCAATATTGCTGATTTTTATAAGTATCATGAGTCAGAGGTTGAAGTTGTTGTATCAGATGATTATCCTAAGAAGTAGATTGAGAAAGTTGAACAAATATTGGATCAGAGAGTTGGCAAGAGTACAAGAGGAAAATATTACTATGAGTATTTAGTGAAGTGGAAGAACAAACATTTTGAAGATGCTTCATGAATTTCTCAATTTGAGTTGGATTTAGCTCAGGTTGGGACATCTCAATGATTCAAGAGAATCATTTCTTTCAACCCTAGTTGTTTGATGTAGGAGCATCATAGGTTGCCTTGTTATTTTACTCAATTTTGTTCATTTTGCAAGTTGGCACCGAGTTACTCTAGCACTTAGTTGGTTTCAAATTACTATAGCACCTAGTTGGCGCCGAGTTATTGTAGCACTTAATTGGTGCCGAGTTATTGTAGCACTTAGTTGGTGCTGAGTTACTATAGAACTCTCCATGTGTCGAGTTACTGTAGCATTCCTTCATGTGTCGAGTTACTATATCATTCCTTCATGTGCTGAGTTATTGTAGCACTCTTCATGTTCTGAGTTACGGTAGCACTCTTCATGTGCTGAGTTACTATAGCATTCTTTCATGTGTCGAGTTACTGTAGCATTCCTTCATGTGCCAAGTTACTATAGAAATTCCTTCATTTGCCGAGTTACTGTAGTATTCCTTCATGTCCCAAGTTATCTAGTGTATGGCGAGTGCCAGTATTTGGACATGATCTCTACGAGCCAACTTGTGGGATTTATTTTTTTTGCAACATTTATGTTAAGATATTTTCTTGGGATGCATCTAGACTGTTGTTGGGTTAGCCTTCCTCTTATGTAATGTTCTAGAATAATCTGTAAGCCATTTAGACAAGTATATATAGAGTGTTTGGGCATGTATGAAGATATTTTGATGAATCCATAAAAGTATTTCACTCTTCTTCCTTCTTTGGTTTCTATTTTTTGCGTTTGCTTCCATTGTGTTAACTCTTACAGGGTGGTTTGGATAGTTGGGTGAGCCTTTGGCCCTAGTTATTCATCTCTTGCCTATGTCATGACATCAGTGAGTGAACAAGCCCTAGTATCACACATGTGAAGTTTTGTAGAAACTGTGAGCTGATAGTGCTATTTTAATTGTAAATAATTCATTATCTTATTGTAGTTTATTGGGAAAGCCTCAAGGTTGACTCAAGGAAGTATTATGAAGATATGGTATAAAGGAAAGATTATTTCCTTGTATGTAATGTGTTGTGATTATTATATGAAGTGCAAAGTGTGAAAAGGAGTAAAGTGCTTACTGAATGTGTGTAAGTGATCAAAGGGATTATTGGATGTGAGTGTTGTGATCTATTTACAAGATCAAAAGGAGTAGAGGTCCAATTGGAAAGGATAGAAGAATAGGAAGGAAGTACATTTTATTTCTATTGTTCTTCAAGGAATAATACAAAGATCATTTGGATAGTGGGTTCAATGGTCTTTCCCTTGAAGCTATTTGGGCAATGGGTCCATCTATCTTCCACAAGTTCTAACAAGGTTGGAACAAATCCTAATAGGGTTGTACTCTCCTAACAGGGATTCAAAGTCACCTAACATGGAATCATATGTACCAAATGTATTCATAGACTCCAAATAGGGTCCATCCTTTAACAAGGAATATTTATATTAGTACATGATCTTGTAGGTATCATCCCCACTAGGGTTTTCCCTCTGATCAAGGGTTTCCCTAGTTAACACATCCGATGTTATTATTTATGAGTATCTTATTATAGTTTTACTTTATATTACTCATATGGTTAAGTTTGTTTAAGGTTGATAATTGTGATAATGGTTTAATAACTGATCCACCCCCTCTCAGTTATATTAGTGAACTATATATTCTAACAATTGTTATTAGAGGTAGGTTCTTAAAGGAGAAGCTTAACAAGTTTGGGAGATTGATGGTGAATCTTTTTAGAAAGGATAGTCCTAGATTTGATGGGCTAACTATGACAGTTGGAAGGAGAAGATGAAGACTCATATTTTATGCATGGGTCTGGGATATTGGATCTTGAAAAGAGTAAGAAGAATATTATTAAAGAAGAAAAGATAGAAGGATGCAGTGAAGATGAGAGAGATTTATTCATGTTTCTCATCAGAACAACACAATCTCTACTATCAAATCTTCCAAAGAAAGAATACAATTAGGTAAAGTTACTTGAAACATCTAATGAAATTTGGAAAGCATTAGAATCTAATTTTGAAGGTGATAAACATGCAAAGAGAAAGAGGTTGAAGGATTGGATATGTGCATTTCAAGATGCTAAGATGATGGAAGATGAATCTATAGGAAGTTATATTGGTAGAATTTTAGAAAATATTGTAGGAATTCAATCTCATAGTGGAACCAAGGAAGAAGATAAAGCAAAATGGAAGATCTTAAAAAGTTTGACACCACCATTCAAGCAAGTAGCTTAGATGATTTGGCTAGTAATGCCTTGCACTAAGATTTCACAAAGGAAATTTTTCTCAAAAGATTAGAATCTACAAAAGTAGATTTGAGACAATCTAGAGATCTAGCTAGAGTCAAAACAACCTTGAGTTCTTTGAACTTTTGACCTAATCTAATAAGGAGTGAAAGTACACATGGATATTTTGCTACCAGTCATAGATATTATGAAGAAAAGAGGAGTGAGGAAGGAATAGCCATTCTTGTGAGAAGAGAAAAAGATGGTAAGAAAATTTTTAAATGTTGAACTTGTGATGAATTTGGTCATTATGCATCTAAATATCTTAAAAGAGAGAAAAAGTACAAGGTAAAGTTTAAGCCTAGAAGAGATAGAGATAGAAACTATTTGTATGCAAATGAAGATGAAGAATCTGATGAGAAAGGTCAAAGTGAAGGTGATGATGAATTAGGATTTGTGATTATCAAGGAAGATGATTTTGATAGAGAAATTAGAAAAGGAAGAGCTCTAATTTTCTGATGCAGGAGCATCCAGAGGTATAAGGGAAATCCTGTGTCAACCAAAAAAATGTACTTAGACTTAGTTTTTGTTTCATGTATTTTTATTTCTAGATACCCATTTCGGTCAAATAAAGGTTCCAACTCTCACAGTTCCACTACCAGTGTTCTAGGATAGAGTATTAGAACACCTTGGGATACATGTAAATACTGAAAAAATAGGAGTATGTAATTAAGCCATAATTTTGGTGAACTAGAAGGTGTAAATTTTTTGGATGATTGTAATTTTAATTTAGAGCATTTGAGAAAAAGAATCAGGTCAAAAGGCCTCACGGTTTGAAAGTTATCACAGTTTTTCAATTTTTAGAGACCTCCTAAGAATGCTTCAAAGTTAGGTTAGGGGCATTAAATGACCTTGAATAGGGCCAAAAAATGGGGGATGAGCTAAGCTAGTCCATAGGGCTATAGAGCACTTTGAGAGCTTTCCAAAAATGTAAACGGTTCATCAATCAAAGCTACGGTTCAAAAGTTATGCCTCCCAAAAGTTTGATTACCATTTCTAGATTCTTCTAATTTTGTGCCAACTTCTAATGTGACTTCTAGAGTCTTCTATTTGGTTAGTGGATGCCAACTAGAACTTTATAGAATGTACTCCTAATCCTTAACCCTCTGAGGTCTATTTAAGAATATTTCTAGCTTTGTACAAGGCAGTTCAGAGTGGAGTTTGAGAGGAGGTACTAAAAGGAGAAATTATATCCAAATTTATACTATTGTAGGCCCATAGGGCATGTTTTGAAGTCTATTTTCTCTATACTGAATGTATTAACTTATTTACAAAGTTAATAAAGTTTTTCCTTTCTTGTTGTGTCCATTCTGTGCTTGGGTTGTGTCCCCATCAGCAAAGGAAAGTCCTCTGCAATAACAAATAAAAAGGCTAGATTTTTAAAAAATGAGACTTTAAAGATTTTAAAGGACTTTGTAGTGCTCTTTATTCTTTCCAACCACATCATCTTGTCTACCATCTTGGACCTCAACATGCTCATCAGGAACAACCTCTGCATCCTATAAAATTGCCATACAAGATGTATTTTTATCCCAACATAGACTATAGTTAAATTTGTATTAATATATTAAATTAATAATCCAAAAATAAAGAATTGAATAGAAAATATAAACCACATTCGAATAGCACCGTGGGTTGATGTATTACGATTGACAAACTATAATTCAATGTAAATAATTAGTGCATTTATAAATAATTAAAGCACTTATTATCAATATATACATATAAATACAAGATAAATACTAATAAATCTTAATCATTCATTTGAATACATATAAATATATTCACTTAAAATTTTTAAACAAGCATGTAATCATTGTTTCCTTACTTTAAACAAATATAATGACTTATATTTTTGGGGCTTAATATCAAATATAGTAATTGTTAAAGTATTCAATATGAAATAAAATCAATTGATTTATTTACCTCATTGACCAATCCAGTAGAAGAACCTTTCACACTCATTATTTGAAGTCATTCAAACATGACTACATAGCTTTTTGTGTAGCCTAATTTCTTTTCCTCTTCAGAGATTTTTTTTCTAAACTCCATGGCCTACATTTTTGCTTGGTATGATGAATTATTTTTGTAAATGTTTGCATGTAATTTTCTTGGTATTAGAGATTCTTTTTCTAAACTCCATGGCCTACAATTTATAAATTTTTGCATGTAATATTTCATTTACTTATGCTTACAACTTATGCAACAAGTTTTGAATATCCACCCGAGTTGAGCTTGTCCTGCCTGTGCTTCTATTTTCTTGCTTCGTTTGCCTTCAATGTGTTAGGAAACCTATGTGAAGTTTAAAATATGTTAGATCACATAAGTATTAAAAGTAATTATTACATAATTTCATTCTTAATGACATACCTTATTTCCTTGGGTGGTACCATTTCTCCATCATCTCTTGCTTTTATCTTAGTGGCATCTTTCATAAGGTTATCCCACTCAATAATGGGAATATAGGGGCTATTGATAACAAGGGTTTCTTTTTCTTTTTCATTTAGGTCTTGTAGTTTAACCTAATTTTCTTCAAAACTGGGCCAGCCTTCTTAAGGAGCCCAAGTCCTTGAAAGATGTTGGGTACAAAAAGTGATGTCATGCCATCAATGAGTTGGTCCTTTAACTCTTTCACTTGCAAATTCCACCTTTTAAGAAAAGGAAAAAAACTATTAGATTCATAAATGAACTAAAGATACCTTTTAATTTACTTGAAGAAATCGATCAAATTAAGGAAATATGGACTAGCAATTAAATCAAAATATGATACCCAGTATGTATGGTTGCTCCAAATATATGAAAACATTCATCTTTAAGTTTTTCATAAAATATATTATTCCCTGCAAAATAATAATGTGATTATTAGTATTGCAAGGGATTGCATGGGAGGTTAGTGCATTTGATTATGAGTATAAGATTGTGTAGTAAAAGAAAAGATCAATCTTTGAAGTATGTGTAAGCTAGGGTACTTTCAGGGGAAAACCATCTTCATTCCTAACAAGAAATAGATCACAATTCTTTAATGTTACCATACATCTAAAATGGGAACACCCAAGAAGGTCCTCATCACCTCCTACATAAAATGAATCCAATATTAAAAAATCCCCCTTAAGAAATAAATAAAAAGAGGAATCAACTTACCAATAGGTGGTGCCACCACAACTATCACTAACCTACGTGTTGTCAAATTTGTGGTTGATAGTGTCTCTTCAGTTTTGTTCTATTGAAATATGATCGAAAAGATCACTATTAAAGAGGGAGATTGTTGAGAAGAAGGGAGATTGTTTATAAAGAATGTTTCAGTCATTGTTTTGTCACTAATGTCAAACCTACTATTTGTTGAAATGACAATTGCTTATAAGATCCAAGTACTATCACTTGGTTAATTGATGAAGAAGATTTAATCAATAAGATGTAACAAAAGAACCTAAGGGAAATGTTGAGTTATGGTTTTGTAATGAAGTATAAGGATCAGTTAAGACAATGGTAAAATGTTGTATTGATAATACACTTGAGGATATAGAGGTTGGCTACACTTAGAAACTCTAGAAGAATAAGTTATAACAATGTTGTCTACAAAGCTTGACTAAATTCATTAGTGGGTGCTGAGCAAGTTAGTTCATGTTGAGAAAATTATTAGTAAGTACTAAGAAAATGTAAAATCTAGTGTGTGTCAAGTTAAATAGAAGGTGCCAAGCAAGTTTAGGTGTTGAGCTAGACAAAAATATAATGGGTGCTGAGCATCAGTAAAACTTAGTTGATACTGAGTGAATTCATAGTAGGTGCCAAGTAACATAGTATGTGTCGAGCATCAAAAAATCAATAGTACCGAGCTACTGCATTATTCAAAAAGTCAAAGATTTTTCAGATCTGAGACAATAAGTTTGTTACCTTGCATTTTGTGAACTAGATGGAGGATAAGAATGATGAGCTGGTGACACAAAATTTTAGGAAAACCATTTTTATGTGAATACAGCCGGATTCTACATTATATTGTGTAGTGCCTGCCCTAGTTTGCATTTTTCTATTGTTGCCAAACTCTTTCATGGTGTATTTTCTATTAATTAAGTCTAATTAAAAGATTTAGTTAATGATGTAATTAAATGGAAAATTAATATGATATTTTAATATTTATTTTTATTTAATGAATTGGGAAATTAATTAAATAAAAATAATTAAATTTGAATTTAAAATTTATAAGTTTAAATTTGGAACATGATGATATTAATTTAATTTAATAATAATATATTTAGAGTTCATTTTTAAATAAATGCTAAATAATATTATTATTTAAGTTAGTAAATATTTTATTAATTAAATTTCAAAAATAAATTTAAAAGTGGAAAAGATATTAAGTATTAAAACATTTTAGATCGCATGATGCATGCATGTGATTAAAATATATTAAGATAAAACAAGTGGATTTAATAAAGTGAATGCATGAGATTTGAAATTAATAAATTAATTTTAAAAAGAGTCAAGTGAATATTAAATAAATAAATTTAATTAAATAAATTAAGGTGCATTATTTTAATATTTATTCACATGGGAGTATGTGAGCTCTTGTGAGTTGTCATATTGACAACACAAGAGTTTGCACTATAATTATGCACGTGTTGTCTACACTTAGGAGTTAGCACATTATTTGAGCACATGTTGTCTACAACATCCTAGACACCTCATCATTTTATCTTCTTATTGTGGAAGTTATGTGCTTAGTTGTCATGCTTATCTCCTAGTTCTTTCTAGACACATTCTAAATGCATCTTAGAGGCCTTTATATACAGACTCTCCTAGTGTGTATGGACATCCTCATATGCTTCTACAAGCACTCCTAGTCACTTGGGGGGAGGTTTTGGTTCTTGGAGGAATTGCGAATGCTGGAGAAGGAAGAAATTTTTAGAAAGGAGAAGGTTCTAAGAGGAGGAGCTTCTCTACATTTTTTTGAGGCATAGCGAATTAGCATCAATGTCTAGGTAGGCACTCATGATTATTTTGTGTATTTTACTATGCTCTTTCTCTTCCTATCTTCATCATGTCTGTTATGTGTGTCTGAATAATTCTCTATGAATGAATCTTTAATTTTGTAATTTGGAATTTGGGCATGCATATTGTTTCATCTAGTTATAAGAATTAAAAATATTATTGCAATCTCCCCTAGTAGAATCAAGATTTGAAAAGTGATTCGGGTTTGGGTTCGAATTAAAATAGAATCTTATTATTATGCATTAGTTTTATATGATTTATTAACTAATCTAATTTAATTTAATTTAATTAAAATTAGTTAATAGTAGAAGAAGTGTAATTAATTATTAGTCAATTTAAATAAATGGATTTTTAAATGAGGGAAAAGTAATAGAAAAGAGATATTAATAGGTGTTTAGTGGAATTAAATAATTGAATTATTAATGAGATTGATTTTACTTAAAATCAATGAAGATTATTTTAAATACATGATTTCCTTGGAGTTTTTTAAGGAATTTGAAAATTAATTATTTAAAAGAAGATAAGTATTTTTCTTGAGATTTGAATAATGGGAGATGCTCTTGGAATTAAGGGAGTTTCATTTAATTATTAGTAACATTGATTTTAGTAAAATAATGCAATGATTTTATTAAAAGTCAATGGGAATTAGTTTAATGATTTAAATAAGAAAATAATTATCTTTTAACTATTTTAGACAATTGTTTAAAATAATGGAGGGATATTTCTATGTTTTATTCGAAAAGATAAATGGGTTGACTTGGAGATTAAACGAAGAATCTTATACGCTTGAAATATACTTGAAATAAAATCTGAAAACCTCATGTTTGGCTTAACCATGTGATTGCAAAAGAAAACTAAAACATGTGTTTGTTCCTCTGTGATGTTTGTTATTTGAATATCTGAATGAGTTTAATTATTGGGGTGAATGAAGAATACTTTTACCTAGAATATACTTTGAAATGAAAATTTAAACCTCTTACTTGGCATAACCATGTATTTGCATCTTGATTATCTTTGGAAATTGAATGGGGTAATTTTGTATTCTATTTGAGCAATCAAATGAGTTAAACCATATCGAGTAAGATGTACCTCTTTAAATTTGAAAGCTCACACTAAAGTGAAAATTGGAACTTTACTGTAAATTGACATTGTGTGTTCAGAGCTAAACCCAAACATGAAACTTACATTGTGGTATGTATATTGTTTGTGTTTTGGGATTTTGGGGTTGACTAGATTGTTGACCAGTCTTAGGTTGTTACCAAAGGCTCAGGGATTATGTGTTTGTGATGGCATGTTGATGTTATTTGATCTCAATCTTTCTAAATCCAACCACGGTAATGTGATCGTGTGCTCTATGAGATGTTTGTATTTAGTGATTGTTATTGCTTTCTAGTCTTCTTGTGTGAAGCTAAGGTGTATGTATTTGAGATACACGACTTAACTATTTTTTGAGTCATCGATCAGCTGTACTTGGATTACTTTTTGATCACCTTGATGGGACTAAAGTGTTTTTTTTTAATCTTGATGATGTCATGTTGTGACATGTTTGACTTGACCATTTTGGAGTCTTCGATTAGTATTATTTTGAGATATTTTTTGGTTGCTCATGGAGAACCAATGAATATTATGGATTATCATTTAATGCCTTTTAGTTGCTTGTAAAGAACTATTGTAAGTATTATGATTGTCTTTTGTTGCATTTTAGTTACTCATGGAGAGCTGATGTGAAAATTGTGGATTATTTTTTGATGTTTTCCAATAATTTGTTTAGAACTGAGATGATTTTATATGGCTCTTTGATTTGTGGTTTTCATGAAACTTGGCCAAACTAGGTATACACCTGAGGTTTTGTGAGATATCATTTATACTATTTATGTGGTTGGATGTCATGATATGTATCGTGATTCAAATTGGAAATTATATTTATGAGGTTTACTTTGTGGAGCATTTATGTGTACTTGGGTGGAAGTATTAGCTTATTTTCAAGTTGCTTGTTAAATTACCGAGTTTGATTATCGTGAATGTTGTGGTATGGGACACAACTGTGTTTTATGTTCTTAAACGAGGCTATCTAGGTACATATCTTTGGGAGTGGTTTGCAGTAGGGTTTCGGGGCCTAAAGTGGTTAGTACCAGGGTAACCTATTGCAAGTTATGTAATAAGTGATAATCTAGTAATTAATAATTTTTGGGAAACACACTAAAAAGATAAGTTAGAGATATTTGACCTGCCCATACCTTGAGTGCTTGTATAAAATAAGGATGGGAATGGGATGATTGCCTCATATTCATGAGAGGGCTTTCTAGTTCCACATGTGCCATGTTGAGGGTCCGGGGTTCAGAGTAACCAGTCCAGGGTAACTCAACGCTTAAGGGTCTGGGGTCTAATGAGAGACCAGTCCAGGGTAACTCAAGTAGCCATGTGATGACACTCCTTAGAGAGTAGCCTAAGTCTCCTCTATAGAGTTTGTGTGTAACTCTAGTGGTGTACTTATTGTTGGATGTGCTTATTGTGGTTATTTACTTTCATTGATGACGATTGGTGATTTTTGGTTGATGTACTCTTGACATGTGGATTTTGACTTGAGCCTATCTCCTCCAATATATTCTTTGTTGGCTTTTACCTTCAAAATGTTCTTGGATCATTATTGTGGATGTTATATCTTATGTTGGATGTTAGTTATTGACATGTTTCTTTATATTAATGATTAGCATGTGATAGATGATGTTATCTACTTTGTAGGATCATCTTATGCTTTATTCTTCCATGTTAGATTTCTTTATGCATATGTTGTAGTATATTTTAGGAGTGACATTCCTACTATGATAATACCAATGATCTCTTTGGTGACTTGGGATGTTATGCACGGAGGGATGGCTAGGGTCCACGATGGTCTAATGATGCTATTTACGGTTGGGAGGAACCATGCACTTAGTTAGTTGTGTTTGTGATGTATGGTTATACTTTACGATGGATGTTTTTATCTTATATGATAATGTATCATGTATGGAATTTGGTTTGATTTAATTTATTGCACATGTATCATAGATTCAATGAGGATGATGTATCTTTATTTCTACATATGTTTATTCTTTTAAGCCTTTCATACCCTGTGACATGTATAGTGGATGATTGAGCATTCTAAATAGGCATTTGAAAATGAATGTATATTATGGAAATTGGACTTCTTAAATTATTTTTTCATGTGGAAGTGGTAGTTGTTAGACTTAGTACTAGTTAGATTAAATGTGACTCAATGACTTGAGATCCTTAAGGAGTGTAACCTGTTATGTATGGTTATAGTTGATTGTATGTTATTACTTCCGCTACTATGTGTTTGATATGAATGGTTTGTCTTTCATGTTTTAAAAAAAAATAAAAATTTGTTTGGAAAACTTAGTAAAATTTTAGGTTAATTCTTTTGGATCCCTTGGTGGGGCGTTACATGTTGTTGGATACAATTTTCTAATTGTTTGTTGTCTTTGATGTTACACAAATGTCATATCAGTTGGTAGCCAAAATCTACCGAGCTTAGTTGGTTAGCAAAGTAAATTTCTATATCTATCAAGCATTCCAGGCAATACTTTGTGGAAATAGTGTCTATCGAGCTCACTCAGGCATCGAAGGAAAATGTGGTATAAAGCAGTGTTAACCAAGCTCGCATGGTTAATGAAGGAAAGTTAGTGTTTACCGAGTTCACTTGGTCTCCAAAGGATTTTTCAAAGTTTGTAGTGTTAACCGAGCTTTAGTTGGTTAACATACGAAATCATTTCTAGAATAGTGTTTACCGAGCAGGGTCAACCAATGAAGGATTTTGTTACTTTGAGAAATAAAGTTTAATTATTTCAAGTATTGGTTCTAGCTGACTGAGGTAATAATTATTGGTAATTTTAAGTTGTAAATGAGCTAACTTGACAACTTTTAAGGTATATATAAAAGGTCAAGATTGAGAATTCAATAATGTAATAAGCAAGCATGCAAGTGTATTGATTGTTTGAAGAAGAAAGTGTGACAGAACTTTGAAGGATGGTTAGATATCCTTGAGGGGAAACAAGGTAATATTTTATCAAAGAGGATCTAGTGAAGCAAAACAAAGATCTATATCAATAATTTAGTTGCATCTCATTCAAGTCATTTCAATGTTACTTTCTCACCATTGTAGCAATGATTCCTAAATCTCTTAATAGAGTTGGTCTAACAACCATTTGTAAATCCTCTAACAAGGTTATAGTTCTATTGAATTTTTCTAAAGACCTTTTGTAAGGCCACTCCTAACAGGGTGATTAAATCCTCTAACAAGGTCACACCTAACAGTGTGTTTTGTAACCTTTAACCAGGTTGGCTCTAATAGGGATCACTTCAAAAGAGTGAAAATCAGTAGCTAGTTACTTGGTGATTTTTCCTATATTGGGTTTCCACATTAAATCTAGTGTTTCATGTGTTCATGTTATTTCTTTTATAGTTGCATGTTAATCATTGTGAATGTTTAAGATTTGTAAAAGTTAACATACACTACATGTACTAAGTTACAACATTTTTCTATATGTTTACCAAGTGATAGCATTAACTAGTTTATTAGACATCTAAGGGACCTATGGATTTCTTTTTGTAGTAATTGATTCATCCCCCCCCCCCCCCCCCCCCCCACCCCCGCCCTCTATTACTCCATCTATATTTCCAACAATTGGTATCAGAGCTTTTGGTTCTTGAATGAAGGGTTTCAAGGAGCTAAGCTAAAGATCAAAATGTCTTATAAGAGAGAAATTCGAAGGCTTAACAGAGATAACTTTTCAGCATGGTAGGGCCTCATGAGACTTCATTTGGCTTCCACTGGTGATATAGGATTGAAATATCTTGATGAAGAATATACAACTCCTTCTGGTACATTATGTGTTAATGACATTGCTAAGAAGACTCATAACACCATGATGATAGACATTGCATCTGCTCTAAGCTATGAAAAATTTGATGATAAAAAGTACTAAAAAAATGCCTTTGCAATGTGGAACATGTTGAAGGACATCTATGGAGGTGATGAAAATGTGAGGAGAGCCAAATCAGAGAGTCTAAGAGGACAATTTGATCAAATGAGAATGAGAGAGGATGAAAAAATTACCAAATATGTTGAAAGGGTCAAAGAAAGTGTTAGTGCAATAAAAGCTTCTAGAGGAGACATCAAGGAGGAAGCAGTTGTAAGTAAAGTTCTTAGAACACTGCATCCTATTTATGCAATTAGATTATATGAAATTCAAGAAACAAGATGCGAAGAAAATCATAAGATAATTTTGGATGCAATAGTAGGAAGGTTAACAACATTTGAGCTAGATAACTATGACAATTATGTTCTAGCTTCCAAGAACATTGAATCAGCATTTGAAGCCAAGCTTTCACTCAAAGAGAAAGATAAGAAAATAAAGGACACTTAGTTAGAAAGTGAAGAAGAATTAGAAGAAAGTTTTGACAGCGATCTTGAAGTTGTTGAAGCTCTAGTTGCAAGGAAATAATCTAGAGGAAAAGGAAAATACAAAGGTAAACTTCCCCTAATTTTCTTTTCATGTGAGAAAATTGGTCATATTGCAACAAGGTGCCCAAAAAAGCCAAGCAAGGATGAGAAGAAAGTTCATAAGTGCAATGGCAAGAAAGATTTCAAATCATTCAAGGACAAAGGTAAGAAACCATGTTTTATGGCTAAGGAATCCAAAGATTTTGATAATAGTGAAGATGAAATTGTTTACATTGCTATGAAAGATGAATTTGATAATGATAAGGAAGATAAGATGGCACTTATCTCTCATGTGAAAAAAATGATACGTGGATCATAGACAGTGATTGTTCACATCATATGACTAGTGAAAAAATTAAGTTTGAACATTTTGAAGACTATGATGGTGGTAGTGTAAGATTTGGTAATAATGAACCTTGTTGCATAAAAGGAAGAGGCTGAATCTCATTAACCAAAGAACTTGTATGTGATAATGCTATTGGGTTGAAGGACTAAAACATAATCTATTAAGTGTGGCACAACTAATCAATATTGGATTCAAGGTGGAATTCATGTAAGGGAAGGCAAAACTACTAGATGACAAATGAAAGATAATTGGATCATGCAAATAAACAAAAGGTAACTTGTTTTATCTTAACCTTGGTGAGCGCTCATGTTTTATTGCTCAAAATGAAGAAATTTGGTTATGGCACAAAATGTTATGTCATGTGAATTTTGATAACATGGTAAAGATAAGAAAATTCAAGAAAGTAAAAGGCATTCCTAGTATAAAGAAACCTGATGCTGGTCTATGTAAGAATTGTCAAATAAGTAAGATGGGAAAGACTAGTTTTAAAAGAAAAATCTATCAGTCTGAAGATATTTTGGAAATTGTACATACTGACTTGTGTGGACCTATTGGAATTGAGAGCTATACTGGAGAAAAGTTCTTCATTCTTTTTGTTGATGACTACTCTAAAATTATGACTATTATGTATTTAAGAGAGAAGTCAGAAGCATCTGAGAATTTCAAATGGTATTTAGCTGGAGTAGAGAAGGAAATAGGGAAAAGACTGAAATGCTTAAGATTAGATAGAGGTGGTGAGTTTATATCCAATGAATTCAATAACTTTTACATTGAAAGAGGGATCAAAAGACAGGTATCAGCCCCTAGAACTCGTAACCAGAATGGAATAGCTGAAAGGAGGAACCAATATATCATGGATTGTGCAAGGACTCTAATAATTGAAAATAACATTGCTATCAAATATTGGAAGAAAGTTATCAACACTGCAGTTCATACCTTGAACCAAGTATAGTTGAAGAAGGACTCATTCAAAATCGTGTATGAGTTATGGTATGGCTATAAACCTAATTTAAGTTACCTAAAAGTATTTGGAAGTAAATTTTACATTTTGAAAGAATCTAGAAAAGGAAAATTTGATTTGAAGAGTGATGAAGGTATATTTTTAGGATATTCTTGCAAAAGTAAGGCATATAGATGTTTGAATTTGTCTACTCACAAAATCATAGAAAGTGCACATGCAAAAGTTGATGAGTTTGTAGAAAGGACTAAAGAAAAAATAAAAAAGGAACCAGAAGATTATAGGAGATTTTTTTTCATTGAACCTGATACTTTGCTAGACACATCTATCAATTAGGGGACTTCTACTATCGAGTCCTCATTAGTCACCAAGTTGCAAGAAGTTCAAACTGAGTCACAAGGACCTAAGTCACATTCTGAAGCTATCAAGCCAATGCCTATGGAGTTTGAGTAGTTGAAACCTAAAGTTGAAGTGCAAGAGGATGACAATGCAATTCATTCAAAAGGAAAGGAACCTGTATTAGCCAAGTATGTCAGAAGGCATCATGCACCAAATCAGATTATTGGAGACAAATTAGAGGGTACTATAACAAGAATTAAGCGAAAAGGTACTTGTTTACCTATTGATTTTGAACTTAGAAATGTCAAAGATGCATTGGAAAATGAAAGTTGGATTGAGGGTATGAATGAAGAGATAGAGCAAATAGAGAAGGACAAAACATGGACTCTTTTAACAAGGCCTAAAGATAAAAATGTGATTGGAACAAAATGGGTATTCAGGAATAAGTTGAATAAAGATGGTAAGTTATCAAGAAACAAAGCTACATTGGTATGTAAAGGCTACTCTCAAGAAGAAAGAATTGATTATGGAAAGACTTTTTCTACTATTGCAAGATTAGAAGGTGTCATGACCTTACTTGCATATGCTACATATAAAAGATTTAAAGTATATCAGATGGATGTCAAATCTACATTTCTTAATGGTATTCTAGATGAAGAAGTCTACATTGAGCAACCTGAAGGTTTTGTTGATCCAAATAAGAAGGATATGGTCTGCAAACTACACAAAGCACTGTATGGTCTGAAACAGGGCCCTAGAGCATGGTATGAGAGATTGCATAACTACCTTATTCATATTAGTTTTCATAGAACTAATGATAATAGTATCTTGTACATCAAGGAAGGACTAGATAACAAGATTGTTTTGGTAAAAATATTTGTGGATGATACTTTATTTATAGGGAATGATGATCTATGCAAAGAATTTTTAGAGAAAATGATCAAGGAATTTGAAATGTCTATGTTTAGTGAGATAAAATTCTTTGTTGGTCTTCAGATTCAGTAGAGCAAGAATGGTATCTACATTGCTTAGTCTAAATAAGATACACAAGAAGTTTGGTATGGAAGATTCTAAACTAGTTGGAACTCCCATGTGTACTGGACTAAATCTTACCAAAGATGATGATTCAAAAGAGGTAGATCAAACCTTATACAGATCAATGATTAGAAAATTACAATATGTAGTTCATACAAGGCTTGATATTGCTCTTGCAATTGGTATAGTGGAAAGATTTTCAACAAAACTCAGAGAAAATCACATTATAGAAATCAAAAATATCTTGAGATACTTGAAAGGCACTGAAGATTATAGATTGTGGTATAAATTTGGAGGAAATTTGGACTTAAAAGTGTTTACTAATGCTGATTGGGTAGGAAACATTAATGATAGAAAGAGTACAAGTGGTGGAGCATTCTTCATAGGAAAAAGGTTGGTATGATGGATAAGAAAAAAGCCAAATTGTACATCCCAATCTAAAGTAGAAGCATAATATGTTGCAGCAGTAGTGAATTGCTCTAATATTGTTTGGTTCAAATAGTTGTTGGAAGGCATGAAGGTTGAAAGCAAAGAACTAGTTGTTATGTTTTGTCATAATACAAGTGCAATTAACATATCAAAGAATCTAGTGATGCATTCTAAAACTAAGAACATTGCTATAAAGTACCACTTTGTCAGAGAATTGGTGTAGGATAAGGAGATCAGATTGAAATATGTCTATACAAAAGAACATATTGCTAACATATTCACCAAGCCATTACTAAAGGATGCATTCTTGTATCTAAGAGGTAAGTTAGGGGTCATTCCCTTATCTAAAGCTCACTAAAACAAAGTTTTAGTGATGCATCAATAGGAACCAAGTTGAAGATCTATTAGTTGATGTAGCATAGTCATGAGAATATTGCATATGAATCAATACTTAAGATAAATTGTTATTCATTTGGTATGTGTTGTCTTTGGCATGTTTTATCAAAGAGGGAGAGATTACTATCAGATCTTCCTTAAACTTGAATTTGTTTAAGGGAGAGTTTGCTATTTAGAAAGAAAGCTATGCAATTCCTTCACAGAGGGAGATTACTACATTAGAGAATTTTGTGGCATAAAATCTAAGAGGGAGAAAATTTTCTATCAAAAAAAGACTTGTTTGCAAATTTCATTTTGCTATGACATGTTGTGTTTCCATTAATGCTAAAGAGGGAGATTGTTGGATACAATTGTCTAATTGTGTGTTGTCTTTGATGTTACACAAATTTCATATCACTTGGCAGTCAATATCTACCAAGCTCAGTTGGTCAGCAAAGAAATTTTTTGTGTCTATCAAGCATTCTAGGCAATACTCTATGGAAACAGTGTCTACTGAGCTCACTCAGGCATCAAAGGAAAATGTTGCAGAAAGTAGTGTTAACTGAGCTCACATGGTTAACGAAGGAGAGTTAGTATTCATTAAGTTAACTCAATCTCCAAAGGATTTTGGAGGGTTTTCTATGTTAACTGAGCTTTAGTTGGTTAACACAGGAAATCATTTCTCAAATAGTGTTTATCGAGTAGGGTTGGCCAATGAAGGATTTTGTTACTTTGATAAATAAAGTTTAATTATTTCAAGTATTGATTCTAGTTGACTGAGGTAATGATTATTGGCAATTGTAAGTTATAAATGAGTTGACTTTACAATTTTTAAGGAATGTACGAAAGATCAAGATTGAGAATTCAATAATTTAATGAGTGAGCATGCAAGTGTATTGATTGTTTGAAGAAGAAAGTGTGAGTGCACTTTGAAAGATGGTCAGATATCCTTGAGGAGGAGAAGAGTAATATTTGATTAGAGAGGATCTGGTGAACTAGAACAGAGATATGTATCAGTAATTTAGTTGCATCTCATTCAAGTCATTTCATTGTTACTCTCTCACCATTGTAGCAATGATTCCTAAATCTCTTTATAGAGTTGGTCTAATAGCCATTTGTAAATCCTCTAACAAGGTGATAGTTCCATTGAATTTTTCTAAAGACCTTTTTCAAGGGCACTCCTAATAGCATGATTAAATCCTTTAACAAGGTCACACCTAATAGTGTGTTTTGTCACCTTTAACTAGGTTGGCTCCTAATAGGTCTCACTTCATAAGAGTGAAAATCAGTAGCTAGTCACTTGCTGGTTTTTCTCATATTGGATTTTCATGTTAAATATCATGTCTCATGTGTTCATGTTATTTCTTTTATGGTTGCATGTTAATCACTATGAATGTTTAAGATTTGTAAAAATTAACATACACTACATCTACTAATTTATGGCATTTTTCTGTATGTTTACTGAGTGACAACAGTAATTAGTTTATTAGAGATCTAAGGGATTTGTGGATTTGTTTTTGTAGTAACTGATTCACCCTTCCTCCCAGATACTCCATCTATATTTCCAACATATGTTTCTAGAATAAATAATATTAAGGGTAGATTTATTGAATCTTACCTAATCCATTTGAACCAAAAATAAGAGTGGGAATATTACAGTAGGAAAAGTATTCTAGACTTCTATTTAAGGAGTTACAGGTCAAGAAGTAAGAGTGGTTGGTTGGAGAGAGTATGTGGTGTCAAGGAGAAGGCATCAAGAGGGAGGAATGGAGTAGAAAGACTCCACTTTAATAGTTGACTGCATAGGTGATTATACTAGCACAAGCATGGAGACTCAAGGAGATAAAGTTATTAAGGAGGACAAGCTGTCAAAGCTGTAGAGACTGAAGGCCAAGAAAATTTGTGAATTGAATTGAGGTCTAAAATATACAAGTTATGTTGTGAGTTATATCAAATCAAATCCTTTATTCTTACTCTCTAGCAATTGTATTAGTTGGGGTAAAATCCTATGGACTCGGGTTGGTTTAATAGCCATTTTGTAAATCCTTTAATACAGTGACATTCCAAGTGAATGTTCTAAAGTCGTTTAACCAAGCCTACTTCTAATAGGGTGGTTGAAATCCTTTAACCAGGTCACATTTAACAATGTGTTTTGTAGCCTTTAATAGGGCAGGCCTTTCACATGACATCACTTTAGAAGAGTGAGAATTGAGTAGCATCTTACTAGTGGTTTTTCCCAAATTGGGTTTCCACGTAAATCATTGTCTTATGTGTTGATCTTTCATTTCTACATGTTGATTTTACAGTAACTTGCTAAATAGAAAGTTTAGCTTGAATGTATGGTGAAGTTTAATAGGCTCAATATACTTAGTGAAAAAGTTTTATTAGGACATTTGGACCTTGAATAACTAATTCACCCCCCCTCTTAGTTATTCTAAAGAATTTCTAACAATTGGTATCAGAGCCATCTATTGATTTAGTTTAAAGGTACTAGAAGTAGGAAAGATCAATATGTGCAAGAGAGAAGTTCCCAAGCTCAATAGAGATAACTTTTTTGCATGGAAAAGTTTAATGAAGCTACATCTTGGATCAATAGGTGATCATGTACAAACCTCAATTGAAGTGGAACATGTTGATCTAGTTGGTGTCTCTACTGTAGAAGATATGAAGAAAAATAAGAAGCATAATCAGGCAATTTTGGAGATTGCCTCTGCCCTCAACTATGCTGAATTTGATGACATCAAGGGATGCAACTCTACATTCAAGATGTGAAAAGCCTTGTTAGATATTTAAGGAGGAGATCATAATGTCCAAAGAGCATAATGAGAAAGCCTTAGAGGAAATCTTGATGACATGAGTATGGAGGAAGGTGAGAACATTGCTCAATATGCTTCTAGAATAAAAGAAGTAGTAAGTGCAATAAGAAGTTTGGGTCATCATTTAGATGGTGAAACTATCAATAGAAGATTCTTAAGAACCTTGTTCCCCATCTATGCTATTAGAGTTTTAGCCATCCAAGAGTTAAGATTCATACCAAGAAACAAGCTAACTCTTGAAGGTATAGTTGGAAGACTTACTGCATTTGATTTATCCAACTTTGATAACTACAAATTTGAGAATCTTGAATTTGCTTTCAAGACCAATTTGTTGTTGAAAGAAAATAAAGAGGTGAAACCAAAGAAGATGAAAAGAAAGAAAAAATATGCATCCAGTGATAGCAACACAGATGAAGAAGATGTGGAACAATTGGAAGCATTGCTGGCCAAAAGATTTCATAGAGGCAAAGGTAAATTTGAAGGTAAGTTGCCTATCATTTTTTTTAATTGCAATGAATTAGGACATATTTCTTCCAGGTGTACACAAAAAAAGAACTACAAAGAAGGAAACAAGAATAAGAACAAAAGATAAGATGATAGCAGAGACTATAAAGACAAAGGAAAAAAGTGCTATATTATTGAGAAGAGGATTTTGATGAAAATAATGATGAGATAGTATATGTAGCCATGAAGGATGAGTTAGATGAAGATGAGCCAACAACAATGGTAACCCATGTAAAAAAGAATGACAAATGGATCATAAAAAATAGGTGCTTACATCACATGACATGAGATAAAAGTAAGTTTGTTACCTTTACTAAGTATGATGGAAATAGTGTTAGATTTAAAAATGATGCTCCATGTCTAATCAAAGGAATAGGTTACATTAAGATTGCAAAGAAAATTTTATGTGATAATGCATATTATGTTGAAGGGTTGAACTAATATCTACTAAGTGTGTCACAATTAGGGAATGTAGGATGCAAAGTAGAATTTGGAAACAAAACTGCCAAAATCTATGACACTGATGGAAATCTAATAGGCAATGGAGACCAAACTATGAGTAATCTATTTTACCTAGATATGGAAGATACAACCTATCTTATTGTTAAATTCGATGATGTGTGGATATAACATAAAAGGCTATGTCATGTCAACTTTGATAATCTAATTAACATTAGAAAAATGAAGAAAGTCAGAGGATTGCCTAAACTGAAGAAGCCCAACAATACAATGTACAAATAGTTTTAGCTAGGAAAGATGACCAAGTCAAGTTTCAAAAGAAAAATCTATACTTCCAAAGAAGTACTAGAGTTAGTTCATACAAATTTATGTGGACCAATGTAAGTGCAAAGCTAAAAAGGATATAGATATATAATGTTGTTTATTGATGACTATTCTAGGATGATGATTGTCATGTTCTTAAAGTAAAAATTTGATGTATTTCAAATGTTTAAGTGTTATTTGGCCAGGGTTGAGAAGGAAATAGGGAAGAGTTTCAAGTGCTTAAGATCAAATAGAGGAGGAGAGTTCACATCAAAAGAATTTGAGACATTTTGCAATGACAAAGGAATTAAAAGATAAACATCAACATCTAGAACTTCCCCACAGAATGGAATTGCAAAAAAAAGTAATAGATTAATAATAGACTATGCCAAAACATTAATGATGGAGAATAATATTGCTCTAAAGTATTGGAGAGAAGTTGTAAGTACAACTATCTACACCCTAAATCGAGAACAAATCAAGAAAGGTACAAATGCAACACCCTTTGAATTATGGTATGGTCACTCACCCAATGTAAAACATTCCAAAGTATTTGGTTGTAGATGCTATATTCTTAAAGATTCTAGAAATGGCATGTTCGATACAAAGAGTGATGAAAGCATATTCCTTGTATACTCCACTAGAAGTCAAGCATATAAGTGTTTGAATACTAACACTAACAAAATTGTGGAGAGTGCAAATGTAAATTTTGATGAGCATAAAAAAGTTCAAGTTGATGAATCTAAGAAACTAGAAGAGTACAGATCCTTTGTATATTTCTATGAAGGAATGTCTACTAAAGAAGAAGCTACCAATCAAGTTGTAAATCAACAACAAGTTTTAGTATTTGCTATGTCACAATTAATGGATGTCGAGCTGCATTCAGAAGTTGAGTTGTAGAATGAAAATAATCCACATTTCGATTCTAAAATTAGTACACATGAAAGAGATGCCAAGTTACCTAAAAGAGACATAAAAAATGACTTTTAAGTTGAAAGACCAAACATGGAAATAAGGAAAGAACCAAGGCTATCCAAGTATGTAAAGAGACATCATCCTACTGAACAAATTATTGGTGACAAGGAAGCCAGACCAATGACAAGGAATAGACTAAGAAATGAATCATGTCTACTAAGCAAGATTGAACCAAAAATAGTGAAAGATGCACTACAAGATAATAATTGGTGTAAAGCTATCGAAGAGAAGATTGAGCAGATAGAGAGAAACAATACTTGGACCTTAGTTCTAAGACTAGCTGATAAGAATGCTATTGGTACCAAGTGGGTATTTAGGAATAAGCTAGATGAGAATGGTGAGATCACAAGAAATAAGGCTAGACTAGTCTGCAAAGGTTATGCATAGGAAGAAGGATTATACTATTGGAAAATATTTTCACCTATTGCAATAATGGAAGGAGTAAGAACTCTACTTGCATATGTTGCCTACAAAGGTTTTAAAGTCTATCGAATGGATGTAAAGTTTTCTTTTCTAAATGGTATACTAGAAGAGGAAGTCTATATAGAAAAATTAGAGGGAATTGTTGATGACAACAATAAGGATATGGTTTGCAAACTACATAAAGCACTCTATGGTTTGAAACAAGTGCCTAGAGCATGGTATGAGAGACTTCACATAAATCTTGTGAAGATAGGATTTGAGAGAATAGGTGACAACAACAAGTTATATATCAAGGTAGAAAAAGGTAAAGACATTTTAATATCTGAAATCTTTGTTGATGATATAATATTTGGAGGAAAAGATGCACTATGCAAAGATTTTTCTGATTAGATGAAACATGAGTTTGAGATGTTAATGTTCGGAGAAATAAAATTCTTTGTTGGATTACAAGTACATCAACTAAAACATGGCATATTTGTGACCCAATCAAAATATATCAAGGAGATACTCAAAAAATTTGGCTTAGAGGATTCAAAACCAATTAATACACCAATAGTAATAGGACATAAGTTATCAAAAAATGATGAGTCAACTGAAGTAAATTAGACAATGTATAGATCAATGATTGGAAAGTTACAGTATGTTGTACACATAGACCAAACATTACATTAGCTATTGGAATAGTGGCAAGATTTTCTACAAATCCAAGAGAAAATCATCTTATAGTAGTAAAAAGAATATGAGGTACCTAAAAGGAACATATGACTTTCAATTATACTACAAGAGGACTAAAAAGTTTGAGATGAATGCCTACACTAATGCAACTTCAGGTGGTAATATAGATGATAGAAAAAGTACCATTGGAGGAGCTTTCTTCTTAGGTAAAAGATTAGTCACTTAGACTAGCAGAAAGAAAAGTTGTACCTCACAGTCCATAGCTGAAGCTGAGTATGTTGCTGCAGCCATCAATTGCACCAATATTGTATGGATTAAGCACCTATTGAAAGGCATGAAGGAAGAGATGACTGAACCTATGATACTCTATTGTGATAACACAAGTGCCATCAACATATCAAAGAATCTTGTGATGCATGCTAAAACAAAGCACATTGGAAAAAAGTATCACTATGTAAGAGAATTGGTGGAAGACAAACAAGTGAAGATGGAATATGTCAACTCAAAGGAAAAAATTGCTAACATCTTCACAAAACCATTACCTAAAGATGCATTTGAATATGTTAAAGGTAAGTTAGGGGTGATACCCCTATCCAAGGTTTTTTGAGTAATAGTAAGGCTGCCCTATAAAAAATGAGTTGATTGCTGAAATAATATAAATTGACGTAGAGGATACTTGCTTTAGGTTTGACTTAAAGTAATTAAAATATTGAAATTCCAAATAAGTCACAAACATGGTGATAGAGGAAGAAATAGGAGTTCCTAAAAATGCTACACTTGCATGATAAGATGCTGACATAATATGTCTTTAGCATTATTGTCAAAGAGAGAGATAATAACAGAAACTGATCAAACATGTAGAGGGAGAAATAGAAAATCTAAAAGATAAAATAAGTAGAGGGAGAAATAGTAGAAAAATAGAAGACATGAAGGAGAAAGGAAACAATAGTTAAGAGGGAGAAGAAAAAGCAAAGGAATTAGTCAAGATAACAAATTAGAGAGGGAGCAGAATAAAAAAAAAAGGAAAAGATAGTGTATCAGTAAAAGAGATATCCCTAATACTTTGAATGAGGTAGTCATACCAAATTCAAGTTGCTGATAGAATGAATAATTATGGATACAAAGTATTCTTTTTGGTATTTGATTTACTATTTTAATCTAGTTAGCATTTTGATAACTTGGTTGATTAGTTTGGTTTGCCATCAATGCCGAAGAGGGAGATTGTTGAAATCTAATTGAAAAGATACTATTAAAGAGGGAGATTGTTCAGAAGAAGGGAGATTATTAATAAAGAATGCTTTCAATCATTGTTTTTTCACTGATGTCAAACCTACTATATTTTGGAATGACGATTGCTTATAAAATTCAAGTACTATCACTTAGTTGATTGATGAAGAGGATTTAATCAATAAGATGTAACAAAAGAACCTAAGGGAAAGGTTGAGTTATGCTTTTGTAATGAAGTACAAGGATCAATTAGGACAATGGTAAAATGATGTATTGATAATACACTTGATGATACAGAGGTTGGATACACTTAGAAACTTTAGAAAAATAAGTTGTAACAAAGTTGTTTGCAAAGATTGACTAAATTCATTAGTGGGTATTGAGCAAGTTAGTTTATGTTGATCAGTTTTCTAGATTAGATTGTGTGGAGATTTTTTGATGACAAAAAATCTCCACACAATCTAATCCAGAAAACTGATCAACATAACTAAAATGGATTGTGGAAATCTGATTGCATTAAGTTAGTTTATGCCGAGAAGATTATCAGTAAGTGCTGAGAAAATGAAAAATCTAGAGTCTACTGAGTGAAACAAAAGGTGGCGAGCAAGTTCAAGTGTCGAGCTAGACAAAAATGTAATAAGTTTTGAGCATTAGTAAAACTTAGTTGATGTTGAGTGAATTCATAGTAGGTACCGAGTAACATAGTATATGCCAAGCATCAAAAAATTAATAGTGCGGAGCTACTGCATTATTTTAAAAGTCAAAGATTCACTAGAGCTGAGATGATAAGTTTGTTACCTTGAATTTTGTAAACTAGATGGAGGATAAGAATGATAAGCTGGTGGCAAAAAATTTTAGGTAAACCATTTTTAGGTGAATATAGGTGGATTCTACATGATGTTTCTAGAACAGACAAGATTAAAGGTAGATTCATTGAATCTTACCTAATCCATTCAAACAAAAAATATGGGTGGGAAGAGTAAAGCGAGAAAAGTATTCTAGACTTCTATTTAAGGAGCTACAGGTCAAGAAGCAAGAGTGGTTGGTTGGAGAGATTATGTGGTGTCAAGGAGATGACATCAAGAGGGAGGAATAGGGTACAAAGACTTTGCTTTGATAGGTGACCACAGAGGTGATTATATTGGCACAACAAGCATGGAGACTCAAGGAGACAAAGTTTAAAAGGAGGACAAGATGTCAGAGTTGTAGATACTGAAGGCTAGGCAAATTTGTGAATTGAATTGAGATATGAAATCTACAAGTTATGTTGTGAGTTATATCAAATCAAAGTCCTTATTGTTACTCTCTAGAAATTGTATTAGTTAGGATAAAATCCTATGGACTTAGGTTGGTTTAACAACCATTTTGTAAATCCTTTAATAGGGTGACATTTCAAGTGAATGTTCTAAAGTCTTTTATCCAGGCCCATTTCTAATAGTGTGGTTGAAATCCTTTAAACATGTCACATTTAACAGTGTGTTTTGTATCCTTTAATAGGGTAGGCCTTTTATAGGGTATCACTTCAAAAGAGTGAGAATTGAGTGGCATGTTTGTGGGTTTTCCCAAATTGGGTTTCCATGTAAATCACTATGTTATGTGTTGATCTTTCATGTCTTATTACTGCATGTTGATTTTACAGTAACTTGCTAAGTAGAAAGTTTAGCTTAGATGCATGGTGAAGTTTAATAGGCTCACTATACTTAGTGAAAATATTTTATTAGGACATTTGGACCTTGAATAACTATTTCACCCCTCCTCTTAGTTATTCTAAAGTATTTCTAACATGTTCCTTGTAGAAGGTGACATAGTGAATAGAGGACCAACAATAGGAGTTGAAAAATGAGATTTTTAGAGCACAATAAAATGAAATTTTTATAGCTACTAAAAAAATATTGTTTAAGAAAAATAAAAGTGTAGGATAGAAAATGTGATGTACTTGTACCACTTGAAGTATCATCCTTTAGGGGATCACCCCTTAACATCCTTGCCATCCTTTGAAAAAATAACACATGCATTTTATTTAATGACATAAATAAAAGATTATACTATAAAAATCATTATTGAACTTTTTTCATAATTAAAAACTACATTAATACTTACTGTATATGTGTGAACTAGGGTCACCAAACTATCAATCATATCTTGCATTGTAGGAGTTTGAGGAGTTAATGACACGTGTGATAAAAAATTTCCTATTTCATTAATTAAAAATTTCAAAGAAACCATAGGATCGGGGGATGAATTAAAATCAATACTATATTCAGCCAACTCATCATGGCATGGCTTCTAGTCCTCATGGACTATTTTTTCCTTTCCCTTGTCTTGATCAACACTCATTTGTGAGAGAAATATTATTATCTCTATATTTAAAATCAATCCAAAATATTAGTGAAGAATAAAACATAATAAAAAATATGCATTAACATATTTCTTGTTTCTAATTTGTACAATGAAAATTAGTTTTACCTATCGAGAAGAAGAACCATCACCATCATGCATATCCTGTGGTTTTTGATCCATATTGTGGCCCTATATTTTTTTTAAAATCATTGAGAGATGTTAAAACATACGTTTTATTATTCTAAGTTAGCCAAAAAAAGAATTAATGGTGTGTTTATCTTCATTTCTTGGAGTTGATTTTAAATGTGCAAAGTACATACCACCTTTCCCATGATAATGTCTTTGTTTTTATCTATGAAATTCAAATTTTAATTAATAATAAGCTCTTCACAACCACTTATTTATTTTATTGTACATATAAATACATAATTTCTCTCGTGCACCTTAAATATGCAATTGGGTCGCTCCTTAGTGACATAAGTTGTGTACTATTTATAAAATCTACAATATTCATTGGTGCTTTTGGCCTTCCATCAATGTATATAGCTAATGCTTTACTTTGTTCACTAAATTTTTTGTTTTATATAATTTTTTGCAAGTTCATACCTACACATACTTTTTTTATATCTAACAGTTTCCATCCAACTACTGTAATCATAGAAAGGTTTGACATACTCCATTAGTTCAACAACCTTGTTGTAAGAGTACTTTATGTCATCCATGGAAAATAGGCCCAAACCAAGTAATGAGGATGGTGTTATGTGATATATATTCTCTCCAAGACAAAATCCAATGTTTATTAGAGGACTTTCATTGGGGACCAATTTTTTATGTGGATGCTTGTACCTAAAGGGCACATTGGAGTTGCCTTTACTCTCATCATCATAAGAACATGATCCCCCTTGAGCAAGGAAAAATTTCATGCACTTACTAAATTTCTTTCTGATATTTTGACCTTGAGTCAATCTCCTTGATTTAAACATACTAAATGTCTCACTTTCTTCTTCCATTCCTACATTTTCCTCACTCAAGGAAGACAAATCTGACAAATAGCTATTTGCTAGTACTTGGAATCCACACAATAAGAGAGATAGGTGGCAATAAGAGATGTTTTCCAAATGGAAAAAGAATTAATCTCTATGGGGTTTACTGACTTATACCTGATGATCCATGAGACTATGTGGGATTCTCATGAAGGGGCTTTATGTTTCTATAATAGTAAATGAATTGTCTTATGTTATCTAAAAAATTCATGATAAATATACTCAAAATTACATTGAATATTAGCATCACATTTGAATTGTAAATAGTAAAAGGTTATAATCATCATCATCATCATCCTCATCATCCTCCTCCTCCTCATCATCATCATTGTGATCAGTAGAAGCATCAACATCATGATTAGTAGCATCATCATTTGCATCAAGAGCATCATCTGCTTAATATTTATATCTACACATATGGTTTTGAAATAAAAATTTGGTGTAATTAATGTGTCTATCTGCAAAAATATTGGACATTTTGTACTTAATATTTATATCTACATATATGGTTTTGAAAGAAAAATTTGGTGTAATTTATCTGTATATCTACAAGAATATTGGATATGTTGTACTTAAATTTTATATCAGCACATATGGTTTTGAAAGAAAAATTTGGTGTAATTAATGTGTATATCTACAAAAATATTGGACATGTTGTACTTAATGCTTTTATCTAGCACATATGGTTTTGAAAGAATTTTTTGTGTATTTATGCCTCTTCATTTTGATTTTTTTCAAAGGAATCCTGTCAATGGTAATAGAAAACAAGAATGCATTTTATAAGAGTTTACAATTGTTCAACAAAATTAATGTTTTACAAGAAAATTCACCTTAAAAACTTTTACCCCAAAAGCAAGAACATGGTGTTGATATTCAATCTACTTTGCTAAACTCTTAATGGGTTGGGCTATTATTATTTGTCCCTATCACATTCACTTTGATAGCCATGCTAGTGAGATGATCTCACCTAGTTCATCCTCATGACTTTGAAGTCCTTAATCATGATCTTGGGTGCTCAAATTAATGTCCAGGACATTTTCACCTTAGGTCCCTATTTGATCATCAATTGAAAGGGTCTCAATGTTGGCCACAAAATGTCTCTCAACATGTCTAATGGTTTAGAGGTAATGTAACTCAAATCTTCACTAAAGTTATTCTTCAACCTCCTTGGCTTCCATTGTTGGGCTAGTGTATGGATTCTTTATATCCAACCATTTTTTACAAATTGCAGAATGCAGTTCATGCCTGGCATGCAAGTGATGAATCTATATATTCAATTTTATCACCTTGAAAAACTATATTTGATCCTGCTAGTTGGGAACAATTGATTGTCCAAATTATTTTCACTTAATTATTTCTCCATCTTCAACTAACCTAAATCCTTGCTTCTCCCAATTGTATTATTTCTTTATTTTTATATATTGTAGAATAAATTCTCAATTTTTTTCTCCATATTTTTATGATGCATAGAAAACCCCATATCATCTTACGATAACACTAAGGAAAGTGGTTGCAAATATATGAATAAAAAACTCAAAAAGGATTTTAATTAAATAAATAATTTGTGTGTTTGATGCTATTTTATAAAATACCAAACTAGATAAACATCATATACTTATAATGATCAATGTATACACAAAGTAAGATCTTGGTATGTAAAATTTCAGCCAAAAATAGAGGGAAAAAACTTAAAATAGGGAGTCATATTTCTAAAAAAAAGGCATAATATGAAATATGACGAGATTCCTTAAACTAAATTTATATTATAATAGAGCTAGATATGTAAGTTAGAAGTGCATGATATGCATAATGTATAAACTGCCAAACTAGACTAGAATATTATAGATTTAGGCTCAATTAAGCAAACTTAAGTTTGAGCATGATTATACAAACATGTTATTGATTATGTATAAAAATTTCTATGATGATATTCTTGAACATGTAGGGAATTAGTTAATGCATGAATTGGTCCTAACAACAAAATACCTTATTTAAGTACCCTTGCACAATGAAAGCCTCTCAAAGTGAAGAAAAAGGAGTGAAACCCCATGGTCAAAAAACCCTCTCCAAATGTAAACTAAAGGGAGACCTCAAGAGGAACTCTCAAAGAAAAATTCCTTTATTAAAATAATCAAACACAACTAAAGATAACATGGAGATGCCAAAGGCTTTACAAAGATCCTTACAACTTGTTCCTCTATCAATGTGTAACTCAAGTGGAGAATATAATCTTGAATTGATTGTTAAATATAGTGAACATGCATATTTAAATATACTTAATCCTTTAATGCTCGACTAGATTGCACAAAATGTGAATAGCACTCTAATTATCTCACAAAAGAATAATGGGACCATTAGGAGGAAAGAGAAACTCTATCATTAACCAATTAATCCATAAAACCTTTTGACTATTAAGAATAATTTCTTTGTACTTAGCCTTTGTAAATGATAATGCAATTAGAGATTAGTACTTGCAAAAAAACACAGTAAGGCCTAAACCAAGATAAATAAAAAAGACAAAGCAAGAAGTAGACTTGCAATCATTAGAATAAAAAATCCAATATAAATATTTGAAGCCAATGATGTAAGAGTCACTTGATGAATATTATGTACCTCAAAATGCATTTGATAATTTTCCACTAACTCATGTGGATCATGAGAAAAGTGATCACATAAAGGTTAACCATAAAAGAAATATTATGACAAGTATGTGTGAGGTATAAAAGATTGACAAACGAAATATCATTAAAGAAGTGCTATTGGTATTCAAAATGATATGTAGTTGAAAGAATGTGGTGGTAGGCTTGGAATGAAGAATACCAAACCTCTAAAAGAACATCACTTTTGTTGAAAAGTAAAAATCACATGGAAATATTGAACAACCTTAATCCTGAGGAGATAGTGTAGACACCCAAGATCTCTCATGTCAAAAATCTCCATCATTGTTCACTAAACACTTTGAATCATAGAGTGAGATCTATTTGTAAGGACCAAATAATCTACATATAGTACCAAGATAAAATTATACCCCTCTTTTTGTTTCCCTCTTGCTTTTGAGTGTAAATTATGGTATTGGAATGACAATGAGTGAAACTAGAAGAGAGAGAAAAAGAGTTTGACTTCTCCTACCAAGCCCCATAGACCTCCTTGAGGCCATATCATGAATGTTGGATACTACAAGAAATATAGAATTCCTAAAACATTCCTTATAGTTGATCCATATAGATATCCTCATGAATATTTCTATGCAACAATGCACTCTCTACATCTATTTGATAAATTCATCATCCCTATGTTGTTATTGTACAATAAGTGAAATGATGTGGAGGCTAATGTTATGGAATATGTATGCAGCTGTATCATTTTTGGTAAAGCTAATTGTTCATTTTGTTGTACCTACATGAATTTGTAGTTAACCAAGCTAATAAACAAGTAGACCTACATCTACTAGATAAATTCACCATCTCTGTGATGTTATTGTACAATAAGTAAAATGATGTGGAGGCCAATGTTATGGAATATGTGTGCAGCTAGATCATTTTTGGTAAAGTTGATTGTCCATTTTGTTGTACCTAATCTAATGATAGTTCTACATGAATTTATAATTAACTCAACTAATCAGGAAGTAGACCAATTTAACTGGGTTTATGTCTTATTTCTTTCTAAAAATATCTACTATGATATGTTTTTGTAAATTTTTGTGTGAACTCTACCCATTTTTGTGGTCTACATTACTTTTGTGCAAGATCTTGAGGTAAGTCACTTAGCATAGGTTGAGTGAGTTTTATTATTTTATTATTTGGATTCTAGAATATGTATGTAGCTAGATCATTTTTGGTAAAGCTGATTGTTCAGTCTATTATACCCAATCCAATGATAGTTCTATAAGAATTTATAATCAACCCAACTAATCAACAACTAGACCAATTTAACTGGGTTATGGCTTGTCTCCTTCTAAAAATATCTGCAATGATATGTTTTTGTAAAATTTCTTGCAAACACTACCCATTTTTCATGGTCTACATTATTTTGTGCAGGATCTTGAGGTAAGTCACTTAGCATGGGTTGAGTGAGTTTTATTATTTATTATTTAGATTCTGGAATATGTATGCAACTAGATCATTTTTGGTAAAGTTGATTGTTTGTTTTAATGTACCTAATCCAATGACAGTTCTACAAAAATTTGTAATCAACCCAACTAATCAATAAGTAGAACAATTTAATTAGGCTATAGCTTGTTTCTTTCTAAAAATATTTTCTATGATATGTTTTTGTAAAATTTCTTGTGAACTTTGCCCATTTTTTGCAATTTACATTATTTTTGTGAAAGATCTTGAGGTAACTCACTTAGCATGGGTTGAGTGAGTTTTATTATTTTATTATTTAGATTCTGGAATATGTATGTAGTTAGAACATTTTTGGTGAAGTTGGTTGTTTGTTTTATTGTACCTAATTTGATGAGATTTGTACTAGAATTTGTAATTAACCTATATAATCAACAACTAGACCAATTTAACTAGGTTATGGCTTGTTTTTTTCTAAAAATATCTTCTATGATATTTTTTTGTAAAATTTCTTATGAACTCTACCCATTTTTTGTGGTTTATATTATTTTTGTGCAAGAACTTGAGGTGAGTCACTTAGCACAAGTTGAGTGAGTTTTATTGTTTTATTATTTGGATTTTTGAATATGTATAGAGCTAGATAAGTTTTGGTAAAGTTGATTGGTCATTTTATTGTACCTAATTTTATCACAATTCTATAGGAATTTGTAATCAACCTAGCTACTTAGCAACTAGTTCAATTTAACTAGGTTATGTCTTGTTTCTTTCTAAATGTATCTACTATGATATGTTTTTGTAAAATGTCTTGTGAAATCAACCAATTTTTTTATCTTCATTATTTTTGTGTAGGATCTTGAAGAAAGTCACTTAGCACAGGTTGAGTGAATTTTATTATTTTATTATTTAGATTCTGGAATATGTATGTAGCTAGATCATATAATTAATAAGAACCTTGAAAAAGATCTCTCTAAATATATAAAGAGATATATGTTTAGAAGAAAATTTAAAGACATACATGTTTCTAAAGAAAAGAAAAGAAAATTTACATATGTACCTCTTCTTCCCCTTGAAGAAACTTGTAGAGAAAGTGCACGCAGGTCACAAGGGCTTAGAACATAAATGAAATCACAGAGCATGGGCATGACAAAACAATGAAATCATTGAGAAATGGTACAACACAATAATAAAATCATAAAGAAAAGGCATGATAATGAAATATAGAGATCGTGAGGGCACTACAACCAAATGTATTGATTACAAGGGTCATGACAACTTTCACAACTCTCCACCCTTGTTTAGAGGTCTCCCCCTCTTTTGTGCCCAACTCTCAAAAATCAAAACAAATGGAAAATTATTGTCATGGTTTCTTTTTTTGGTTTTATGCTTGTAAGGGCATTGCAATTATGACACTGACATCAATATTACAATGACATCAAGGACAATTGCAAAAAAAAATGAAAATGACAAAAAATTACACCATCATCACAAATTGTCATTATAATTTGACCCCAAATATTGTAGTGACTCCTACTACTAGTAGGAATCTAAAAGAGAATCATCCTCCTAAGAAGATAATTGGAAGAAAAGACAAAGGTATCATGACAAGAAATAGAGTAAATGAGGAGATATGTTTGATATCTCAAGTTGAACCTAAGAACATAGATGGAGAATGCAAAGATGATCATTGGATTCAAGCAATGAAGGAAGAATTAGATTAGATTGTGAAGGATGGTACATGGGAGTTAGTTCCTAGACCTAAAGACAAGAATGTGATAGGAACCAAATGGGTATTTAGAAATCAGATAAATGAGCAACACAAAGTTGTGAGGAATAAGGCTTGATTTGTATGCAAGAGGTATTCATAGAAAGAAGGCATAGACTATGAAGAGACATATGTACTTGTACCTAGAATGAAATTAGTAAGGATGCTATTGGCTTATGCAGCAAATAAGAAGTTCAGGATTGATCAGATGGATGTTAAATCAACCTTCTTAAATGGAGAACTTGAAGAAAAGGTGTATATTAAGAAACCTAAATTTTTTCTTTGTTAGAAGACAAAGACATGGTATGTAGACTAAAGAAATCTGTATATGGTTTGAAGCAAGAACCTAGAACCTGGTATGCAAGGTTGGGTGGTTATTTGGAAAAGCTTGGATTTGCTAAAGGTATGATAGTTAGTAACTTGTATTGAAAAGAAGTTGAGAATGGTTTGCTAATAATAGTAATATTTTCTGATGACATCATTTCTAGAGGTAATGATGAAGCAAGTGATAAGTTTGTTGAAGAGATGAAGAATGAGTTTGAAATGAGCATGATAGGAGAAGTGAAGTTTTTCCTAGAATTATAGTTTGTATAGAATAGTGATGGTATTTTTCTTTTACAAGCTAATTACCTAAATAAATTGTTAAAAAGGTTTGATTTAGAAAGTTGTAAACCTATTGGTACACCTATGATAACTGGGCACAAGTTATCCGACAAAGATGAGACAACTCCAATAGAGAAGAAGACATAGAGATCCATGATTAGAGGTTTGCAGTATCTAACTCACACTAGACTAGATATAGCAAAGGTAGTTAGGATTGTAGCTAGATTTCAAGTTGATCCTAAGGAGTATGATTTTGTAGTAGCAAAGAGAATATTTAGATATTTGAAAGGAATATCTAGCTATGGAATTTTGTATGATAGATGAAGTGATTTTACTCGATGTGCATATATTGATGTAGATTGGGTAGGTAGTGTAGATGATAGAAAGAGCATTGGTGGTGGAGAATTCTTTCTTGAAGGAAGATTGGTTTCTTGGCTAAGAAAGAAGCAAGATTACATTTCTCATAGTATAATTAATGCAAAGTATGTTGTAGGAGCAAATAACTATAATCAAGTTATGTGGATGAAGTATATGCTGAAGGATATTAGAGTTGAGTTTCAAGAACCTTTATCATTTACTGTGATAACACAAGTATAGTATGCATAAGAATCCTATGTTGCATTCTAAGACTAAGTATATATCTATTAAGTATCATGTGCTAAGAGAGAAAGAAGAAGAAAAAGAGATTAGATTGGAGTATGTGAGTACTAAATATTAGATTGTAAAAATCTTTACAAAGCCTTTCCCTAAAGATAAATTTGAGTACTTGAGAGGTATGCTTAGGGTTATGCCCCTACCTACTTTTGAGTAGATGATATAGAAAGTGCATTATTCTAGTGGTACAAAAAACTATTGTTAGCCTAGATTGAATTTTGATTCTTCCTCTATGGGGGAGTATCCATGATGAGAAGAGTTATTGAGGACTCTTGGTATTTGATTTTTAATAGTGTCTTTGGACACTAAAGCCAGTTGAAGATTTAGAGAAACATATTAGCAATTGGTATTTAATAGTTTGTATGTTGCAACACTAATATTGAGGCATTTCACATTGATGTAATTGGGGGAGAGAATATGGATGAAAACAACTCCAAAGTATGGGATAAAATAACTCCTAAGTATGGGAGAGAGAATATGGATGAAGGAGAGATATCCCTGTATATGAGCAATGTTAGTATGCTAATAGAAACAAAATTTAAATAAAGCTTCTACAAACTAAACAAAATTCATAAACTTAAAGATAGACTAAGATGAGCTCTCAATTGAGAATATGAGCCATTAATGGGCTCTCTTCAATGAGAATTTGTCTTGTTGAGTAGCTTTGTCTAAATATATAGGATGTATGCTCAAGCTTTATGCTTCAAAAAGGGCTTCAAATAGAGTTGGAATTTGGGTGTGAGTGTATGGTTTTGATGTAAAATGGATTCTTAAAATGGCATTATGACTTTACTTCATGGATTGTGTTATTTTGCAAAGGGGAAGAATCCAATTTATAGGCAAGAGGCTTGAGGGTTTGAGGGTTAAGATGCAAGGATGGGGAAAAGCTCATGGAGGGCTTAGATTGCATGAGAGGAGAGCACATGGATTGTGCTTCCTTACAACCAATCAAAGAGTGACACATGTCATAGGGTGAGAGGATGGAGGAAAGGGGAAGGATGAGTTAACAAAGGAGGCTCAAGGGATAAAATCTTCATAAAGACCCTCATAATGGCTTGTAATAGCAATGAAAGGGCTTTGGAAGAGTCATTTATGGCCTAGTGGACTTCATAAAGTTTATGGTTGGGATATTTTGAGGGAGATGAGAGGAATTTTGACTTGGGCTTGATTCGGAAGGTTTTAAGCTTGCTTAGGCTTGTGCAAATGATTAGAGGATGTATTAGGAAGGTTTAGGATTAGCTTAGGGATAGGCAAGTGGATGGCATTTAATGAGGGTGGGTGAAGGAGGAGATATTTGTTAACTTTGGCTTGGTTTAGTAAGTTTTAACCCATGTTTAGGGAATGTGACAAGGTTAGGAGGGGATTAGGATTAGGTTTAAAGACATCTTCTAGAAGAGTCTAGACTTTGGATGAGGATAAAGACTTTCTAGAATAGTCTAGAACTTTCTAGGATGAGGATGAAGACTTTCTAGAAGAGTCTAGAACTTCTTAGGATGAGGATAAATTAGATTTTTAGGAAATAAATAAAGTTTTATTTATTTCAAGGGTTTGGGTTGAGGAGATATTTATTAAAACCTTTTTAATAAACATGAGGATTAATATTTAATCTTAATTAAATATTTTGAGTTGAGATTAAGGGTAGGAAATGATGGGATTAGCCTTTAATCAAAATTAAAGAAGGACTAGAAGATTTTGGAAGAGGTTAGTGGTCTTAAGGAAATTGGCCAAGCTTTGGGCAAAAAATAAATTTTTTATTTATTTTGGGTTTTTTGGTCAATTTATTAATTAAATAATTAATAAATAAGGAAATAATGTTTAAATAAGATTTAAACATTTTTGGGAGGGATTCCTTAATTAAATATTTTTAATTAAGATAAAGGGATTTAATGGCATAAAAATAAATAAATAAATTAAATAATTAATTAATTAATAAATGATGATGTCATCAAGGACTTTTTTCAAAAAATAAAAATATTTTATTTTCTAAAGGATTTTTAGGTGTCTACATTTTGCCCCTCTTTGATGTGATGCCGCAAGTGGCATGGCATCAAAGATAAGAAAATAAGATGCCTAAGGCTAGAGTAGAAGAGGAGAGAATGGACTGTGAGATGCCCCCTCAAGAAGGTGGCGAGGAGAGAAAGCAAGGCTTGACAATTTCTTGAAATGTACAAGAATCTTGGTGGGTGGGAGGACGAAGAGTGGCTTAAGAGAAGAGGTTTAGTTAGCTCAAACTCTCACTATGGGAGAATGATAAAGGAGAATCAGACGCACAAGAGGAAGCAAGCTTAAGATCTAAGGGATTGTAGAGGATGAAGGATACAGAGATGGATGATGGGATGATAAAGCTGATGCAATAGGATTTCAAAGAGTCAGATTGGTGGAAAATGGGTTTCAGACATCCCTAGGACTAGGATTGTGGAGCTCGAAAGATGAGGCTTGGTGGATTGATTGGATTGGTGGATCCCTAAGACTAAGATTGTGGATCCCTAAAGCTAAAAGTGCAAATTGATTCAAAGAGATACTGATGCATAAGCTGGGGTAGGAGAGATAGATGCTGGATATGGATGGGGGATCATGGAGATGAAGGGAAACCATTGAAGCTTTTTTGAGCAGGGGGATACTTCAAAGAGAAGTACCACCATGTAGTTGAGCACTAGATTTGCTATAGGACTATTGATTAATTGCTAAGGTTACCAAAAATATCAAGGCCATGTCACCAACCATCTAGAGGACTAACTAACTGACTTGAAACAAACACACAAGGATTGCCCCAGCATCACACATGAAACCCAGAGGAAATAGTGTGGAATCGACACTGGGTAACCCACAAGCAAAAAAGAAACAAACGAAAGACTTGATCAAAATCGTATGCTCAGAGTGCCCCATTCGTAGCATACCATGATATGGAAGATCATGGAAACCTTGAGGAGGGAACAAAAAGATTGCTTGGAAAAGATACTTCAAGACCCAAAAGGGAAGATTCCAAATCAAAAGAAAGTGAAAATCCAAAAGAGAACCGTTTTCCAACGAGATGGGTAGGATGAGGTACTAACAGACCAAGATCAGACATGAGGAAAGCTATATCCTACAAGGATCTATTAGGGAGCACCTAAGCCGATGGATCTAGGTGAGTGATGCGTCTAGCAAGATGAACTAAGAAGGATAACACTTTGGTGATAGGAGATCTAGCTAAAGGATGCATTGGAATAGCTAAACAAGATGTGTGATGTGTGCAAAATGCTGATCAAGGAGGAACTGACACAAAAGCTTGATAGATACAATGGTACTAAGCTAAAGAGGATGTACAAGCTGACAAACCAAGACATGTTACAAATGTATAAGGTTGTTCATGTTTGGGTTTTGTGAGATGGAAATGTTGGTGAAAGGTGGGATGTCTACAATAGTTGATAAGTGGATAGGTAGATGGTTTGCAAAAAGCTTAAGTGAAAATGGGATTCTTTGTGTGCATGTGATAGGATACAAACTAGGATACAAGCTTTGGAAAAGATTTGGATATACAAGCTATGGTACAAGATTTACAAGGTATAATACAAGCTCCATTAGATTTTGGATATTTGGTTGGAACACCAAAGGAACAAGCAGGTGTGTTATGGGATGGTGGGTGGATGGATGAGGGATAGGATAGTGATAGATAATGGATTAGTCTTAGTACACAAGGTGCTTGAATTACCAGGTTTTCACCAAGGTACCTATCCAAGGTGCTTGAATTGCCAAGTTTTCACTGTTGGACACTTATTTCTCTTTACTATTTTTTTTTTTGTATTTTTCAAAAGCTAGGTATACCAAGGATCTTCAAGCATAGAACTTCTTGAGATGAATGATGTTAGTAGGATCATTCAAGAGTTCTCCTTCTGGTGTAGATAGTTGATAGGCTTCAGAGCCAAAGGATGCAGTGACAACATAAGGACCAAGCCATGTAGGTTCAAACTTGCCTTTCTTTTCTTGATCTGCTTGGACTTTCATGTTTTCTTTGAGGACCATGTTGATCGGCTGAAAGTGTCGTGGAAGCACCTTCTTGTTGAAATTCCTTTTGAGATGAGTTTGATAGACTATGAGATGATCATAGGCTTGTTGTCTCTTCTCATCTAAGAGATCTAGCTGGGTGAGCTGAGCTACTCTGTATTCTTCATCTGATATTTTCCCTTGCAAAGATATGCACAAGGAGGGAAGTTCAATCTCGATGGGTAGTACCGCTTCAGCACCATAGACTAGGGAGTATGGAGTTGTTCTTGTGGATGTATGGAAGGAGGTTTGATAGGCCCATAGGGCTGGATTTATTTGTAACTGCCAATCGCGGCTGGAATCATTGACAACTTTCTTTAGGATTTTAAGGAGGGTTTTGTTAGTTGCCTTGGCCTGGCCATTACCTTGTGGGAAATATGGGCTAGAAAAGAAATGATGGATGCAAAGGGAAGTGCATAATTCTTCCATGTTGAGATTTTCAAAGTTACCTCAGTGGTCGATGAAGATGGTGGATGGGATGCCGAAGTGGCAAACAATGTGGTACAAGATAAACTTAGAGACCTGAACTCCTCTAGCTGAGACTAGGGGGACTGCTTCCACCCATTTAGTGAAATAGTTTGTAGCTGTTATTATCCATTTATGTACATCAGATGAGAGGGGTGTGATAGTTCCAACTAGATCAAGGCCCCATAAGTGAAAGGCCAAGGTGGTGCAATAGGCTGTAGATCCTGTGCTGGAGCGTGCACAAGATTTGCGTGCTGCTGACATGGGAGACACTTTCTGATAAAGTCACAAGATTTTTTTTCAATGGTAGGCCAATAGTAGCCTACTCTAAGGATTTGTCACGCTAAGACAATACCACTTGTGTGGGCACTGCAAAGTCTCGAGTGTACTTTTAACACCATCGCAACCTTGTTTTGGTCTAAACATTGAGAGAGAGTATCATGATAACCCCAACAATATAGGGTATTGGCTATGATAACATAGCGAGATGATTTTTGGATGAGGTTTTGGTGTTGGGTACATGTGAGGTGAGGGGATATGATACCATTGTTAAGGTAAGTGTGAATCTCATGGTACCAAGGGGATTGGGGACCAACCAAGATACAAACATGGTTTGAATCCTCATTCGCATAGGCGAGTGTAAGGAGCTGCTTGACTAAAAAATCATACTGTGTAGCTGCGTGGGGAATTTCCAAGAGTGAGCCGATAGTAGCCATAGAATCTTCTACTTTGTTCTATATTCGAGGCACTTGTGTAAACTAAAGCTTTGTAAAATGCTAGGTTAGCTGATCAACTAGCTCTTTGTAGGGTAATAGCTTTTCATCTTTGGTTTGATATTCATTTAGGGCTTTCTTGATGATTAGCTGAGAATTGCCAAAGATTTGTAACTTAGTGATGTTCCATTCTACAGCTATCTTTAATCTTGCTATGACGGCCTCATATTCAGCTATATTGTTGGTGCTAGGGAATTGTAGCTTGAAAGCTTTTGGAATTTAATCTCCTTGAGGTGTGACCAACAATATTCCTACCCCTGATCCATGAGATGTGTATGAGCCATCAAAATAAAGTTTCCATGGGGGTTGTTCTTCAATTAGACATATATGCTCATTTGGAAATTCCGTTATCAACGGATAAGCATCTTTTAGAGGTGCATCAGCTAGGTGATTTGCTATAGCTTGCCCTTTGATTGCCTTTTTGTCCACATACTAGATGTCAAATTTGCTAAGGAGCATAACCCATTTGGCCAAATGGCCTATTAGTGCTATTTTGGAGAGCATATACTTGAGAGGGTCAATCTTGCAGACTAGTTGGATGGTATGACTTAGCATGTAGTGGCGAAGCTTTTGAGTTGAGAAAACAACTGCCAAACAGGCTTTTTCCATAGGAGTGTAATTGAGTTCATAACCAACTAGGGTTCTACTGATGTAGTAGATGGCTCTTTCTCTGCCATAGTCATCAAGCTATGCTAGAAGTGCCCCTAGAGAAGTAGGCATTGCTAATATGTACAAGATCAAGGGATGACCAAGAACTGGTGGAACCAAGATAGGGGAATTGGTGAGATACTGCTTGAGCTGATCAAAGCTGCATTGACATAAAGGATCCCACTTGAAGTTCTCATTCTTCTTTAGTAAATGTGAAAATGGTGTACACTTATCTGCAAGCTGGGAGATGAAGCACTGGATGGATTGAAGGTTTCCCTAAAGAGAGAAAAGTTGTCGTAGTGTCTGGGGAGGAGGCATGTCTAAGATAGCCTTGACCTTCTTGGGGTCAATCTTTATACCTTGTTTAGAAACTATAAAGCCTAGAAGCTTGCCAGATGTGACCCCAAAGACACATTTCTTGGGATTCAGCATGAGATGATATTTGGCTAACCTATCAAAGACTTTCTCTAGGTCAGAAAGATGATCCATGAAGGTATGAGACTTGATCAAGATATCATGCACATAATCCTCCAAAATGCTATGGATGAGATCATGAAAAATGGTTGTCATATCTCTTTGATAGGTAGCTCCAGCATTCTTTAGGCCAAAAGGCATCATGTTGTAGCAAAAGGTTCCCCAAGGGGTAATGAATGATGTCTTATGCTGATCCTCTTCTGTAATCTTGATTTGATTATACCTAGAAAATCCATCCATGAGGGACAAAATTTCATGTCCAGCTATAAGATCTACAATCATATCTATGTTGGGCAAGTAAAAATCATCTTTTGGACTAGCTTTGTTAAGATCTCTAAAATTAGTGTAGATTCTGATGTCACCAAAAGGTTTAGTGATGGGGACCATGTTGGAGATCCACTTCGAGTAGTCAATAGGTTGAATAACCTTACCAGCTAACATTTTTTCTAATTCAGGTTTGACCAGTAATGCCACCTTGGGGTGCATTTTTCTAAGCTTTTGTCTAATGGGCTTGATCTTTGGATCGACTACAAGATGATGTACTACAAGCTTTGGATCAAGTCCTGGCATATCCTGATATGACCATGCAAATGTTCTCTCTTAATACCTCAAAGAGGAGGTCAGCTTGGTCTTGTGATAGGGATGCAGCAATGTGAACAAGTCTAGGGATCTCTAAAGAACCAATATTGACTTCTCTAGTATCCTCAATTAGAATAGAAGACACCTCTGGTTGATTAGCTTGAGGAGGCAATGCTAAATCCTCATGTTCTACTTGTGGCTGTGGATGTTCTTACTGAGGGGTTCTCTTCACTGCCTTAGCTAGTCTCGGATTCACCTTAGTTCCAGTTTTGGGTGTATCAGAACTAGGTTGGAGATTTTTTCCAAAATACCCCTTGGGATCTAGCTTGTAGATATAGGCAGAATCCAACTTTTTTTGCTTATGAGGAGTCTTGGCTCCCATGAATCTCAAAAGTTTTTCCTCTAATGTGAACTCATCAATGTGTATGACACTTGGTTGGTCCCAATTTATGAGTTTTGGATGGGCGAGTGGTAGGTCAATGAAATGGATGGATAGTTCTTGGAGAACATAGTCTCCTATGGAGATTTGGTCTAGGATATCATTGTAGGCTCTCTTTTCAACTTCCTCAAGAATATCTTCGATTTTGACAAGGTCACGGTGAATGTTCAAAAAAGCATGACCGTCTGTATTGGTGCCCCCAGTTGTGGGTATGCCAAAGCCAAGACCTAACTTCGATTCCCACTTGTGTGCATCGATGGGGCACTACATGCCTCTTTCTTCTAGTCCTAGACCACCACCTTGATAGTTCCATTTGTTAGTGATGAATTTATGTTCTTGGGGATACTTCTAGCTAAAGTAATCAAGGCATACTTGATTTCTTTGAGGTGCATCCTTATGTAACCAATTGTTGATATCCAGAGTGAGTTCCTCATGAAGAGGGATTTTTGAGGATACAAAGGTTGTTGGGCAAACTATTTGTATTGAGGAGGTGGAATATCCTTAGCTTTGTGATATGTCAGTTGTCCATGGGCATGTGGATCAAGTGGGAGTGCCTCGACATCAAATGCATCTGACAGACTATACTCCCCACAGCCTTTGTTATTGATCTTTATAGTTGACCGGGTGGAGGTGAGGATGGTTTTTGGGTCATTACAAGTGTGGGATGAGCTGGTGATGGATGTGCCGATATCAATTCCAGGGCAATGGTTTGTATATGAAGCTTCAACTGCATTACAGTAAGCAAAGGGTTCCAGATCGGCATGGATGGTTACCTCAGTGCCTTGATGTGGAAATTTGACACACTGATGGTAAGTGGATGGAACGGCTTTCATGGCATGAATTCATGGGTGATTGAGGAGGATGTTAAATGGTAGGTTTACATCAATAACATGGCAGAGTGTCTCTTAGATGACTAGTCCAACCCTGATTGGCAACAAAATAGTTCTTTATGTGGTTCTTTCCAAGTTGTCATAAGCTTTGATGGTGATAACCTCACTGATGATATTTGCCTCAGTATACCCAGCTTGTTTTATAAATTTTAGGGTGCAAATATTCAAGGCTGATCCATTATCTATCATTACTCTTTTCACAACAAAATTGGATACCATGATGGCTATGCGCAGCGGAAGGGTGTGATTTGGCTCAACCATGGGTATGTCGGTGGGTTTGAATGATAGGGCACATGAGGAGGATAGGTGTCTAACAAGATTATGAAAATTAGTAGCATTGATATCTGAAGGGACATGAGATTCTATGAGAGCACTGTCAAGGATTTTCTTGTACACATAACTAGTACGAAGAAGGTCTAAAATGGAGATTTGGGCTGGCATGTTCCCAAGGTGTTCCAAGATATTGTACTAGCTTTTTGATGGAGCTGATGGTGCTGGTGAAATTGGTGGGCCTGTGATGTTAAATCGCGCTCTTTGAGTGGTGACTACACACTCATTGTTTGGTCCTTGGATATTGATAACATTGATAGAAGGCTCTTTCTCGGATATACAACCTATGAGGCTACCATAGTCTATGTAGGATGAAGTGTGGTCATTGTTCTTCCCATGTTGTTGGTTTGGCTGGCGGTTTTTGGTGTTGTTGTTGTTGGCTTGGATAGGTGCTTTTCCAAGATTTTGGTTGTTGTAAGGAGGAAAAGCATTTTCATAGATCTGTAAGCCTGCATTCGAAGAGGTTTGGGGACCAATAGTGATTTCTTTCCGATCAATGAGGTCCTGCACATAATCTTTCAATTCCATGCATCTGAGGGTAGTGTGACCTTTTACCCTATGAAAGTTGCAATACTCATTGTCTTTGTACCATGTAGCTTTGGATTGGTTTGGGTCAATTTTTTGGGTAGGAGGAAATTTGATGAGGTTTTCCTTGACTAATTTCTCAAAAATGACATCCAAAGGTTCACCAGGGGGTGTATAGTTTCTAGGTGCAGGTTCAAATTTGGGCTTTTGTCCTGCAGCTACATTGATGGCATTAGCTTGATTGCTAGACCCTTGAAAGTTGGGTCTTGGATTATGGTTTTGATAGATTTGGTTATTCTGCTATTGGTAGTTGATAGCTTGCTGATTATTTGGTTGATATGGTGGGTTGGACTGGTTTTGAGAAGGACCAACAATATTCACATGTCTAGTGTCAGTGACGCCATTTGTTACAACATGCTTGTTTTTGTTTCAATACCTAGACTTGTCATTGGAATGTGATTGATTTTGGTTGGCTTCCTTGTAAATCTTGACCACGCCATATTTAATGATTCCTTGCTCAAGGATCATTCCTTTCTCTTTGACATCTTTGTAGGTTTGCAAATAGTTCATGGTCATGTGGTGAGCCAAGCTAGGATGGACATTATCAATAAACATTTTCACCAAATGGTGCTCTGGCAAGGTGCAAGATATGCGAGTGGTAAGGGTTTTCCATCTTTGTAGATATTCAAGAAGGCTTTCTCCACCTTTTTGCTTAGTGTGGACAAGATCAACTACTGATAGCTCTGTTTCAACAAGATGGGCATATTGGGCTACAAATGCCTTAGACAATTCAACAAAAATTTTAATTGTGCCATAGGGGATTCTATAAAACCATTCAAGAGCTGGTCCGGCCAAGCTTTTGGGAATGAGACGCAAGAGGAAGACATCATCGTATGCCACTTCTTGGCAGTGCATGTAAAATTCTTTGATATGTGTGACAAGGTCTCCTTTTCCTCTGAATTTGTCAAACTTAGGTGTCTCAAAATGCTTGGGAAATGGTGTCATGGTAATAGCTCTGTCAAATGGGTAAGGACACACATTCTCAAACTTGAAGGTTTTTGGATCATTTCCCTCCTAGATGTTCTTCAAAGCTTTCTTCATGGCTTCCCATTCTAAATTAATGGGTGATGGCTGGGGTTCCCCCAATGTAGGAGTGCCTTGAAGTAGGTATGTGCTAGATGGGGCAATGGAATATGGATGGCTTTGAGGTATGGGCTATTAGGGATTATACATGGTTTGGGCAACTAAATGGTGGATGATGGGTTGCTGAGGTGGAGTTGGCGCATATTGTTGCATGTGTTGTGAGGCTTGCTGTTGATATTGGATTTGAGGTTGGGATTAAGGAACATAATCTGGTTGTGGGACAAATGAATTTCTTTGTGGAGGTAAGGTATAAGATGGTTGTGAAGCTTGGGGAAAGGATTGGGGAGCTTGCAAAACTTGACTTTGGATTTGAGGAGTTTGACCAATATATGTGGGTTGTGCCCCCATTTGGGAAGGTATATGCATGGCAAAGGAGGCCAAGTAATTGGTGGTTGGTGGTGGTGGATTTCCTCCTAGAAGTGGCATAGAAAAATAGTTGGTAATAGGAGGTAATGGATTAGTTGGTGGTGGAGGTGGTGGGAATTGAAAGCTTGGAAATAGAACTGATGGGGTTTGATAGCTTGGTGGCTGGATTTGAAAGCTTGGTAGAGTGGTGGCAGGAGCTTGGGTCACTTGAGAGCTAGGTAGATTATTGGTAGTAGCTTGTGGGGTTTGATAGCTTTGTGGAGTGAGGGTAGTAGCTTGTGGATTTGTGGCTGATGGCACTGAGCTCCAAGGACTGAGTGGAAATGATGGAATCATGTTTTGAGCTAAGGTAAACAAGATGGGGGTGATGAAAGTTTGATTACTCGGCCCCATGGGTGGCATCCCTATTGTATATTGCTGAGGTTGGCCAAAGATACTAGCACTGATTTGGAAGATGGGTGGATTTGGAAGGTTGGGTTGGGGAACAACAGCAGCAATAGTGAAGGGAGTGAATGATGAGGTGTTTTGGGTGAAGGGGGTTTGGGATGGAGTGGTATGGACCAATTGTGGAGTGGTGGTGGCTGGATTGGCTTGTGGAAGGGAGATCTCAACTTGAGTGGAGGATGGTATGTTTGGGTCTGTTGGATCATATGGGGTGGTTTGAGGCTCTTCTTTTGGCACATATTGAGGAAAATTTGAATCATAAGAGCCTATGGGTGGTGGGAGTTGCTCAAACAAGGGGTGAGATGGATCTGATAAGGGGGGAGGTCTTCCAAAGTTGAAGGGTCCAATGTTGTCCCTTCGAAAGTTAGCCATGATTGTTTCCTTGTTTTTTTCTATAATGAAATTCACTAATACTGCATTTCCTGGTTGGTTCATGAAAGCTTCAATATCAGTAGGTGATGGTATAGCATTGTCTGGGCTGAAGGATGGTTGAGTGCTCAATGGGAGTGATGATGTTGGATCCAAATGATAGGGCTCCATTGTTTCCTTCTTCTTCTTGCCTAAGCGAGTGATGGGTGGCATGAAAATGCAGAATGTTCCTAGGGATGAGATGCAACAGTGCTGATGGATGCAAAAAGGGGGGAAGGCTTTTCTATGCAAATGATTACCTAGGTTGACGCAAAGCTATATGATAAAACCTAAGGAGGATTGAGTTGGGGATGGTAACTTCAAAGATATGTTGCCAAAGCATGAAACATCTTCTTTCCTATGTGAAAGCTTGGTGGTGATTGTGTCAACTTAAGGATAGACTGATGATCCTTTAGGAAGAACACGAGATTGACCACTTGTGGATCCCAACCTTTAGCTCAAGGTGATGAGGGATAACAAGTGACAAAGCTAGATTACCCTAGAAAAATATCTGTCAAAGGGATAACCTTGGTGAGGCTGGTGGATTTGGAAGATGTTAGGAATGGCAAAATTTTGGCAAGGTGACAACAATTTTGAAGGCTTGTATGTGAAGATTTTTGGATTGCTGGCTAGATGGTTTGGTTCTAAATTAGATGGATGAGCTAAAATGCTTAAGGGGATGACTAAGGATGGCTGGCTTACCTACAAGGATGACTCTAAAGTGAAGCTTATGCAAGAAGATGTGGAGAAACAAGGGGGTCTAATCATAGAAGTCATGCCTAGTTGGTAAGGCATAAGCATTGTTAACTCTCGGATGTTGGTTAAGTTGGATGGTACGATCTAACCAGGCATCTTAAAGGGCTTCATCAATAGCTTTTTCATCTACTTTATGGAGTTTGGCAATTCGAGGGCTTGGTGTTAGTTCCTTTCTCATGGCTAAAAGTTCTTGGTATGCCTGAGATGGCTTGAGTTGAACTTTGTGAAATTTCTATTTGGGTTTGGGTTGTTCTCACATGAATTTTTGAATTTGCTTGGCTTTGAGAGATCTCAATTATTTTTCTTCAACTTTTTCAACTTCTGGAATAGGCATTGACTACGCTAAGTGTGCCCTAAGCTAGGATTGACCAAGTTTGGCAAACATTCATTCAACAAATAAAAAATCAAGCAATAGATAGGAACAACTAGATAGAAGTTTTGGATTCTCAGAATGTGATACTTGGGCCAAGGAGTGTGTATGTTTTACAAATATTTTGATCAGTCACTTCAAACACATTAACATCCTAGATGGTTGTCTACAAGGATGACAGTTGGTTTAGCTAGGGAGTCCTCGATATACCCAAGGTACATGAGGCCCAAATTCATAGATGAAACCAAAACAATGTCACACAGTCGAGAGGAGCGGTAACCCACTTCTCCTCTTTCACTTCTCAAGGGTATAAAGTTCCTTGAGGCTTAGCTCGAGTGACAAAATCTTGATTCCAAGCGAGGTGTCTTTGGATTCACCTCCCGATCTTTATACTCCATCAGAATGCTGGAGTTGAGGTCATCCCAAGGGTGATGAAATCCCCAAGCAGGCCTCCTAAAAAGAAAAACAAGGTTTTGGATCCTAATCTTATGCACCCAAGATGGCCTCGAAAGATGACAAGGGGAGAGAAGACTTGGATGACCTTGGGCTAAAAAACACACTTGTTCCTTTTCCAGCTGACTCTTATGTGTGCTGATCTAAACTTTGCATCCACTCATGTTTAAGATGCAAATGTTCAATTCCAACTTTAAAATGCGCTAACAAAGAAAAATTGATCGAAGAATGTGAACAAGAAGAAGAGTTAGGGTCAACAAGAAAGTAAACCCATGCACCCGGAGGCCCTCCACGTCAAGTATTGATTAATTTCTTTTAAGGCATTCAAGGGTTGGTGTGATTTTGTTTTAAGCCCAAAAAAAGATGTGTGAAATTTGATTTCAAGCACGTGTCGGGAGGCCCCCCACGTCAAGATTTGTTCAAATTTTAATGCCCAAATGAAGTGTTAGTGAGCCTAATGTGCATTCAAGGAATTTTCTAAGTTAGAAAAACTAATAAAAACACAAGTAAGTGAAGTTTGATCTTTGTGGAGCACTTAACACCCTCTTAGGTGGACCCATCCCCATAGATGGTGCTGAGATTGCAACCAATGGTTAAATTGATGGGTGATTAAAGAGGGTGAGTCCAACTACAAACTCACTTAAAGTGTCTTTATTTGGTTTTTATAATTTAGGAAGTTTCTAGAATGTAGATTCTTTTTATGCCCCAAAAGATGATTATTTGATCTATGGCATTCAAGATTGGATTTGTTGTTTTAATCATGCATTCATAAATAAATAAAAACTTGATTTTAATCCATGGCACTCAAGAGTGATTTTAGCAACTTTCATTCAAAGACAAGTGATTAAACATTCAAGTTTTTTCCTTTGAGCATTCAAGATTGAGATTTTGTGTGTTGTTTTAAGAACTTTGAAGTGCTTTGTTTTAACCTTAGATCATTCAAGATTGTTTTGGACTCAAAAATGAAAATGACTCTTTGGACTTTTGTTTTCATTCAAGATTTTGTGTTCTAGTTTTCATATTTTAAGCCCAAAAATGATATTCCTAGATTGTTTTGATGCATGAAAAACCTAAGAAACATTCAAAATTTTGCAACAAGACATTTGTTTGGAACAAATAACAAAACTTTTAGGACAATTTTTGGCAATCATTTAGGACTCTTAGTTTTCATGAGATTTTTAAAAGAACTTTAAAATATTTGCAAATGAGGTTCATTTTATCCTTGATTGATGCTTTGAGTTTGATTTAGATTTTAGTGTGCACTTAGTGTTGATTTTGAACCTTTTGAAATGGAAACTTGAAGTTCTTTTTAAATTCCCAAAAATGAAGTGTTCCTAACTTTGCATGAATGCATCTAAAACCTTGATGTTGCAAGGATGCAAATGATTGGATTGGTTTAGTTTCACTTGTTAAAATATTTTTTCTTTTTTGCAAATTTTTAGTTTTTTAATGGATTTAAGTATGATTTGGGGGTTCATTTTAAGCACTAAAAAGAAGTGTGTATGATTTTTCTTCCTTTCAAAAAAAAGGCCAAGATCTCCCACAAGAAGAAGAAGAAGAAGTAGATGGAATAAGAAGAATATAGACAAGAAGAGGAAGAAGAATTTCAAGTGCTTTGTCCACCTATAAGCTTGAAATATCTGCAAATACTATGAGATAGAATATGAGTTCCTTTTTCTTCTTCATGCTCATGTGGACCTACAAAACCAATTTATACAATTCTACCAATCACAAAAATAAGCAAAATTAGCCAAAATTAGCAAACAACATACAAAACTTGACTAAAAAAGATAATGAAGATGACCCATGCGGGGTCCCATCGGGCATGCCAAAATGTATACGAGCAATGTTAGTATGCTAATAGAAACCAAATTTAAATAAAGCTTCTACAAAATAAAAAAAAATCATAAACTTCAAGATAGACTAAGATGAGCTCTCAATTGAGAATATGAGCCATTAATGGGCTCTCTTGTTGAGTAGCTTTGTCTAAATAGATAGGATGTATGCTCAAGCTTTATGCTTCAAAAAGAGCTTCAAATGGAGTTGGAATTTGGGTGCAAGTGTATGGTTTTGATGTAAAATGGATTCTTAAAATGGCATTATGACTTTACTTCATGGATTGTGTTATTTTGCAAAGGGGAAGGATTCAATTTATAGGCAAGAGGCTTGAGGGTTTGAGGGTTAAGATGCAAGGATGGGGAAAAGCTCATGGAGGGCTCAGATTGTACGAGAGGAGAGCACATGGATTGTGCTTCCTTACAACCAGTCAGGGAGTGACACATGTCATAGGGTGAGAAGATGGAGGAAAGGGGAAGGATGAGTCAACAAAGGATGTTCAAGGGATAAAATCTTCATAAAGACCCTTATCATGGCTTGTAAGAGCAATGAAAGGGCTTTGGAAGAGTCATTTATGGCCTAGTGGGCTTCATAAAGTTTTATGGTTGGGATATTTTGAGGGAGATGAGAGAAATTTTGACTTGGGCTTGATTAGGAAGGTTTTAAGCTTGCTTAGGCTTGTGCAAATGATTAGAGGATGGATTAGGATGGTTTAGGATTAGCTTAGGGATAGGCAAGTGGATAGCATTTAATGAGGGTGGGTGAAGGAGGAGATATTTGTTAACTTTGGCTTGGTTTAGTAAGTTTTAACCCATGTTTAGGGAATGTGACAAGGTTAGGAGGGGATTAGGATTAGGTTTAAAGACATCTTCTAGAAGAGTCTAGACTTTGGATGAGGATAAAGACTTTCTAGAATAGTATAGAACTTCCTAGGATGAGGATGAAGACTTTCTAGAAGAGTCTAGAACTTCTTAGGATGAGGATAAATTAGATTTTTAGGAAATAAATAAAGTTTTATTTATTTCAAGGGTTTGGGTTGAAGAGATATTTATTAAAACTTTTTTAATAAACATGAGGATTAATATGTAATCTTAATTAAATATTTTGAGTTGGGATTAGGGGTAGGAAATGATGGGATTAGCCTTTAATCAAAATTAAAGAAGGATTAGAAGATTTTGGAAGAGGTTAGTGGTCTTAAAGAAATTTGCCAAGCTTTGGGCAAAAAATAATTTTTTTATTTATTTTGAATTTTTTGGTTAATTTATTAATTAAATAATTAATAAATAAGGAAATAATGTTTAAATAAGATTTAAACATTTTTGGGAGGGATTCCTTAATTAAATATTTTTAATTAAGATAAAGGGATTTAATGGCATAAAAATAAATAAATAAATAAATTAATTAATGATGATGTCATCAGGGACTTTTAAAAGAAAATAAAAATATTTTATTTTCTAAAGGATTTTTAGGTGTCTACAATCTCTTTAGAGAAATTTAGAAAGATTCATGAAAGGAAGAAGGAATGTGCACCTAATGTATTGTGAACTGTTTAGTGCAAAGTAAACAATTGATATCTAAGAAGTAGGAGCATGCACCTATTGTAAAAATGTTGTATTGAGATTTTTTTAGTGTGTGGATAACTAATGCTAGTCAACATCAGGAGCAAAACACTATTTAGTATTCTAGGAACTTACATGGTTTTTCATCTATGTTTCCACCAATGCCAAAGGGGGAGATTGTTAGGATGAATGTTGACGATACTACTTTGGAGGAGTATTTTAAGCATTGGAGAGTCTTGACATGTTGCATTTGTGATTGTGTTTATCATTGATGTCAACACAACACAATTTATATAAATACTGGTAGAGTAAGAGATATAGATCTCAATGTTACAAACAATGGTTTGATTATCTAGTGATGTGCAATTATGGAAATTATCAACATAGTATCTTGATGATGTGGTTAAGTGCATATAGTCTAAGTTGAAGATGTATAGAAGTACCTGATTTATAGAGACCATTTTAGAGACAAAATATTGGGAAATCATTTCCTTATCTTTGTTCACTACATTACATCTATGATGTAGTAAAAAGATGCACAGTCAAGAAGTGATAGAGGACAATGATATTTCTATTATAATTAATTGGGAAAGACTTAAGGCCAACTCAAGGAATTATTATGAAGATATGGTATAAAGGAAAGATGTTTTCCTTGTTTATAATGCATTGTGATTATTGTATGAGGTGCAAAGTGTGAAAAGGAGTAGAGTTCTTATTGACTGCATGTAAGAAATCCAAGGGATTATTTGGATGCAAGTGTTGTGATTTGGTTATAAGATTAGAAGGACCAAAAATCTGGTTGATAGGATAGAAGAAGAGGAAGGAAGTGCATTTCATTTTTGAATATACATTTCATTTCTATTATTCAGAAATGAATAATACAAAGATCATTTGTGTTGGTCTAATTTTTCACAGTATAGAAAAAATCTAAAATTTTGGTTAAAAATCAGTTAGATCATTGTATTTTGAAAATTAGGGTTTTCATTCCTCATAATTTTCATATTTTTAGATTACCCTATTTGTGCCTTGATTTTTATGAGGTCAAATTTTATTAAATTCTCAAGGTTTGTCTCTCAACCCAACCATTAAAATACCCTAAGTGTGAAGAAACCCTATGTCTCCTTTCAAATTTTTGAAAAAGATTTGTGAAGTGCTCAAAATTTGACCCTTTATGGTCTTACAATGTAGGGTTTTATGTGAGAGAGAAATACATTCTTCCTCTTGTTTTCGTGGTTGTGTTTTAAAGTGTAGTGTAAGATCATAAAGAAGTTTTGTTTTACGAGCATATGCTTTTGTCTTTTGTAATAGCAGAATAGTTCATTTAGAGTCTTCCCGATCATACATTTGGTCTTTGACCAAAGAAATGTAAAGGCTTTTTCATGCTTTGAAAGTATTTTTACTGCTTTATGGTGAACAATTGAATGGGTAAGTGGAAGAGGTTTGAACAAGTATTCCCGATCATGCAATGTAGTGTTGAGCATGTGATTGTAAAAGGTCTTGAAGGATGTGTGTTGTGTTTCTTTACGAGAATACAAGTAAGCAATTAACCAAAGGGGAAAAAAGGTGTTGAGTTTAAGTCTATGCATCTACATACTAATGGATGGCATAAGAGTGTAATACCTTGACATGGTGTAAAGGAATGGTTTGTAAGCATGAACAAAATGTTTTACAGTTCTATAGATAAAGTCAATTTATAGGAGCAAAGGTGAGATGTTGTTGTGTTTACATGCATACATTTCTTAGGCTCATGAACAACTGTAAAGCTAGATCATAATAGTGATTGTTTAAAGTGGGACCTATTGAGTTTTTAGATGGGCCCTAGTGCAAGAAAATGAGATGGTGACATGTCATAAACATTAGATGTGCCCAACCTGTTGGTCTAACTTTTTGTGTAACAGAAGTTCTTGATTCAATTGTAGAAAAGTCAAATTTTCTATCCCTATGTTCTCTCTATTCATAAATTATCGGGCGCGAAAAATTTTGAATTTTTTAACTGAGACGAATATTCTGTCCCTTTTTATCTTCTTTTCTCCCGAGTTACCTTTCTTCTCATTGTCCCAGCCATCAGATCTGAGTAGATCTACCATTGTCATTACCTTGCTATGAAGAGTTGCATGCTTTTTAAGTATGGTGAGGTAGCGAGTGCTGAGTATTTTATGAGGCGGGACCACAAAGTGAAGATACGGTGGTCAGAGATTTGTTTTCTGAATGATTTATTGTGCAGGTACATGTTGCAACTACCGTCCAAACAGGGAAGGGGACCTAGTAGAATATCTGAAATTAGAGCTAGAATGATGATTTTTTCAACGCTTTGCCACTTCACTATCAAAAAAATTAGGGACTTCACCGTTAGCGAAGTAGCGAGGCCTCGTAAAATTTGAAGATCGACGTTGACGTTTGGTGACATGGAATGATAATTAGGAATATAGTAAATTTTTGACAAGTGCCAACTATGCAGAGATTCATTTTTCATTAATGCCTTTCTAACCAAATGTGCAAAAAGATCCTGAATGTCAGCTTGGAATGGAATCAACGGTCCTCACTACCTCGCTATGCAAAATTGCATGCTTTTTAAGCCATGTGACATAGCGAGTATGAATCAAAAGACCTCACGCAATTTCCTCACCCTTGATTGAGTATGTGATCAATGGCTATCGCCTTCTCGCTATGAAGAGTTGCGAGGGAGATAATTATAGTGACATAGCGAATAGGGCCCACTGCCTTCTTTCTGAGAAAACCCAATAGCATATCATTTGATTGATTTCGAATCAGATCGACGATTTTTGTTGCTTTGCTATGGCAAGATGCTTATTTTTTTATGCATAATGAAGTAGCGACATGCTAACACGTGTCCTCAAATGTCAATGGGTCCAGATACAAGCTCCATCAAGGAAAGAATGATATACGTGGTAAGTTCTCATTGGGTAAATTGACATGAAAGCATCGTCCGTAAAAAAAATAGAGTATAATACAGAGAGATTTCATTAGTTTCATCTTACGTGAGCAAAGATTTGAAGCCATTATTGTGCAGAAGCAATTACTGAAGGAAAGTGTGCCAAAGCCTAGTAGAAATTGTGAAGTCTATTTGTGGAAAGTTTGTGGAAATACAGAGGAAAAGAAAGACAAAATTCAAGTAAGTAATACTACCATAATCCTTGTAGGCTTTTCAGTTCTGTAAAAAATAAGTCCAAGATGCCTCCGAAGAAGGGATTTTCAGGTGCAGTAAATTATTTGGATAGGAATGTGCATGATGATTTGCTTGAGTTGCTTCCTGAGTCTAATGTAGAGACATCACAAGTTAAGAGGTTAACCTCATTGAACCCTAGGCTAAGGATAGCTGATGGACTATATGATAAGGGTAATTGGGTTTAGGATGCTCAGACTTCTCAAACTAGTTTGAGTCTGTTCAAAAAATGGTTCGCAGAAAGGAAATTATATGCCCCTCATGCCAATATATGGAATTTTGATCTTGGAAAGATGGTTGTTCCCAGTGTGTTTATGGATTATGACCTGCTTGAAACTGTAGTGAAAAGCTATGATCCAGCCACTAAGGTAGTGAGAAGAATGGATGGTGAGGTTTTAATTACCATCAGTCCAGAAGAAATTAGGAAGGTTTTCAATCTGGGACCTCTCACCATGTATCATGTGCCCATTAATTTGATAGAGTTAGAAAAAGAATATATGTCCAAAAGGGATGTAGTTAGACAAGGTGCATTGAAAGCCCACATAGGCAGAATTGGAAACCTACCAACAATAACATCATCTTCTAAAGAACCTTTCAAGAAATCATGATTTAATGCTAGGGCAGTAGAGATATACAGGACCTTGTGCAGAGTTTTTGGAGAGGGTGAAGAAGACTTTATTCCGGTGAGCTTCATGTATATGATCACCCAAATCTCTTCTTTTGGTGTAGAAATAATTTTTGATTTTGCATCTTACCTGGCTAATGAGATTCACAATGGATTGGTGGGGATTGCAAAGGGCAAGGTGGAAAAGGTCTGGGGTCAGTACTCCCTATTGATGCATATGTTTCTTTTTAAGGGGGCTACATATTTCGCTAAAGAAATGGTTTTAAATAGGGAACAAGAGGGGGAGGCACTAACAATTCAATTATGGAGTGCAGACATGGCTTGGGAGGTAGAAAATGCTAGTTTTGTCAGATTTGATAGGCATTTTGCTTCTAAACTAAGATACCTCATATTGAGTGACAATCCCAAAATTCCTAAGGCACTAATGCATCTTGTTAGGCCTATGGACAGACCCCATAGTTTAAAAGTGTCACATAATTGGGGAGATATCATCCCATATCCAGTCTCAACTGTCATTAGTGTCTATGGTTTCAAAGGGACACCCCATGTACTACCCTATCAGGTACCTTTAAAGGTAGGGGTAGCTGAATTTTTATGGCAGTTGGGATGAGTGGAGGAGACCTTTTTGCAGAAAAGGGGAACAGGATCAATTTTTCCTACTTGTAGCTCACCAGTTTGTAATAACTAAAGAAGGGTGGATCTTCCTATACAAATTTTTGGATCGGTATAATATGGCAGTATCTCATGCTCATTTTTGTGACATAGAAGACTTCTTTAATTATGCTCTTAGACATAGAATCAAGCTTTGTCCAAGTCAGCATGAATTTTATTTCCCTGAAGATATAATAAGGAATGAATATTCTCTCCAGGAACAAGAAAAAAAGAAAAAATGGAGAGTCTATTCAAAAGTTTTGGAATTTATTAATTGTTTTGACAAAGATTACAGTCCTGTTAGTAATGCTGCAACTAATGCAGATAGGATAAATAAGCTCATGAGTACATTCTCAGAAATAATGGAGGTAATAAATGAAAAGAAACAACATTTTATTGATTCTTTTCCAGATAAAGCCAGAGAAGTTATGAGGAAATTGGGTTTCACCCCTAACATAGGAGTAGGTCTGCTGGTTGTGCGAAAGAGGACAGGATATATTGTTATTCGGGATCAGATGTCCAGCGTAAACAAAGAAAAATAGCTAATTGAATATACTAATACTGTTCTTGAAGAAAGACCCCCTGAACCTTCTCCCAAAAGAAGAAAAATAATAAGGGAAGAAGAATCCCATGATGAAGGTTACTCACCTTCCCAAACTCTAATGAGAATTGAGGAAGAGCAGCTCACCAATGAGCAAATTGAACAAATGGGGTCGCAAGGAGGAGTTTTTGTTACTCAAGCAGAAATTGATGAAGGGAACCCCCAGGAGCCTCCTGTGCCAAGTTTTGAATAAACTATAGTAGATTTCAGAGGAAGGGAATTAGACCCTATTTTGGAACAAGCCAGTCAGCATTTTTTGTCTGATAACAATTTTGTAAAATCTAGGGCTTTCCAGCAGTTTGCATGGAGGGAAAACATGCCCATTTTTGAACAAAGGTGTAGGAATATGAAAGCAGAGCATCCAGAAATGGATGAAACCTCCATTCAAAATCAAATAAAGGAACAAATGATACAAGAATTCTAGAACATAACCCCTGACGAGGGTAGACAGATGGTGAAAAATGCAAATATTCTATTATTGCCCAATTGGGATATTGCTGATGCCTTAATTTTTAATTCTGTGTCAAATAATTTAGGGTTACAGGATCTAGATAAAAAGGAATTCTTGGGAACAACATTCAGTAATGATCAAGCTACCCTTGTTATGTGGTCACTAAGAAGAGAATCCAAGACTACTCCATTATAGCTTGATGATTCAGGATTAACAGGGAATATCATTGTGAGGAGGGTCACTAATACTTCAAATGTACAAGCAACCTACATGAATGTGGACTATTCTAAATTTTCCTTGGCCACTACAGAAAGAGAAGAAAAGGAAATGACTGATTTGCAGGGTAAGTATGAAATAGTGGTGGATGCCTACAATCAAGAAGTTAAAAAGAGAATTGAGCTGGAAAACAGGGTATCTCAGTTGGAGAAGATACCTGGGAAAAGAAAGGTGGGAGAATCCAGTACACCTAGAATTATGTACCCTTCACAGTCATTTGTTGGATCAACCCCTATCATTGAAATGACTGACACCCCTGAAAGGCCACAATTCTATACTGCAGAGGAATTTGAAGAAGAAAAAATAAAGTTGCATGAGTTGCAGATAAAATTGAGAAATCAATATGAAGAAAAGTTAAAGAAGGGTGTAATATATTTGAGGGATAAAATACAATGGTCAACTTTTTATGACCAGTTGACAAGAATTATAACCTTTCTGGATGGGTTGAATAAAGAAAAGGATAGACTGACTTCTCTTGCATAGAAATGGAGGGAGAGAAATAATGATATTACAATCATATGTATATTTGCAGTCCAAATGCCTTATCACCAAGTTGAGAAGATTTTATATTTGTTAAATAAGCTAGATAATTTTGGTGATGAAAGAGATTCTTTACAGAGAAGATTAACACTCTGTTTTTCCAAATATATTGCTGAAAAATTCACCCTATTTTCTTGTGCTTTAGAATCTGTTGATACATTAAAGGTAAAGGAAAAATGGAATAGGGAGATAGATGAGTTATTCAATGAAAGAATAATAAAAATTATAAGTAAGGCTAGCCACTGGTTCTGGGCAAATACAAATGAAGAGCTAGTAAAAATACAGTTGTTTTATATTGCTATGAAGAAAGAATTTGATGATTTAGAAGAAAGTGCAAATTATTTAATAAAGATACAAAGAGAAGCTCTAAGTTTTGATTGGCCAGATGATGATGTTTTTAATAAATGGAAAAATTAGTTTCTAGAACAAATATTAGAAGATGATGAGGAAGAAAGTGAAAAAGTAACAATCTCCCCCAAAGTTAATACTGAGGACACAGAGACTCCCCAGGTTGATGTAAATTTATAGGTAACTGAAGACAATACATCACTTTCAAACCTCATGGCTACTTACTCTGAGGATGAAGAATGATTGTAAGATTAGATCATTTTTATTTGTATCTCAACAAATGAGAAGCATAACAGAAAGGGACCCACCAAGAAATGTTTTTTGTAATTAGCCTTTCTGTTATTTTGTTCCTGTCTTTAGAAGGACACCTGTCATTTGTTTAGCCTGAAGCTTGTTGCATCTCACATTATTTAAGTGAGATCCCAAGGCTAAAGAGAGGGTCAGAATTCTTTTTCTTCTAAGTATTGTGCTTAGTCTAGTTTTTGGTCCAAATTTTGAAGGCAAGTTTGTAATGTGTTTCTTTGTCAAATTTTTTGAAAATACATGAAGATAGAATGAACTATGTTTATTTGTGAAGGCTATTTTGAGTTTATTGTAAAAGATGTACCATTTTCAAAGGAAATGAATACAAACTATGAACTATCCCCATATCAGTTCTTTCTAACTTTTGTCTCCTGCTCAATACTTAGCTACCTTGATGTTGTATGAGTAAAAGCCTGTACAATTGAATGCAATATAGTTAGGTTGTATATCCATCTATCATTGCTGTTAATTCAATGGATTAAGTAAAAGCTTTGATGAATGTGATAAGATTCTTTAAGTATTGAAAAGGATTTTGAATGATAAGTTCTGATAAGAATTGCTGATACAATTTTTTGTAAGGCAACAAATTAGATCTTAGATTTTGCTATAGACTCTGAAACCCCAATAGATTAGGCACTGATCAAGTTATTTCAGCTGAAAGAGAAGTATCTTACAAATGGTTGTTCAAATGCATCATCAAATCAAATTTTACTTTTATTTCCTGTAGATCTTCAAAGTTGGCCAATACTTGTCTGCATGAAATCTTTTTAGCTTCAGTTAGCCATTGTTGTTGAAAACATCTGCAGATCTATAGAAGACTTCTTGGCCATATCTATTTATGGGATGTGTTTGGCAAGTTAGTAAGAATTATGTATATATTTGAGGATTTTGAAATGAGAATCAGAATGAAACTAAGAATAATCCTCATACAGTCGTTTCATATTTGAACCATCCCTGGGTATACCCACCCTGGTTTTGCAGAGCCAAAAGAGTAGAAAACCATCTGTGGTTTTGTCAAAGTTGGGTCCTAGTAATTTGCATATACAATTGTTAATGAAAATTGGCTAATCTTTAGGTTGTGTATGTACTTTCATCCATGTATTAAGCCTTTTTTTGCTTAGTAGTTTTAGTACCATTTTAAAAACACCAACACAAACCACGTGGCAGACAACTTGAGTTCTCAATTTTGCATGTGTTGAAAATCAACAGTGATGTTATTTTCTATTTTTATAAGATGCAATCTAGGTCGTTGATTAGTGAAAAGTGAAGTTTTATCATTATGCATTTACACTTGCAAGGTAAGTATATGAATGAAGAACTATTTTATCCTTTCTCTGTGCTTACAAGTTAGGTCTAAGTGTACGCGCGTAAAATGTAAAGTGAAGGAATGAATTCAAGGTTTTACACTTATATGAGAAATGAAAAATGTAAGAGTGGGATGCCATGTGTAGAAGCTTTTTGGTATTATGAGGATGAGATAACTCGTGCAAACATAAAGGAGGAATTAAAAAAAGATAAGAGGCATTACGGTGCCACAGGTAAAGCATAGATCATATGACTAGAGGATGAATGTTCAAAGAATTACGATGTCCAAGGTAATGAAGTGAGTGGAGCAATGTGAAGGAATTTTTCATTGCTTTCGCTAATACATGTGCGTGTGAGCGTAAAAGGTAAAGAGAAGATAGCAACAAGGGTTTTACACTCATATGAGGAATTTTTGACATGAAAGAGTGAAGATGTTAGTTGTAAAGGTTTGAGACTCTACGGTGTAAAGGGTCAGTTGCCAGTCAGTTCAAATGAAGATTTCACTAGGGAGGGAGTTGTTTATGTGGTCAGCTCTCATTGGGTTAACTAGCCAACTTGTCAAGTGGAATACTTGTCACCTATCATTCGTATCCCTTGATTGTGGGATTTTCAAAGATTGACGGCATAGATTTAAACACAAAAGGTGGCGCCACTCTATGTATTTATTAGATATGAAAGCTTCACAAGTGTAAAAAAAAGTATAACACAAAGGATTTTTTTCAGTCCCACCTTGTCCAAATAAAGATTTCAAGGCTTTTCTGAGAAGAAGCAATTAATGAGAAGAAAGTATTTGGCAAGTGTGTAAAGTAGTTTGTTTGAGGAGAAGTTGTAGAATTATAGAAAGGGATAAGAAAGAGCTTCACGTAAGTAACTATACTCTAATTTCTATTGTGCTCCAATCCTAAAAAATATAGACAAAGAATGCCTCCAAGAGACTCATCAAATTCTAGGTTGTGGATAGTGGCGAGATTTCTTAATGAAGGTAATTTGGTCTGAGATGTTGATACCTCACAAACTAATTCAAATTTTTTCAAAAGATGGTTTGTAGAAAGGAAGTTGTTTGATCCACATGCTAGTGTATGGAATTTTGTCTGAGGAAGACTAGTAATCCTAGTTGTTTTTGTGAATTATGATTTCCTTGAGACTGTGGCAAAGAGTTGTGATAGAGCCACTAAGGTAGTGAAAAGAACAAAGAGTGAACTTGGTAGAATAAGAACCCTATCAGCAGTAACATCATTCTCTAAAGAATTTTCCAAGAAAGTATACTTCAATACCAGGGTAGTAGAGATATATAGATCCCTGTTCAGAGTTTTTGGAGAGGGTGAAGAAGATTTTATACACATGTGTTTCATGTGTATAATTACTCTTACTTTTTGTTAATGTATGTCTTTCTTTTCAAAAGAGGAACATATTTTGGGAGAGGAATGGTTTTGAATGTAGATATGGTTGAGGCAATAGAAAATGCTCATTTTGTTATATTTGATAGCCACATTGCCTCCAAGATTGGATGCTTCATATTAAGTGACATTCCCATAACCCTAGGATACTTTTTAAACCAAGGAATAGTGATACATAAAAGTGACTCTCATAGTATAGTATAATGATGATGAAACTCACAGGTTGAGGTTAGTTCGTAATCATCATAATAGATTTCATCATTGGTGGGCTTAGCAGTTACATACACAAAGGAATTAGGGTAGCAACAAAATTAGAATGAATAAATGTAATAGAAAGGGACCCACAAAAGAATATTTGATCTGGATGTCATTTTGATTATTTGTAGTTTTGTCTTTTCTGATAGGTGTTTTAAAAGGACACCTGTCAATCACAATTTCCCTTTTCTTGTTGTAACTCATGTTATATAAATGAGTCTTCAAGGCAATGTGATGGTCCGATTTCTAATGCTTTTAGTCATATGTTTATTTTTTTTTTGGTGCAATAATTTGAGCAAGTCTTATGATGTATTTTCTCTATAAGCCTCTGGGAATACATTAATACAGAATGATCTTTGTGTTTCTTCCTAAGGTCATTATGAGTTTACTGCAAGTGTATAAAATGTTCAAAGAAAATGAATACAAATTATGAGCTATCTCCATATCTGTTCCTTCTAAATTTTGTCTCCTCTTGATGTTGTGTGAGTAAAAGCTTGTGCAATTGAATGCAATCCATTTAGGTTGTATATCTTTTTATCACTACTATTAATTCAATGAATTAAGTAAGAGTTTTGATGAATTTGATAAGATTGTTTTAGTAATGGGAAGAATGTTTTGAATGATGAATTGTAGTAAGAATTGCTGATAATATTTGTTGTAAGGCGACAAATCAGATCCATGGAATTGCAGTAGACTCTGAACCCCAATGAATTAGGCACTGGTCAAAATAATTTAGTTAGAAGAGAAATAGATCATAGAGGAATATCAAATGAAAAATTATAATCAATTTCACTTTTATTTCTTGAAGATTTTCAAAGTTGGTCAATACTTGTTTGCATGATATATTCTGGCCTTAGTTAGCCACTATTGCAGAGAATACTTGCAGATCTACAAAATAATTTATGACCAAATCTGCTATATGGGATGTATTTCATTTAGAATGTCACAATTGGCTATGTGTTTGATAATTGAGGATGAGAATCAGAATGAAACTAAGATAATTCTCATACAAAAGCAGTTAAATTGAATCATCCCCTAGGTATACCCACCTTGGTTTTATAGAGCCTAAAGTGAAGGAAATCATTTTTTTTTTTATTGATGTTGGGTCCAAGTGATTTGCATATGTAATTGAAAATAGGAAGTGGCTTGTCCTTAGGTTGCATAAGTGATATCATTTTGGTATTGAAGCATTTTTTTCTCAGTAGTTTGAAAACACCAACAAAATGGCAACTCTGTTGGGGAGTTGTCCAACACATTTATGAAGAGTACTATAGTTTCTTTGGTCCTACTGTTTATGTGTTGTAAAACTATGTAAATTTTTGCCCATGGTTATAAGGGGATTTTTTAGTGACAAACCTTGAGAATTTAAGAAGAAAGAAAGGAAAACCCAAATGTCTCACGTATCCAACCTTTCCAAGTGTCTTATCTAAAAAGCAAGAGTTGTAGTCTTATAATATCAGTTATTGGTCCATCTGTATTAGATATTTCTATCTCTACTTGTGTATTTTCCCAAGAGAAGGGTGGCAACTCAGTCAAGGTTTTGAAGCTAGTGCTTATTTAGTATATAGTGAAATGACTGGCAAAAGAAAAAACATAAGAGCTTATGCAAGAGCTCATCTTGATGAACCAATGTATACTAATTTACAAAAAAGTGGTAGGAAGAACCTAAATAAGAAATGGACAGATCCAAATCCCACCTAGAAACATAAAGGTAGTGTATCTATCAATTCCTAGTATCAACCAGTGATAGGGAGAGAGTCTTCTTCACTCAACTCTAAATCAGAAACCACAAGACTCTTAGGAGGGATATTTACTACCCCAGTACCAGATAAAAGAGCATATCAAGATAAGGATATGTTACAAGAAAGGAATATATCCCCTAGACCAAATCTCATAGTTGGAATGCATCATAGGTTAGGACTCAAGATTTCTTTTGGAGATCCCTCTAATCCAAAAATAGTCCCATACATAGAACCAAATCTTATAGATTTGGATGACCTTATTGATTTAGAAGATACTTCTATATATCATTCAAAAGTACAATTAGAGATAGGATTTATGAAGAAATGAGTTGTTGAGGAAGAAGCTAAGCACGTTCGCCTTGAAAAAGAAAATGAGCAAGCCACCTTGGATGCTATAATAGAAAGAGACACTCTATTGAGAAGGATGGTTTCCTTGAAGTAAAAAAATAAAAAGTTAGAAGAGAAAACTACAACTCTCAATACTGATGTTTTTGGAGATGTAGATAGTCTAAGAGCTAAAGTTCAAGAATAAGAAAAATACCCAAATCAAAAGCAAGAACCAGTTATTGCTCAAGTCCAAGACTATAAACCCATACAAGTAAATCCTATAGAATCCATTTTGAAAGTTGCAAAGGAAATGGTAAAGCTATAGGAGTCCAAATAAATGAACCTCAAGCTCAACCAAGTAAACCCATAAAGCCTTCAATGTCAAAATTGGATCTAGATCTAGAGAAGGCTAGAAAGGAGTAGGAAGATTTTGTAAAAGAGCTTGAGAAGGTGGAGAATGAAGCTCAGGCTGTAGAAACTAGGAGAAAGATTCAATTCATTATGTCTAACTCTGTATTAGCCTCATGGCCAAATTTATCCATCCCAACTTCAGTTTTTGTACCTCCTTGTGGATCAGTAGTATTAGTTTAAGGAACATCTCAGTCTAATCCTACCTCATCATCCACCACTTATACTCAAGCCCTTGTTATTAAACCTCAACAATCCCAAAGTGTTCCTCTAAACCAAGCTAATATAGCAAGCACCTCAAATGTTCCTAGTTTCCAAAAGAAACCTGTATACATGGAACAATATAGAAAAATATCAATTGTAGGTATTCCTGGTGCCCCACATCCCATATCATTTGATTTGAGAGAGAAAGTGGTTAATTTTTGTGGAAATAATGTTGTTACTAGTGAAGACCATTTGAGAATTTTCATAGACATGTTAAATGATTATGAAGTTGAACATGAAGATGTAGTCATGAAGTTGTTTGTTCATTCACTAACTAAAGATATAAGGGATTGGTTTAGAAGGTTGGCCGATGATAGTATTACTTCTTGGAGTTATCTGGAAAAGTTGTTCAAGGAGCAATATGGAGACAACACTAATGCAAGATTCATGTTAAATGAATTCAATAACATCAAGAAGAATCCTAATGAGTCCACATTTGAGTTCAATGTGAGATTCCAGAAAGGTATGTGCAAACTATTTCAAGGTATAAGGTTGAATGAGGATGTTTGTCTCACAACATATTTTAATGCTTTTGATAGCAAAATGGCTTACCAATTGAGGGATAAGGATCCTAAAACTTTAAGGGATGCTTACAACATTGTAGTAAATATTGAGAATAATAAGAAAGCATCTAAAAAATTGGGTAGGAGAGATGACCCAAAGCTCTTAATTCTCAAGAATAATAACAAAAGGGAGGGTGATAAAACTCGGGTAGGAAAGAAGCTAGAAGAACCTACAATAGGCCAAGTGTTGGAATTGTTAAAAAAGATGAATTCCACTAGTTTCAATAAGCCAAATATTGCTAAGAATACCCTTGTGAATAATAGCAATTTCAATAGACAACCTAGAATGCAAAATTACCCTTATACAACTTAGTGGAAGGATGGTAAGCCAATCCCTAACCAAACCCAAAATATAAAAGATAAAGGTACACGAGATCCTCTACAAAGGAGTTCATTAAATATGAATGATAATGTACCATGGTGTATTATTTTACAATCACCTCACTTTGCAAAATACTGTGTAGTTGCGTAGTCATTTTTTCCTAATCACCATTTACAAACTAAGGAGGAGGAAGAAGAAAAGAGTCATGATGATGTAAGTTGTAACATGGTAAGCATGTGTAGTGACTATGTTGATTCTAATTTAGAAAAAATAGAAAGTTATCTAGATAATAAGAAAAATTCTTATCAATTACATCATCAACAAGTTTTTTTAGATAACAAGGGCTATGATGAAGATCAAGTATGTGTTATATCATTTGAATTTGGTCATGTAAGTTTAAGAATGCCTTCCAAAGAAGAAATTGATAGGTTCACTGCAAAAATGATCTCTAGAGTACATAGCAATTATAATTTAAGAAACAAAATAGTTAACAATGAAATTAGGAAGCCTTCTGGTATATTCATAAAAGATATCACACATAAGATGAAAGATGAAGATAGGAAGGCTAGTATAGAGATAGTCAAGGTTAAAGCTATTAATACTAAGAAGTGAGAACCTAAGAAGAAAGTGCAATTCTAAGTTAATTAAACAATAAAAGAAATTGTGCAAGAGAAGAGATCAGGATCTAATAATTCCAAGCAAATAGTAATCCCTGCTGCTCAGAAGACTCCTACTCCAAGTATGATTGTTAAACCCACTATGTCTGAGCCAATTGATATGATATCCATGTTGTCCCAAATTATTGTTAGGGTACCTTTGTTTGAAATCTTTAGAATTGAAGAGCATAACAATAAAGACTTGTCATGGTTGGGAGGGATAGGAAAAAGTAATAAAAATGAAGAACAAAATGCTACCCAATAGAGATGTCCCAAATTCCCCAGATGTTTTTATATGATTCATCAGTAGCATATATAGAAGACATTGATCCATTTTTTCTTTGCCTAATTATTAAAGGAAAGACCCTAAAAAATTGCATGATAGACTTAGGAGCCTCTAACACCATAATACCGTTCAAAGTAATGGAAGCCTTAGGGTTGAAAGTAGACACTAAACAAGGCAAATGAATAGATATGGATGCTAGGGAAGTCCTAGTCATAGGCACTATAAATGCTTTGCCATTTAAACTAGCTACATATCTTGAGGTAGAATTGACCATGTTAGTTCTAGTTGTTGATATTCCTCCACATTATTGAATGTTATTATCAAGAAAGTGGAGTGCTGCTATGGGGGGTAGTCTACAATGTGACCTAACTAATGCAACTTTTCACATAGGTGATAAGGCTATTAAAGTAAATAGAGAGCCAAGGGTCAGTCACATCTTGGGAGAAGAAATTGATAAAGATGCCACTTGCTTTTTAGATACTGGTGTGAATGCATTTAGAGCTGAATTGATTATCCAAGAAGTTGAGAATTTTTTTACTATAATTGAACATTAAATTGAGTGTTGTATGAATTCACCAAAGTTATGGACAATGTTCTTTGATGGGGCCAGTTCTAAGGAAGGTGCAGGACCAGGGGTATTTTTTGTTTCTCCAAAGAAAAAAACTTTTAGATATTCTTTTATCATGAAATTTTCATGTACTAACGATATAGCTGAGTATGAACCCTTACTATTAGGATTGAAAGTGGTTACCCATCATGGGATCGAGAAGTTACATGTTATAGGTGATTCAAAATTGATTATCTCACAGATAAAAGCAACATATGCTTCTAAAAATAGAAGATTGAAACAATATAGAAATGTTGTTTGGGATTAGATAGAAATCTTTGATGCATTTGGTATATCATGGAGAGATAGAACCTAGAATAAGATGGCTGACTTGTTAGAAAATGTAGCAATTAAGTCCTAGGAGATATCATTTGTAGGGATATCACAAATTAAAGTTCAGAATAAACCCTCAGTACTTGATAACATTGAACATTGACAAGTATTTGAAGATGATAAAGATATTATCAATTTCTTGTTAAATGAAGATAAGTATCATGGTCAGGAGATGGATTGTAGTGATTTGGTTGAGAGGGAAACATTTTTTGGCTAGGAATTTATACAGTTGAAGACTAACAAAGTACCTAAAGGTTTGGTTGTCTTGGAGAATATGTTTGACAACTAAGATAGAGTAAGACATGGAACTAAGGACTATAAGCTTTAGGAGCTAGAAGAGATAAATTTGGGTACAAATGAGGCCCCAAAGAAGGTTTACATTGGCCAAAATTTGTCAACTAAAATTAAGAAGCCTTTGGCTGACCTATTGAGAAAATACAGACATGTTTTTTCCTGGTCATATGATGACTTGAAAGCCTATAGAGAAAATCTCTTTCAACATGTTATACCATTCAAAGACAATGTAAAACCTTTTAAGAAAAAGCAGAGGCCAGTCAATCCAACCCTAGCCCTCAAAATGCAAGAGGAACTAATGAAGTTAAGGGATGGGGGAATAATCAAGCCTATTAGACCTTCCACCTGGGTTTCAAACTTAGTTCTTGTTAGAAAAAAGAATGGAGATATTAGACTCTATGTAGATTTCAAAAATTTGAACATTGCTTGCTTAAAAGATAATTATGGATTGCCAAACATGGAAGCCATGCTATAGCAAGTAACACAGTGTGAATTTATGTCAATGATGGATGGATTCTTAGGATATAACCAGGTCTTGGTAAAAGAAGCAAAATGATTCAAGACAACATTTACAACTCCTTGGGGGACTTATGTATATGTAAGGATCCCTTTTAAATTGATTAATGGTAGTGCTACATTCCAAAGAGCCATGGATGTGGCTTTTCATGAATATATAAATAAGTTTATGGTGTTGTATCAAGATGACCTCACAACTTATTCCAAGAAGGCTAAAGACCATTGTGGGCATCTGGAAAAGATTTTTATCAAAGCATTGGAATATGGAGTGTCATTAAACCCTAAGAAATGTGCATTTGGGGTAACTAAAGGTAATTTATTGGGACATATAGTATCAAAGGATGGGGTAAAGATAGATCGTAAGAGAGTAGCAGTTATTGATAAAATCCCTAAGCCAAAGAATGTAAAAGGAATTCAATCCTTCTTTGGACAAGTTGATTTTTTGAGAAGGTTTGTTACTCGGATGCTCGACATAGTTACAACCTTCCAATTACTCAATTACTCTATATAGGGGGGAGGGGAAGTTAATTACAACCTCTGGGTGGCCTTTCAACCATCTAGACCTATCTCAAAAATGCTCAAGAAAGGAGCTACTATAGATTGGAATGGTGAGCCTTCACAAGCATTTTAGGATATTAAAACTACAATAAAAAATGCTCTAGTGTTGAGAACTCTTGGCTACACAAAGCCCATGCACATATTTTCTTTTGCTTCTTTTCATACTATACTTGCAGTCTTGTTGCAAAAAAATAATGAAGGATATGAGAAACCAATTACATTTTTTAGTAAGTCACTACAACTAGCTAAATTAAAATATAAAATAAAGGAAAAGAAAGCATATGCTCTAGTAAAAGCTGTAAAGGCTTTTAGATTCTACTTGGTTGGTGCTATTGTCATTGCATTTATGCCTAGTGCTGCTATGAAAGATATATTTTCTCAACAGGAAGTGTCTAGAAGAAGATGTAGGTGGATCAATAGGATCCAAGAATTTAACATTGAGATACAGATAACAAAGTTAATAAGACATCAAGGTTTAGCTAAAATTATGACTCAATCAAATTTGGATGCTAACTAGATTGATATGGTAATAGATGACCTTAGATTTGATTAATGTGATATGAGCCATTGTGAGTGGTATATCAATGTTATTCACTATCTGCAACACATAGAGGTTCCATCTCACTTAACTAAAAATGAGAAAAGGAGCACAAAATTGCAAGCCATCAGGTATATAATTGTCAAAGGCAGTTTATGGTGGAGAAATATTGACGGGGTATTATTGAAATACCTTGATCATGACAAGGCCCAAGAAATTTTGAACGAGATGCATACTAGAGTGTGTGGGGGACATTATATGGCTAATACTACTACACATAAGGTAATGAGAGCTAGATTCTGGTGGCCATCCCTTTTTAAAGATGCTCAAATCTTGGTTGGAAAATGTGACTCTTGTCAAAGGTTTGCTAGAAAAATAAATTTTTTAGGTAATACTCCTTTAAAGCTAGTTGAGGTGCAAGTACCATTTTAGCAGTGGGGTATGGATTTCATAGGTGAGATTTCTTCGAAATCTAGTACTAGCTATTCATGGATTTTAGTTGCTATTGACTACATTACAGAATGGGTAGAAGCTATCCCTCCAAGAAATGCAATAAGTTGTCAATAATTTCTTGCGAAGTAATGTTATTTCTACATTTGGCTACCCTCAAAAAATTGTGATAGATAATGCCATGTGCTTCAGGTCTAAGGAATTTATAAAGTTCTATGACAAGTATGGAATAACTAGGTCAACATCTTCCCCATATCATCCACAAGGAAATGGATAGGTTGAATCCACAAATAAAATCTTGTTAAAAATTATTAAGAGGACCTTGGATGATAACAAGAAGGCATGGGACTCTAAGTTGCAACTTGTAATATGGGCTGACAGAGTGACTGTGAAAAAAGACATTGGAGTAGCTCCTTTTGCTCTAGTGTATGGAATTCAGACAAGGATGCCTTAGAATAACTTAGTGGGACTCTACAATTACATATAGTTGTATTATGAAGATATTACAGATGATACGCAAGAAAGGTTGGATGAGCTTGTAGGGTTAGCAGAATCCAAAAAAGAAGCATTAGTTAGAAACCAAAAATTTTAGTTAAAAATTAAGACATTATATGATAGAAGGACAATAAGAAAAAAATTTCAAGATGGAGATTTATTCCTAATGTGGAATGCTAGAATTGAAGATAAAGGAAAACATGGTAAGTTTGACCCTATTTGGCTAGGTCCCTATTTAATCAAAAATGCATGGGGAGAAGATTCTTATATCATCAAAAATTTATCAGACAATATTCTAGAATTTCCAATTCGTGGGCAATTCTTCAAGAGATACTTTTCCTAAGGTATCTACTTTTCCATGAACAATAGTTTAGGGTTTCCTTGTGTTCTTGTTCGTTGTGTATATTTTGTAGATCCTTGTAAATTTCTCTATGCAATCTAGTTTCTTATTTGTGTGTGTTGCTATATGCTCTCTGAAGAAGTTTCATTATTGTATCAAGTTTGTGGTTTTCTCTCCCAAAGATTTTGAATTCTTGTATAGACTAAAGTAGTCTATCATCCCCAAATAGAGCCACTGTTGGTCTAATTTTTCACAGTACAAAAAAATTCTGAGATTTTGGTAAAAAATTAGTTAGGTCATTGTATTTTGCAGATTAGGTTTTTCATTCCTCATAATTTTTATATTTTTAGGTTACCCTAATCGTGCCTTGATTTATGTGTGGTTGAATTTTATTAAATTCTCAAGGTTTGTCTCTCAACCCAGCCATTAAAATACCATAAGTGTGAAGAAACCCTAGGTCTCCTTTCACATTTTTGAAAAAGATTTGTAAAGCACTCAAAATTTGGCCCTTTATGATCTTACAATGTAGGGTTTCATGTGAGAGTGAAATACCTTCTTCCTCTTGTTTCCATGGTCATGTTTTAAAGTGCAGTGTAAGAGCATAAAGAATTTTTTTTTATGGATATACACTTTTTTCTTTTGTAAAATCAAAATAGTTCATTTAGTCTCCTGATCATACATTTGGTCTTGAGCAAAGAAATGTAAATGCTTTTTCGTGCTTTGAAAGTAGTTTTGTGGCTTTATGGTGAAAAGTTGAACGAGTGAGTAGAAGAGGTTTGAAGAAGCATTCCCAATCATACGATGTAGTGTTGAACATGTGATTGTAAAAGGTCTTGAAGGATGTGTATTGTGCCACTTTACAAGAATAAGGGTAAGCAATTGAGTGAGCTGTTAGATTATGGTGACTGATCAGGAAAGTACTGTACATACTCCATAATTTTATTTGGTACTATTCATAGATTAGCCATTCATAGATTTGCCACTAAAGTTATGGCTAATTTATGGCCGACATGTTATAACCCTAAAGCAATTTTTACTTGTATAAAAGAGTTTAGGGTTGGGTATTTTCATTATAGTGTGATGCAAAATTGGTTCTTGCGGCAGTATTGAGCTGTAAGGGATTACGGATTGTAACTAGGTTTTAATCACTGGATTGTAATAATATTGGATTTGTAGTTTAGTGGACGTAGCCTAGGGATTGGGTGAACCATGTTAAATCTTGGTCCCTTGTGTTCATTTCTGTGTGATCTATTATTTTCTATTATTGGTTATATTTGCATATAGTTTTTATTTATGTCCATGGTTTTATCCTAACAAGTGGTATCAAAGCCTAGTTGTCTTTCAGTTATCCTCTGTAGGAAAGTCTCATAGTTGAGTGGGAGTGATGGCAGATGAGGGTAAGCTAAGGATTGATAGGTTTAATGGGAAGAACTTCCAGTTATGGAAGATGCAAATGGAAGACTATCTATATCAAAAGAATTTATGGAAGCCATTGGAAGGCAAAGCCAAAAATCAAGGATCTATATAAGATGTTGAATGGGATCTTTTGGATAGAAAGGCACTTGGAAGCATTCGATTATGCTTGACACCATCGGTGGCATTTAATATTACAAAAGAGAAGATGACAGAGAGTTGATGAAAACCCTAGTGAAATTGTATGAAAAGCCCTCTGCTTCAAACAAGGTATTTCTCGTGAAGCATTTGTTTAATATGAAAATGGCAGAAGGTGGGTCTATTGTAGATCATTTAAATTAGTTTAATACTATTACTAGTCAATTATCTTCTGTGGGTATCAATTTTGATGAATAAATTAAGGCTCTCTTAATTTTGTGTTCTTTGCTTGAAATCTGGAATGGCTTGGTAATGGTGGTGAGTAATTCTATTCCTAGGTCTAGTACCCTAAAACGTGAAGATGTGATCGATGTTGTTTTGAGTGAGGAAACTTGTAGGAAATCCTCAGGTGGATCTACATTAGGAAGTGCTTTGAACGCACAAATCAAGGGCAGAACAACTGAGAGAAGAAGAACTCTAGAAATCATGAGAAATCAAGAGTAAAGTCAAAGGGGAAGAGGTATCAATCAAGAGGACCAAATGACTACTAGTACTGTGGGAAACTAGGGCACAAAAAAAAAGATTGCTGGAATCGAAAGAAAAATGAAGGAGGTAAATTAGATGGAGACAAGGAGACAAATGTGGTAAGCAACAAATCCAAAGAGGATGATTTGTTTCTATCTTTAGAAAGTGTTGATGATTCATGGGTTTTAGATTTTGGTGCTTCATTTCATGCTACACCTCATAGAGGTTATTTCATTGATTATATCCAAAGGGATTTTGGGCTTGTTTATTTGGGGGATAATGAACCTTGTCAAATTTTTGGAAAGGTTAAAATTAAGATTAAGTTGTAGAATGGGAATCATCGACTACTACATGAGGTAAGACATGTTCCAAGACTAAGTAGGAATTTAATTTCAGTGGGGCAACTCGGTGATGAGGGTTGTGTAGTTACTCCTAATGATAAAAATTGGAAAGTTTCAAAAGGTTCCCTTGTAGTAGCAAAAGGTGTGAAAGTAGGCACCTTATATCTTTGTATAGGTTATATTGTTCCTTCTACTTTGATTATTTCAGAGAAAAATGAATGTTTAGGAATAATTGTTGTAGTTGAGTAGGGAGAACAAATAGCTACTGTAGATTCTGATATAGCATTGTGGCACAATAGACTTGGGCACATGAGTGAGAAAGGTATGAAAGTAATTCATTCAAAGAAAGTTTTCCCAGGTCTGAAATGTGTTAATATGGATTTCTGTGAAAGCTGTGTGTATGGAAAACAAAAGAGAGTGAGTTTTGTAAAGACTAGAAAGGAAAACAAAAAGAAGAAATTAGAGCTTGTGCATACAGATGTATGGGGACCAACTTAGGTATCTTCCCTTGGTGGCTCTCATTATTATATTACATTTATTGATGATGCAATTAGAAAAGTATGAGTTTATTTCCTTAGATAGAAATTTGATGTATTTTAAACTTTTAAGAAATGGAAATGCTTAGTTGAAAATGAGACTAGTAAGAAATTAAAATGTCTCAGATCTTATAATGGTGGTGAGTATTACAGTCATTAATTTGAAGATTATTGCTCCACTAATGGTATTAATAGACAAAAAACTATTCCAAGGACTCCACAAGAAAATGGTGTGGCTGAACGCATGAACAGGAATATAATGAAGCGTGCAAGGAGCATGTGGTTGCATGTTGGGTTGTCCTTACACATGTGGGTGGAGGCTACCAATACTATAGTATATTTGATTAATAGAGGTCCCTCTACTCCTTTGGGCTATGGTATTCTAGAGGAGGCATGGACTAGTAAGAAGGTGAGTTATTCTTTTCTCAAGACCTTCGATTGTGAAGCTTTTTCTCATATAGACTCTAAAAATAGAACCAAGCTAGAAGCTAAATCAAAGAAATGTGTCTTTGTTGGATATGGCATTAATGAATTTGGTGATAGGATTTGAAATTTTGAAAATATTAAAATTTTTAGAAGTCAATATGTCATATTCAATGAGAAAGTGTTGTACAAAGATCTGTTGCAGCAACATGAGAAGAAAGAAGATGATTATGTAGTGCTGGATGATACTCCAAAAGCTGATATTCTTGCCATTCCTCATGATATGCAACAACTACAACAAAAAATACCACACACACTAGTGAATGTTAGATGATCAACGAGGCCAATTAGACCTCTACAAGGATTTTCTCCCTCTTTGTATTCTATTTTACTTACTGATGCTGGTGAACCTGAAAGTTGTGATGAAGCTGTGTAGCTGGATACTAAGATTTAGTGGGAGTCTACAATGAAAGATGAAATGGACTCTTTGTTGAAGAATAAGACATGGGATTTGTGAAAATTACTTGCAGGTAAAAAGTCTTTACAAAATAAGTGGGTTTATAGGTTGAAAGAAGAGGATGGAGGTTAGAAAAGATTTAAAGCTAGGTTAGTTGCAAAAGAATTTACACAAAAAAAGGGAATTTATTTTTATGAGATATTTTCTCTTTTTGTTGAAATGACTTCTATCCATACTATTTTAAGTCTTTTGGCTACTGAAGATTTTCATTTAGAGTAGTTGAATGTTAAAACAACCTTTCTTCATGGTGATTTGGATGAAGAAATATATATGGCTTAGCCACGGGGATTTGAGGTCATAGGTAAGGAGAACTTTTTTTGCAAATTGAAGAAAAGTTTATATGGCTTGAAGCAAGCACCTTGGAAATGGTATCTAAAATTTGATAGTTTTATGCATGAGCATGGATATAATAGGTGTCATTCAGATTATTGTGTTTATTTTAAGAGGTTGGATGATGATAGCTACATTATTTTATGTTTATATGTTGATGATATGCTTGTATCTAGGTCTAACATGGATCATATTAAGGAGTTAAAATGCTAGTTAGCACATGCATTTGCTATGAAGGATTTGGGGGCAGAAAAACAAATCCTTGCTATGAAGATTTGCAAAGATAGAAAGAATAGAAAATTGATGCTATCTCAAGTTGATTATGTTGAGAAGGTGTTGCAATGTTTCTCTATGGAGAAAGCTAAAGCTATTAGCACACCTTTACCTAGTCATTTGAAATTGACTAAGGAGATGTGTCCTAAGACATAGGAAGAGGAGGATAAGATGTCCAAGGTACCCTATGCTTCGGCTGTAGGAAGCTTGATGTATGCTATAGTATGCACTAGGCTAGATATTGCCCATGCAGTGGGAGTCGTTAGCAGGTATATGAGTCATCCATGATTTGAACATTGGAATGCTATCAAGTGGATTCTAAGATATTTGAGAGGAACATATAATAAGTGTTTACACTTTGGGGGCTCTACTACTGATTTATAGGGCTATGTTGACTTAGATTTGGTAGGGGATATTGATACCAAGTGAAGTACTATAGGTTATGTCTTTACTATTGGCAGGGCAATCGTGAGCTGAGTTTCTAGGTTATAGAAGATTAATGCTCTATCCACTACAGAGGTAGAGTATGTTGCTACTACAGAAGCAGCCAAGGAGATGATATGGCTATAGTTCTTCTTGGAAGAATTGGGACATCCTCAGAAGGATAATTATTTGTTCACAGATAGTCATAGTGCCATTCATCTTGCAAAGAATTCAGCTTTGCATTCTATGACCAAACACATACAGTTGCGGTACCATTTCATTTGGTCAGTTTTGGAGGATGGACAGTTAAAGTTGGAGAAGATACATACAAATGACAATCCAACAGATATTTTGACCAAGGTTGTAACAAGGGAGAAGCTGGACTCCTCTTTAGTGTCAGTTGGTCTTTTAGACTGAACATGAATAAAAGAACAATAGAGTCCAAGGTGGTTTGATCTAGTGAGAGCCCCATGTGGTAGTGGTATTGCTATAGGATTAGTCTCTGAGTGGGAGATTGTTATTTAGTGTGGAGCCTAATCAGTCCCCAAGTGGGAGATTGTTTGATTATGGTGATTGATTAGGAAAGTACTATACATTCTTCATAGTATTGTTAGATAAGTACTATTCATAGATTTTCTATTCATAGATTCGCCACTAAAGTTATGGCTAATTTATGACCGACATGTTATAACCCTAAAGCAGCTTTTACTTTTATAAAAGGGTTTAGGGTTGGGTATTTTCATTATAATGTGATTCAAAATTGGTTCTTGCGGCGATATTGAGCTATAAGGGATTACAGATTGTAATTAGGATGTAATCACTAGATTGTAATAATATTGGACTTGCAGTTTGGTGAAAGTAGCCCAGGGATTGGGTGAACCATGTTAAATCTTGGTGCCTTGTGTTCATTTCTGTGTGATCTATTATTTTCTATTCTTGGTTATATTTGCATGTAGTTTTTATTTCTATCCATGGTTTTATCCTAACACGAGGAGCGAAAAGGTGTTGTGTTGAAGTCTACGCATCTACATACTAATGGATGGCGTAAGAGTGTAATACCCTGGCATGGCATAAAGGAATGGTTTGTAAGCATGCACAAAATTTTTTGTGGTTCTATGGATAAATTTAATTCGTAGGAGAGAAGGTGAGATGATTTTTTGTTTATGTGCATATGTTTCTTGGGCTCACAAAAAATTGTAAAGCTAGATTATAACAGTGATTGTTTAAAGTGGGACTTGTTGAGTTTTCAAATGGGCCCTAGTGTAAGAAAATTAGATGGTGGCATGTCATAAACATTAGATGGGCCCAACCCACATGGTAGACAACTTGAGTTCTCAATTTTGCATGTATTGAAAATCAATGGCAATATTATTTTCTATTTTTATAAGATGCAATCTAGGTCATTGATCAATGAAAAGTGAAGTGTTATCATTACACCTTTACACTTGCAAGGTAAACGTATGAACAAAGAACTATTTTATCCTTTCTCTATGTTTATGAGTTAGGTCTAAGTGTATGAGCATAAAAGGTAAAGTGAAGGAATGAATACAAGGCTTTACGCTTATACAAGAAAGGAAAAATGTAGAAAAATGTAAGAGCAGGATGCCATTTGTAGAAGCTTTCTGGTATTACAAGGATGAGAAAACATGTGCAAACATAAAGGAGGAATAAAGCAAAGATAAGAGGCATTATGGTGCCATGGGTAAAGCCTAGATTGTATGATCAGAGGATGAATGTTCAAAGAATTACGATGCCTTGGGTAATGAAGTGAGTAGAGCAACGTGAAGGAATTTTTCAAGGCTTCCACTGATACATGTGCATGTGAGCATAAAGGGTAAAGAGAAGATAGCAGCAAGGGTTTATGCTTATATGAGGAATTTTTGATGCACAAGAGTGAAGATGTTAGTTGAAAAGGTTTGAGAGTCTACGGTGTAAAGGGTCAATCACCAATGGGTTCAAATGAAGATGTCATCAAGGAGGGAGTTGTATACATGATTAGCTCTCATTCGGTTAATTGGCCAACTTTTCAAGTGGAATACTTGTCACCTTTTGTTTGTATCCCTTGATTGCAAGATTTTCAAAGATCAATAGCGTAGATTTAAACAAAAAAGATGGTGCCACTCTATGTATTTATTAGATATGAAAGCTTCGCATGTGTAAAATAGAGTATAACACAGAGGATTTTTTTCAGTCCCACCTTGTGTGAATAAATATTTCAAGTCTTTTCTAAGAAAAAGTAATTAATGAGAAGATTGTATTTGGCAAGTGTGTGAAGTAGTTTGTTAAAGGAGAAGTAGCAGGATTATAGAAAGGAATAAGAAAGAGCTTCAATTAAGTAACTATACTGTAATTTCTATTGTGCTCCAATCTTGCAAAATATATTCAAAGAAAGCCTCCAAGAGAATAATCAAATTCTAGGTTGTGAATAGTGCAAGGATTGCTTAATGAAGGTAATTAGGTCTGAGATGTCGATACCTTGCAGATTGATTCGAATTTGTTCAAAGGATGGTTTTCTGAAAGGAAGTTGTTTGCTCCACATGACAGTGTATGGAATTTTGAGCAAGTAAGACTAGTAATCCTAGGTGTTTTTGTGAATTATGATTTCCTTGAGATTGTGGCAATGAGCTGTGATCGAGCCACTAAGGTTGTGAAAAGAACAAAGAGTGGACTTGGCAAAATTAGAACCCCGTCAGCAGTAACATCATTCTCTAAAGATTTTTTATAGAAAGTATAGTTCAATACCAGGGTAGTAGAGATATATAGAACCCTGTTTAGAGTTTTTGGAGAGGGTGAAGAATATTTTATACCCATGTGTGTCATGTGTATAATTACTCTTACTTTTTGTTAATGTATGTCTTTCTTTTCAAAAGAGGAGAATATTTTGGTAGAGGAATGGTTTTGAATGCAGATATGGCTGAGGAGGAAAAAAATGCTCATTTTGTTATATTTGATAGACACATTGCCTCCAAGCTTAGATGCTTCATATTAAGTGACAATCCCATAACCCTAGGATACTTTTTTAACCAAGGAATGGTGACAGGTAAAAGTGACTCTCATAGTATAGTATAATGATGATGAAACTCATAGGTTGAGGTTAGTTCATAATCATTAGAAAAAATTTGATCATTGGTGGGATTAGCAGTTGCATATATGAAGGAATCAAGGTAGTAGCCAAATCAGAATGAAGAAATGTAACAGAAAGGGACCCGCAAAAGAATATTTGGTCTGCATGTCTTTCTGATTATTTGGAATTTTTTCTTTTCTGATAGGTGTATTGAATCTCATTGTTGTAAAATGACACCTATCAATCACAATTGCCATTTTCTTGTTGCAACTCATGTTATGTAAAAGAGTTTTCATGGCAATGTGATGGTCTAATTTCTAATGCTTTTAGTCATATACTTATTTTTTTTTTGGTCTAGGAATTTGAGAAAGTCTTATGATGTATTTTTTTTGTAAGTTTTTGAGAATACATTAATACAAAATGATCTTTGTGTTTCTTCCTAATGTCATTATGAGTTTACTGCAAGTTTATACAATTTTCAAAGAAAATAAATACAAATTATGAGCTGTCTCCATATCTGTTCCTTCTCAATTTGTCTCCTCTTGATTACTTAGCTATCTTGATGTTGTGTGAGTAAAAGTTGGTGAAATTGAATGCAATCCATTTAGGTTGTATATATTTTCATCACTACTATTAATTCAATGAATTAAGTAAGAGATTTGATGGATTTAATAAGATTTCTATAGTAATGGGAAGGATGTTTTGAATGATGAATTCTAGTAAGAACTACTGATAATATTTGTTGTAAGGTGACAAATTAGATCCATGGAATTGCAAGACTTTGAACCCCAATGAATTAGGAATTGGTCAAAATAATTTAGCTAGAAAAGAAATAGATCATAGAGGAATATCAAATGCAAAATTATAATCAATTTCACTTTTATTTCATGAAGATTTTCAAAGTTGGTCAATACTTGTGTGCATGAAATATTCTAGCCTTAGTTAGCCATTATTGCAGAGAATACTTGCAAATATTATAGAAGAATTTATGACCAAATCTACTATATGGGATGTATTTAGAATTTCACAATTGGCTTTGTGTTTGAGGATTGAGGATGAGAATCAGAATGAAACTAAGATAATTCTCGTACAACAACAATTAAATTGAATCATCCCCTAGGTATACCCACCTTTGTTTTGTAGAGCCTAAAGTGAAGAAAACCATTTTTGGTTTTATTGATGTTGGGTCTAAGTGATTTGTGTATGTAATTGAAAATAGGAAGTGGATTCTCCTTAGGTTGCATAAGTGATATCATTTTGGTATTGAAGCATTTTGTTGCTCAGTAGTTTCAAAACACCAACAATTTGGAAAATGGCTTCATTGGTCTTGCCGTTGAAGTTGTTTTGATGGTGGGTCTAGTTGTCTTCCACAACTCCTAATAGGGTTGGAATATACTAAGAGGGATTCAAAGTCTCCTAATAGTGACTCATATGTACTAAATGTATTCATAGAAACAAAAGAGGGCCCATCCTCTAACAAAGAATATTTATATTAGTACATCATCTTGTGGGTATCATCCCCACTAGGGGTTTTTCCTTTGATCAAGGGTTTCTCTAGTTAGCACATCTAGTATTATTGTGTACGAGTATCTTTTTGTGTTTTCAATTTATACTACTCATATTGTTAGGTTTGTTTGAGGTTGAAAATTTTGATAATAGTTGGATAATTGATCTGACCCCCCCAAATCTTAGTTATATTAGTCAACTATATATTCTAACATTTTTTTCTTTTGAACTCCTATATATCTTTTTTGTAATGTGGTAGATCATGGTTCTATCTTATAATTAGAGAGGAATCATAGATGGCTTTTGATATGTAAAGATGGTTGCAAAGATGACCTATTGATCTTGTTGAGTGAAGATTGGATCTATTTGGAGATTTTTTTCAAAGGGTTTACAAAGATATTGGAAGATGTCTCCAAAAGGATTGGACTCTAAGGTGATTCCAAATCTCCATTATGTGGTGGAGAAATTTTTATTAGAGATGCTTTCTTAGTTGGAAGCTAGCTTGACTGATCAAGTTAAGGAAGGCATGATTGAGTTTTGTAAAAAATTATGGAGTTAGAGTCTACTAATCTAGAAGTTAATTGTCTTTCTAGTTAGAAGACTTGTTCAAGAGAGAAAAATTCATGTAAAAATTTAGATGGAAGTTAATTTTTTTTATCATTTTGTGGAGTCTAATGTGAAACCTACAAAGAAACTTGTGACTATTGGTGAAGAGATTCCTAACCTTTTTGATGCTAGGATGAAGACTTATTTTCATGATCAGTTGGTTGTGTCTAACATATAAATTGTAGAGCACTTGGTCATGGATAATATGGTTGTTGTGGATGTGAATTTGGATTTTTCTAGTGCAAATTCATTGGTTACTAATGTGGTTGAGGATCTATATGATACTATAGATCTATATGTTCCTAATTTTCCTATATGTTTTGTTGAGGATCTACATGTTTCTTTGAGCTTACATGTTGTGTACATGGATTTCACATTTGATGATTCTATCATGGCTGGTTGTGATCAGTTCCAAATATTTTTGGTGAGACATCATGTTCAATTCATTCCTTCGATTGGGTTACTAGGATTCATTTGGTTCTAATGTTTTAGTGAAGACTTGTTCTCTTGTCCTTGATGGATTGGAAGTCTTTGTTGAAGATTAAAACTATTATAGATATTTATTTTGGTGTCAAAGTGTGGGACACACTTTGCTATCTACCTAGGGAGTCTTATGAAGGAGAATTTGGCATTAAAAAGTATTGGCAAACATACTTTTTCAAAAAAAATTTTAAAAAAAATTGAGGAGGAGAGAGAAATATATTTATGTAAATTTTGGCTTGAGGGTTTATTTAATGTAACTTTCTAGGCTGACTTATTCCTTGGTTTTGTATAAGTAGAGGGTCTTGTATTGACATTATTCATCATTTGACATTGAGCATGGAGTTGAGCATGAGATCTAGCATGGAGGAGAAGAGTGGCTAAGAAGAGAAAAGTTTGTTAGCAGAGCTAGTTGATATGGCTTGGGAAACAAGAATATCGCTTGGTGTCTTGCAAGCACAATTTTAGATTCTTCTTGGGGTTTTCTACCAAATTGTTTTGCTGCAACTACAAGACACTATAGTCAGGTATATCAGATGTAAATCTTATGATTGTATTATAAGAGTTGGCATTATTTGGATCTAAATCTTCATGTTATTCTTATTCTTCCACTGTGTGGTTATTTGTGTTGTAAATATAAGAGGAGTAACAAGGAGAGGAGGGGTGAATTAGTTACTACTAAAATAAATCCCAGATCCCTTAGATGTCAACATAGAACATACACTCTAAAATACTATAGCTTGGGAAACACACAGACACTCAATTAATATTGATAATAGGTTGTAACTCGATAACCTATGAAATATGGATTATAAATCAACAAATGCTAAACATGAAAATATTTGGATATTATCTATGATTAACCTTAATTGGCTTAGTTTTATACACATGAATGAAATAATATGAACACAAGTGACACCAAGATTTAATGTGAAAGCCCAATTTGGGAAAAACCACCAATTGTAACTAGTTACTTTTTTCACTCTTTTAAAGTGAGCCCTATTAGGATCCAACCCTGTTAAAGGTTACAAAACATTCCATTAGGTGTGACCCTATTAGATGATTTAATCACCCTATTAGGAGTGTCCTTGTTAGAGGTCTTTAGATACTTCAATCTAGAAATGATATCTTGTTAGAGGATTTATAAATAGTTCTTAAGCCAACTCTGTTAAGAGATTTAAATCACTACTAAAATGGTTAGAGAGTAACAATAAGATGATTCAATTTCTAATGCAATTGTACTACCTATTTTAGATCTTGATTTTAGCTTGAACACTTGATCCTTTATGATCAAATGTATCTTTATAGATCCTCAAAGATATTATGCTTATCCTTCTAATTTGCTTCCTCTAAGCATCTTCTATTCATTCATACACTTTTTTTACACTTCCAATCCTCAGCTTGACCTTATAATTATATCATACAAACTATAAAGTTAGCTTGAATATATCTTAGAATAATTAATAGTCATCTCCTTTATTGGCTAGAACCAACAAACAAATCCAATAAACTCAATATGAAAAAAGAAGAAAAATACTTCCTTAGCCAAAACTACTCAGTAGATACTAACTTAGAAATGATTTTACTTTTTTAACCAAGTGAACTTGGTCAACATTGCATTTCCACAAACTTCCTTTGGTAATCAACTAAGCTCGGTTAACACTAGTTCCATCCAACTTTCCTTTGTTACTAGAGTGAATTTGATTAACACTCAATTTCTAGAAACTTCTCTGCATCGATCGAGTGAACTTGGTAGACACTGCCTTATAAAATTGGCAAACACTAGAATGCTTAGTAGATATCAGAAACTATCTTCATTGCTAGATTGAGCTTGACATACACTAACTGGTAAAGATATGTCATTTTGTGTATCATTAAAGAAAATACACAATTTTTTGGTCTTAGATTGGTTTTGACAATTGAGTGTCAACACACTTAAGAAATTTTCTTCGATACTACCGAGTATAATTCAGATGCCAAGCAGATAGACAGTGCCAACCAAAGTTTCAACTGCCGAGTGAATAATAGATGCCAAGTTAGTATATGTGCCAAGTGAACTATATGTGCTGAGTGAACTATAGGTTTCCAACAAGACATAATTTCTATATGTGTTGAGCATCAGTAATCAGTAAGTGTCAAGTAACATAGGCAATTAGTAAGTGTCGAGTAACACAAAATCAACATAAGAGTTTGTGCCCTCACAAATTAAGGTGTAAACCCTTTTTGAGCTGACACAAGAAGAATCTCAAAGTATTTCAAGGTAATATTGAATCTTTTTGATTCCCTATGAAATCAACATGCAACCAATCAAAAAAATGGAAAGATTTGACCGAGAAAGATGGATGAATCTCAATTGTAGATTCATACCTAACCCTAAGTAATGAAACCTTTTTAAGGAGGTTGAAACCTTATAATTCAATAGAGTACATGAGTGTATGGGAATGCATGAGAGAATGCTAGTGAAGTTTCAAGGAAGTGAAAGGGGTGAAAAGACATAAAACGACAACATTGGAGTATCAATTAACAAAATAGAGTATCAACACTTCAAACAAAATCATATTAGATCAAATTGGATAGAATAAGGATTTGAAATCAGCAATTGAGGATTGTAAGTTATCAAGTCATTACATTCTACTATACTTTCCATCCATTGTATTAGGAGAATGAAAATCCTATGAAGATAGGTTGGTTTAACAACCATTTTGTAAATCCTTTAATAGGGTGACATTCCAAGTGAATGTTTGTAAATCCTTTAGATAGGTAACTTTTATCAAGGTGTTGGGGCCTTTAATAGGGTAGGCCTCTCACAGTATAGACCATTGATGATGGTCAAACTTTGTAACCTTAATAAGATACATATTGCTGCAATGATAAGTTGTGGGTGTCATCCCCACCCTAGTTTTACCTTCTCATTTTGAAGGATTTTTAGGTGATCAAATATTCTGTTGTCTATTTTCATGCATGCCTTTATTTTCATATTAATTAGATATGTTTCATGCATGTATTAATTTTAGTTAAAATTTTTATAGATAAATTTTTGTACTTTTGATTCAGCACGCCCTCTTAGAAGTATTTTCCCCACTTGTAAATTCTAACAATTGGCATTAGAGCCAAGTTATTACAAGGAAAAGCCTTACAACTTGAAGAAAAGTTCTGGAAAAGGAGGTCTAAAAGCTTGGGAAGATTATAGAGAATCAAGAGATCGAGATACATCTCATTCTACATTCTCTGGAAGAAGCTAGCGAAGAATTGAGGAAATCCCTAAAAAGAAGAAGAGAAATTGCCATAGGTGAGAATGATACACAAGAAAAGAAGATTGACACCACAAAATTGTTTGCCAATGGAGATTCTAAGGAGTTTGATGCAACAATTTTAGACCTGATGGCAAAGAATAAAGCTCAAGTAGAAGAGATCAGAACTCTCAAGATTGAACAAGAATCACAAGCCATGATACTTTGTGAAGTGATTGACTAGAAGAATAGAGCTATTGAAGATAAAGCTATGATAGAAGATGACAAGAGAAACCATTCCAATAAACTAGAGGAAAAGTCAATTGATCTTGCAAGAATTTACAACATGCAGCTAGACACCCTAAGCCAAATGATGAATGCCCATCATGAACTAAATGTCAAGGACACTGAGATCTCCACACTGAAGATGCAGAATGAACAACTACAAAATGACTTGAGAAGTGAGAAGGAAATTGTACAAAGCTTCATAAAACCTAATGAAGCTATCAAGTACTTTGTACAAAGCTTCAAAAAACCTAATGAAGCTATCAAGTACTTTGAACAACTACTAAAATCACCAAGATCCAACAATGAAACTAAGGGACTAGGATACATGAGCATTAAAAAGAAGATTCATCAAAGACAACAAAAGAAAGAATTGACAAAGGTAAGAATACTAAACCTACTTGTCATTTTTGTGGTAAAAAGGGACATACCTCTAATGTATGTAGAAGCAAGTATACCAATTAGTATGACAAACCTAAAAATAAGGGACACTATCACAAGTGCAATAAGCAAGGTCATTAAGCATATGACTGCAGGACTAGAACCATTAGGACACCAAGATTTGAAGGTTGTTGCTACAATTGCAAAAAGTATGGACATAGAGCCTTTGAATGTAGATCAAAGCCTATGTGCATACCAAACCAACCAACAAAGACAAATAGTCATGGACATCACTACAATCAAGACTACAACACCAGGAAAAGCTATCACTACTATCAAGAATATGAACACATTCTAGAAAATTGCATAAGAACACATTTTAGTGGGAGCTATAGTAGATCATTGAGTCAAACCACTTGCTTCAGCTACCTAAAGATAGGACATATGAGTAATTATTTCCCAACAAGATCAAAGGCACCCAACTCAGAGTTCAACAAAGGAGAAAAAGTTGATGTCAAACTCATCAAAGGAGAAATGAATACAACATGGAAAAGAAAAGATGGAAGCAACACATTCAATGGAGGGATCACTTCATTTAAGAGGTCAAGTGGTCACACTTCATCCAACTAAGCAAAAGAAGGTATGTGGGACTAATATTTAAATGTTTTATCATACATCAGTTCCAAGACTAAGTCAATATTGAAAAGGATAGATCAACATGGATAAAGATGCAAAGTTAAATCTTCAAAATTTTCACATTGTTGCCAAGTAAGGAAAGTTGTCTTCAGAAGCTGAGTAAAATCCTAGTATATGCCAAGTTGTTTGCCAAAGTTAGTAGAAGCCAAGTTAGTAGTGGTTGTTGAATGAAGGGAAATTCCTACTAAAGCTAAGTGAAGGCAAACTCCAATGTATGCCAAGTGTTCAAAAATCAATGGAAGCTGAATAAAATATAATTGTATAAGGAGCTAAGTGGATAGCTGTATATGCACTAAGCATAAAATTCTATGAAATGAAGGGTATAAGGTCAAGTTTTAAATAATTTTTCATCATTGCAAACACAAAGAAAAAGAAAGAAGAGTGCATAAATGGTTTCCAAGTAGAGATTGAAGCCTTTTCATAGATTCAAATCAAGTTACAACATCATTTCATCAATTTGAGGTATTTACACAAATGTTGAGCTATGTAGTTAAGCAATTTTCATGTTTTGAAACCCTAGTTTTAAGAAATGGCATCTAGGTCTAGGAAACCTTGGGATAAGGAGTCATTTGAAGTTCAATTGGTTAGTAATGAAGTGAAACAACCTAATTTTAGACCAATTCCTAAAGTTTCTTATAAGAACAACCCTTTTGGAGCTTTATCTATGATCCCACCTAAAGTTGTGATGGTGCAAGATGTTAGGAGATGTTATAACTACAAAATTGGAGCTATTGGTGATATGGAGATTAGGGAAGCATAAAATAAAATGTTTGAGAATTGGGTATTAAAATAAGAGGTTCAAATCATTGAAAGGAAGGGCTTAACTGGTGCCCTAGATCTGCCCACTATATTCAAAATAGAATGGATAAGAATAGTGTTAAGTAGAATCCATGATGGACACCTATGGTTGGAAGATGGACCAATAAAATTGTCAAAAAAAATTGTGCATAGAGTAACTAGGTACCCAACCCTAAAATGACCAAAAACCCTAAGGAGTGATTCTAAAGAAGCCATAGAAAAGAACACTGGTGAAAAATGGAACAAGAGAGGGATGACTATTGACACCATCAAGGATCCTCTTGTAGAATTTTCTATTAGAGTCATATCCCATAAATTCTACTAGTCAAGCCGACTCAATAGTGTACCTTGTATTGTAGTAGACATGGGATTAAAAATTGTCAAGAAGGATCATACTTATGATCTAGCTGAATTACAATTACAATAGATTATGGAGAATTTGGGAGCCATAAAAAGGTCCAAGGGAGCCCAATGCAAATTTGGAGCAATTTTGATATGCATTATCTTTTATGTACATAATGAATTTCCTTCCTTTGGAAAGGTAAGCCGAAAAACAAATAGGTCAATAATCGTACGCATGAAAGAATATATAGAACAAATGGGGGAAAATTTTGAAACCATAATGACCAGCTACTTTGAAGACTCTAAGAAGTCAATGAAACATAGATTCAGGATACCTGTCTCTCTTGTTGAATAGCATATTAATGAAATTTTCTTCTTAGTTGACATTGATTTCACATACATCCAAGCAGTAGTACCAAGTGTGAGATGGCTAAGGCCACTTGGTTATGAAATCAATATTTATGAGGGATCACTGGCAATCACAACATTGCTAGTAGAAGACATTGATAAAAGTGATCAACCCTTTGGCATTTATGATGTTGTCAGATCAAAGGTGGACATGGAATTAAAAAAAAATTCAGTTTTAAAAAAGAAAGATAAATTGGTAAAGAAGCTCAAGGCTAGATTTGGTGAAGGCACTATAGAAGGTGAGGAGGATATGAAGAGGAAGATGGGGATGAAGAAGAGTAGGATCAAGGGACACTTACATTGATCCAAGGAATGGGAGAAGATTTAGAGGAAGTAGAAGGTTCCAAGGATGAAGAGGAAGCCAAGGAAGCACCTAAGCCATAGCCAAAGAAGAGAAAAGCCTCCACTAAACTAGTTTCCAAGCCCAAGAAAGTTGCTAAGCCTAGCTCAGAAAAGCCTACCACAAGGGCTAGTACAAGAGCCACATTAAAGAAAGCCAAGGAGCAAGAAAAAAAGAAGGCCACTGACTAGGAAGGTCCAACCCAAAAGAAGCAAAGAAGAAAACATGTTGCACATCCTGAATTAGATGAAGAGAGAATAGAATTAGATGACACTAGCCAATTCAGAGAGGTAAGTCACACCCATAAGTTTAATCTAGAAAACATATGTGATAACATTAGGGATACTAGAGACTTGCTAGGCTTAAAAAGTATTGATTTCAATAAGTTGAATAGAGAGGAACAAAACATGATTGAAGAGTTAGTCTACACCATGATGGAAAAGTTCAAAAACACTCCACTTGAAGTTGACAATAGAATGCCTAAGGAGTTATATTCAATTGTAGAAAATAAATGGCATTATCACCTTAATATGGAAAAAGAAATAAGGGAGTCAACATTGGCTTAAGTAATGCCTAAACTTACTAAAGGGAAAATTACTAAGGCAAATAAGAAGCATGGTATCAAATTTGCACCCAAGTATAGAGCCTTTAGTATACTACAAAATAAAATTGAAGATGTTGTGAAGAACTCCACACAAATGTTGAAGTAGATTTATAGACTCACAAATATGAAAGAAGGAGAAGTAGAAGCCTTTGAGGGAAGAAACAATGAAGAAGAAGAGGAAAATGATAAGGAGGATGAAGGAGAGAAAGAAAAAGAAGATGTTATAGTGGAGAAGGAGACACAAAAAGATGATATGGCAACTATTGAGGAGTAGCAACAAGAACAGAGTGTGCAAGACACACAAATGCCTCCACCATGTCCTCTACATGTAACTACCACACCTATAGATATAGTAATTATTCAAGATGTTCTTGACAACTCTAGTCAGAATATCAATCCATTGACTACAGAGGATCCTAAAAAGATTCTTCACCAGACTACCATACAAGCACAATTGTATACATATCCAGTCTTGGTGAGTGTGGAAGAATTGAAAAAGGATGTAACAAACATAACAAGGGATAAAGTGAATCCACAAGAACCACCTTCTCAGACCCCAACAACTACAAGTGGACAACCTAAGAGTAAACTGCATAAGATAGATTTGCAAAGGTTGACTCTACAATACCTACAATTGCAAAGGAGCCAATAGAGGATCAAACAAGGTGCACCCCCAAAAATCATTGTAATTGACAAGGAAAGATCTAAAGAGGACAAGGAAAGTCCTAAGGAAAAGGAGCAAGAGGTAGTACAAACACTGATAAACTTTCCTACAACTAGGACGCTAACTAGAACAACTTAAAAGCCAGGCACTGAGGGAATACCACTACAAATTTCAGCACTAGGCTCGAGCTCTACAAGAGTAGAAAGGATAATTCACTATGGAGACCCTACACTAGATGAGGAAATAGTCATTCCAAAGTATGACTATGAAAATATGAACATTTATTAGATAAATGAAGTGCAAGAGGAACTTGAGAGGAAGAAGACGCAAGAGATACTTAGAAATGAGTATAAAGAAAGGCAAGATTTGATTGAGATAAAAAAATATATTTTTAAATACATTCAGCTTGCAAGTACCTGATGAAACCAAGCCAATCATGGAGAAACTATCCAGTATAGTGGACCAGGTATAGAATGAAGACCTTGATACAAATGCAAAACTATTAAAATTGTCTCAAAAGAGATTTCAAACAAAGGTGAGTGAAAGGATATCAAGTGAAATAACACTTTCACAAGTTGAGCTAGCAAAGAAGATTGAAAAGGTAAAGGTAGTACTTGAGAATATATTCTAATTGTACACAAAATTGTGTACCCATCCATTTTCATACAAGAGACTAGCCAACGAATAATGAGCTTGGAGAGGAACCTTAAAATATCAAGCATGAAATTACCTAAGGATCTAGCTTAGAGTGAGAAGCATTTTTAAACTACACTTCACACTTAGAAGGAACTAGCTGTGCTAACAATAGATGATGCAAATAGCAAGGCCAAGTTAATATAGATTTTCCACACATGGAAATTTTGTAGAAAGAACTGGCCTATGCTGAAAATGTTTTAAACAAAGATCCCAATCTTTCTACACTAGAAAGCCTAGTTCATATTGCAACAGAGACAACCATATAGCTTAAATAACTGGAAATTGCACTAGACAATTGGGATGCTACTCTTAGGATAGTTATGGAGGTAAATAAATCCTTTTTGGCTAAGTATTTAGTTAATGTATAGAAACCTTTGACATAAGTATCGAAAAGAGGGAGATAAGAAGATAGATAAATTTTGAGGAAGAGAAATAGATAAGCCAAAAGGAAATTATAATTGCAAGGGAAGATGTGTGAATGGGGGAGTAAAACTAGATCAGGGTAGATTGAATAGGAAAGAATGGCAAGGCAGAGATAAAGAGTATTAGAATCAACATGAGATAAATCTAGCATAAGAAGTTGTGGATAGAACAATGGCACATCAATTGAGGGGGAGATACAAATTTTGAGGCATCTTCACAAAATTTTGAAATTTTTTTGAAGTTTTGTGTACATGCCAAATAGATGTATATTCTACTCAAAAATATTAGATCCATCATGTATAGTTAAGTGTTTTTGACACTCATGTCAAAGGGGGAGATTGTTGGTCATAGATTGGTTTTAACAATTGAGTGTCAACACATTTAAGAAATTTTCTTAGATACTGTCTGATGCAGAGCCCTCTGTATTTATCTTCAAGGAATCTTAGTTCAACTCAAAGGATTTAAAATATTCTGTTACACCCTCAAGGAACCAAGAACATCTCAAAGATTACAACAAAGAACCCTGACATTATACACCAATAAAGACAACATCTTGACTCACACAATCAGATTGCTATGTCTGATTGCATTGTTCATAACTTTAGTTCTAAATATCTTCTTGAAAATCCCTTTGGATTAATTGTTTCAAACTACGTATAGTTAAACATATTCAAATATGGTACCCATAAAATAAACCAATTACAAGTTATGGTCTCTGTATCAAGACCCATTTTCTCTGTCATAAACTAGAAACAAAACTGGTAACCCTTCCTAGGGCATCACATAACGTTCACAAAAAAAATTCAAATAACCCCAAAAAAATTCCACATCATCTATATATGATTCTAGTTTCCAAATATTTAAGCCATTTATTTTTCCCATTCATATATAATTTTTCAAGTACAAATCCCTGCCTTCATCTTGAATGGATATCTTTAAAAACCAGTTTCCACTAAAATGCTCATAACTTTCACAAATTTAAATTAAAATGATCCAAACCAGTTGGAAATGAAATTTAGTTCACATATATTTCAAATTAATATTATTATAGGTCCTGAGTCTCCAAAATTTGTCCGTAACACATGCTGCAACATGACTGTATTCAGGAAATCTTAAATCTGCAAATACCCATTATCACCAAAATGCCCATAACTTATTCATTTCTTCCTAAAATAAATTCAAACCAAAACAAAAAGAAATTTTATTCACTTCTCTATCCAAATATACAAAGTTTACATGGTTTCCAGGCTGTACATGTCCGTACAAGACCTAGAACCAACACTAAAACTGAAAACCAATCAAAATAACAACTCAGGATATTACCAAATTTGTTTCAAAATGTATCTATTCCTTTCATTAATTCTTTGGTTTGACCTTACATCCATTTTTATATATTTTTTAGTTGGTTATAACTTCCAAACCACCCTTTAAACTAACCCTTCACATTCTTTTGACCCTTTTGCATTCTTGACAATGTTTTATGCATTTTATTCATTTTTACATTTCAACTTTCATACAAACCCAACCTAGACCAACATTATGACTCAAATGAATTTAGATGGATGTAAATAGATCCATTCACCAATTAAATAAATATTTTTACATTATTTATCATATTAAGACCTCCTTTGACAACTTATTACAAATGGCTTCTCTAGCTTTTATATCTTTGTCTTCTTGAAATTTAGGTGCCTCTGCACCACTCCACAAGTCAAAGTTGATCCTCAAGTGCCACTAGCTTTACTAAGCTAGACTGAGATAGAGGTTGAGATTCAAGAGGTCTACCCTCCTCATCAAATATAACATACATCTCCTTCGATACCAAAAAGAAGAAAGATTAAGACTTTGCTGAAAATGAGACAAAAGGTGATCAAGAAGGTGATCCATTTCCCATCTATCCCTAAACCTATTCCAGAAGAGGGAGAAGAGGAGGATGAAGAAGATAATTTTCCATTGAGGTAGAGAACTAGGCCAGCTAGATCCATAGAGTAGGAATAGAGAAGAAGTTCTATGGCTATGCCTCCATCAATCTTAGATGAACCTTTGCAAACTACTACATTAGAGGATGAGATGCAACAATGGATTGATGAGTAGTATGTAGAGGGGACTGATGCCTTTAAGATGTTAGATTTTGACTTTATGCTAATAGGTACTAAGTTGGTTGGGGATAAGATACGAGATATGCCAACCAATAAACCTCAATAGGAGGATTGGACTAAGATTCCCCCAAAATCACAAGGATCTGAGATAGTCCTGGAATCCTAGCTACATGTTACATTTTGTGTTGATAAGGGATCAATTACTCCTCTTCCTCTAAGAACAAAAATTGAATAGGCCCATATAGAAAAATAAGGAGAGCCACAACAAGTATCCACCAATGAAGTGTCAAAAAAGGGACAAATAGGACACAAAGGTGAGAACTATGAGCTCCATTGATATAGGGATTGCAAAAGAGGAGCCTTCACAAAGGGAAAAGACCATAGAGAGGAGCAATAAGGGCAAAAGCATAGCAGAACAGACTCCTACATCCTCAAAACAAAAATCCCCAGTGTTGTATGTTCCAAGGTGGCTCCAAAAAGAAGTAATTAGAAATAAGAATCAACAATTCACTACCAAAGAGGAGGATAAAATGGAACTAACAGAAGTATTAAGGAAATTTGATTCACCTCCTAATGATGTGTGACCATTAGCCTTCATTATGAGTGATTAGAATCAAGACCTTTTTTTCATTTGTTTATCCCTCTTCCAAAATTAAATTTTGAAGAACTCACTCCTAGAGATTATCAAATCCAAGAAGTTTTTCTTGGGAGCCCAACCTTGGAAACTATGAAGTTGATGGTCACTACTGGGATGAAGGAAGTTTTCAACAGCCTAGAACAAGATGGGGCTAAGTTGATAACACTTTGACAATAGAATTAAATCCTAAAAGGATATTTGAGTGAATTTTTTGGCCCTTTGGATCCTGCTAACTCCAAGGAGACTCTAAATGTAGCAATTCAAAGGAGAGATAGGGAAGCAGTGCAATTAGACCCATTTTTTGAGTGCTTGTCACCAATGCTGGGAAATTTTTGAGGAGAAAGGTGTACTTATCATCCAAGGGAATCTTAAACTACTACATGTCATGTAGGAGAATGTAGATAAAATGGTAACAATTTTGAACCAAGATTTTGTTGGATATAATTGTCTAATTGTGTGTTATCTTTGATGTCACACAAATGTCATATCAGTTGTTAATTAGTCTTTACTATGGTCAGAAAAACAATTTTTCCTTTTCTATCAAGCATTCTTGAAATTTGTTTTACAAAGACAGTGTCTACTGAGCTCACTCAGCCATTGAAGGAAATTATGGCAAAAATAGTGTCAACCGAGTTCACGTGGTTAACAAAGGAAAGTTGGATAGAGTTAGTGCTAATCGAGTTCACTTGGTTACCAAAGGATTTTAGCAAGTTTTCAGTGTTAACTAAGCTTCTATTGGTTAACATAGGAAATCATCTCAGAGCCAGTGTTTACCGAGCAAGGTCAGCTAACGAATAATTTTGTTATTTTAGCATATGAAGCTTAACTATTTCAAGTATTGGTTCTAGTTGACTTTGGTAATGATTCTTGGTCATTCTAATTTGTAATGAGTCAACTTGAAAATCTAGATGATATAAATATAAGGTCAAATTGTGATCTTCAAGTGTGTGCAAGTGTATATTGATTGAATTGAGAAAGGAAAGAGTGGCAATGAACTTGAAGGACAAGCAAGTATCCTTGTGGAGTAGAAAAGTAATATTCAATTAGGAAGGATCAAAGTATAAGTAGAACAGAGATTTGGATTCAGCAATTTAGTTGCATCACAATCAGGTCATTTCATTATTACTTTCTAATTATTGTAGTAGTGATCTAAAATCTCTTAACAGAGTTGGTTTAAAGGCTAGTTGTAAATCCTCTAACAAGGTGGCAATTCCATTGAATTATTTTAAGACATCTTACAAGGCCACTCCTAATAGGGTGATTAAATCCTCTAACAAGGTCACACCTTATAATGTGTTTTGTAACCTTTAATAGGGTTGGCTCCTAATAGGGTTCACTTTAGAAGAGTGAAAAACTATAACTAGTTACATTGGTGGTTTTTTCCAAATTGGGTTTCCATGTTAAATCCTAGTGTTTCATGTGTTCATGTTATTTCTTTTATGCTTGCAAATTAATTACTGTTAATGTTTTAAGATCTACTAAAAGTAATTCACACTTTTCATATATTGAGTTACAACATTTTATGCGTGTTTACTAAGTGACAGTAGCAATCAGTTTTCTCAGTCTAAATTTTATTATTGACATCTAAGGGATCTAGGATTTATTTTAGTGGTAATTGATTCACCCCCTCTCTCAGTACTCCTATATTTCCAAAAATTGTTATCAAAGATTTTGGTGCTTGCAAGAAGGTTTTCAAGGACCTAAGATAAAGATCAAGATGTATTACAAGAGAGAAATTCCAAATCTTAATAGAGATAACCTTTTAGCATGGTAGAGACTCACGAGACTTCATCTGGCCACCATTAGTGATTTAGGTTGCAAATACCTTGATGAAGAATACAAAACTCCTACTAGTACATTATTTGTTGGAGATCTTGCTAAGGACAAGATCCATAACATCATGATGATTGATATTTCATCTTCTCTTAGCTATGATGAATTTGATGAGATCAAAGACTGTAAAATTTCTTTTGATATGTTGAAAAAGCTAAAGGACATCTATGGTGGTGATGAAAATGTAAGGAGTGCCAAAGAGGAAAGTCTTAGAGGATAGTTTGATTAGATAAGAATGAGAGAAGATGAAAGTGTTTCCAAACACATGGAAAGAATCAAAGCTAGTGTCAGTGCAATCAGAGCTTCTGGAGGAGAAATCAAGGAAGAAACTATTGTAAGTAAAGTTCTCAGAATATTGCTTCATATCTATGCAATTAGAGTATCTGCTATTCAAGAAAAGAGATGTTACCCAAATGAAATATTAAGTTTAGATACCTTTTTAGGAAGATTGATAGCTTTTGAGCTAAACAACTTTGACAATTATGTTCTAGCTTCCAAAAATGTTGAATCTGCATTTGAAGCTAAACTTTTACTCAAAGAAAAAGGAAAGACAACAAAGGACACTCAGTAAGAAAGTGAAGAGGAAACAAAGGAAATTTTAGATAGTGATCTTGAATTTTTTGAAGCTTTACTTGCAAAGAAATATTCTAGAGGAAGTGGAAAGTACAAAGGTAAGGTTCCTTTAATTTACTTTTCATGGGAAGAAATTGGTCATATTGCTGCAAAGTGCCCAAAAAAAGAAAGAAAGGATGAGAAGAAGAGCCACAAGTACAAAGGCAAGAAGGAATCCAAAAGTCGCAAATCCTTCAAAGAAAAAGGTAAAAAGACTTGTTTTATGGCTAAAGATTTGATAACAATGAAGATGAAATAGTATACATTGCTATAAAATCTAATGATGAAGGAGATAAGATGGAACTTATTTCTCATGTTAGTAAAAATGACACATGGATCATAGATAGTGGATGTTTACATCATATGACTGGAGACAAAAGAAAATTTGAACATTTTGAACACTATGATGGAGGTAGTGTAAGGTTTGGAAACAATGAACCTTGTTGCATAAAAGGGAAAGGTCACATATCATTAACCAATGAACTTGTATGTGACAATGGCTATTAGGTTGAAGGACTAAAACATAACCTACTAAAACTAATCAACATTTTATTTAATGTAGAATTCATGCATGGTAAGGCAAGACTATTGGATGACAAATAGAATCTGATTGGATTAGGGAAACAAATAAGAGGTAACCTATTTTATCTTGATCTTGGTGATTTCTCATGTTTTATTGCTCAAAGGGAAAAAAGATGGTTATGGCATAGAAGACTATGTCATGTAAACTTTGATAATATGGTCAAGATAAGAAAGTTTAGAAAAATAAGAGCTATCCCTAGTTTGAAGAAACTAGATGTTGGATTATGCAAAAAATGTTAGATTGGAAAAATGGGAAAAACTAGTTTTAAGAGAAAAAACTATCAATCTAAAGATGTCATGGAAATTGTGCATACTGACCTATGTGGACCCATTGAAATAGAAAGTTATAGTGGAGAATTTTTTTTATTCTTTTTGTTGATGACTACTCTAGAATGATTATTGTTATGTATCTTAGAGAGAAGTCAGAAGCATTTGAGAAATTCAAATGGTATCTAACAAGAGTAGAAAAAGAAACTAGAAAAAGATTGAAATGTTTAAGATTAGACAAAGGTGGTAAATTTATCTCCAATGAATTCAATAATTTTTGCATTGAAAGAGGAATCAAAAGGTAAGTATTAGCCCTTGGTACTCCTAAGTAGAATGGAATAGCTAAAAGAAGAAATAGATCCATCATGGACTGTGCACGAACTATAATGATTGAAAAGAATGTCACTATCAAATACTAGTAGGAAGCCATTAGCACTATAGTTTATACTTTAAACTGAGTTCAATTGAAGAAGGACTCACGTAAAACTCCCTATGAATTATGCTATTGCTACAAACCCAATGTAAGTTACCTAAAAGTATTTGGCAATAAATGTTATATCTTGAAAGAGTCTAGAAAAGTAAAGTTTGATGTGAAAGGTGATGAAGGTATATTCTTAGGATATTCTTGCCTAAATAAGGCATATAAATGCTTGAATTTGTCTACTCACAAAATCATAGAAAGTGCACATGTGAGAATTGATGAGTTTGCAGAAAAGATTGTAGAAGAAAGAAAAAGGGAACCAAAAGATTAAAAAATTATTTTTACTTCCAATCTAATACATTGCCAAGCACATCTAACAATAAAGAGACTTCACTTGCTAAGTCCTCCACAACTACCAAGTTACAAGAAGTACAAACCAAGTCAAAAGAACTTGAGTCACATTTTGAAGATTCCCACCAAGTCTAAATGACTCGAACCTAAAGTTGAAATTCAAAATGAAGACATTATAATTCATTCAAAAGGAAAAGAACTTGTATTGGAAAAATATGTTAGAAGGCATTGTGTACTTGATCAAATTATTTGAGATAAATTAGAAGGTACTATGAAAATAAGAAAATTAAAAGGTACATGCTCACTTTCTAATTTTGAACCTAGAAGTGTTAAGGATTCTATAGAAAATTAAAGTCGGATTAAGGCAATGAATGAAAAAATAGAATAGATAGAAAATAAAAAAACTTGGACTCTTGTTCCTAGGCCTAAAGATAAAAATGTGATTGAAAAAAAATGGGTATTTAGAAATGAACTAAATGAAGATGGACAAGTATCAAGAAACAAAGCTAGATTAGTATGTAAAGGCTATTCTCAAGAAGAAGGAATTGACTATGGTGAGACTTTCGCTCTTGTTGCAAGATTAGAAGGTGTTAGGACCCTACTTGCATATGTAGCTCATAGAGGATTTGAAGTATATCAAATGGATGTTAAATCTATATTTTTGAATGGAATTCTTGATGAAGAAGTCTACATTAAATAGCCAAAAGGTTTTCTTGATCTTGACAAAAGGCACATGGTCTATAAATCACACAAAGCACTATATGGTCTCAAAAAAGCTCCTAGGGCATGGTATGAAAGACTACATAACTACTTAATATAGATTGGTTTTTAGAGAACAAATGATAATAGTAGTCTGCACATCAAGGAAGGACCAAATAACAAAATTATGTTGACATAGATATTTTTGGATGATACTCTATTTATAGGAAATGATGACCTATGCAAATCATTTTCAAAACAACTAAACAAAGAGTTTGAGATGTCCATGTTTGGTGAAATAATTTTTTTTTTTTGGATTAAAGATACAACAAAACAAAAATGGTATCTATATTACCCAACCCAAGTATGTAAAAGAGATACTCAAGAAGTTTGGGATGGAGGATTCTAAACCAGTTGGTACCCTTATGTGTACTGGACTCAAGCTTACCAAAGATGATGATTCTAAAAAGTAGATCAGACCTTATATAGATCAATGATTGGAAAATTATAGTATGTAGTTCACACAAGGCTTAATATAGCCTTAGTAGTTGGGACAGTGGCAAGATTCTCAGCTAAACCTAGAGAAACTCATATGATGACAATCAAAAGAATCTTGAGATATCTGAAAGGTACTAAGGACTATGGATTATGGTAGAAATTTGGAGAAAACCTAGACCTAAAGGTATTCACTAATGCTGATTGGGCATGAAATCTTGATGATAGAAAAAGCACAAGTGCTAGAGCTTTCTTTCGTGGTAAAAGGTTGGTATCTTGGATAAACAAGAAGAAAAATTGCACATCCCAATCTATAGTAGAAGCAGAGTATGTAGCAATAGCAGTGAATTGTTCTAACATTGTTTTGTTCAAATAGTTGCTAGGAGGAATGAAGGTTGAAATCAAAGAGCTAGTAGTCATGTTTTGTGATAACACCAGCACAATTAACATATCAAAGAACCGAGTGATGTACTCTAAAACTAAGCACATTGCTATAAAATATCATTTTGTTAGAGAATTGGTGTAGGATAAAGAAATCAAATTGGAATATGTCCATACAAAAGAATAGATTGTAGACATATTTACCAAGCCATTACCTAAGGATGCATTCTTATATCTAAGAGGTAAGCTTGAGGTCATTCCCCTATCTAAAGCTTACTAAATGAAGTTTTAATGATACATCAATACGAACCAAGTTGAAGATCAATCAGTTGATGCAACATAGTCAACAGAATATTGCATATGAATTAGTACTCTAGGTACATTGATACCAATTTGGTATGTGTTGTCTTTGGCATGTGTTGTCAAAGAGGGAGAAGATTACTGTCATATCTTTTTGAAATTTTTTTTTTGTCATTTCAAGAGGGAGAAGTTATGTAATTCCTTCATAGAGGGAGATTACTGCATGAAAGAAGAAGTTCTTATGTAAAATCAAAGAGGGAGAAATGTTTTGTCAAAATAATCTTGTTCTCAAATTTCATTGTGCTATGACATGTTGTGTTGTCATCAATGCCAAAGAGGGAGATTGTTGGATACAATTGTCTATTTGTGTGTTGTCTTTGATGTCACACAAATGTCATATTAGTTGTCAGTTAGTGCTAATTGAGCTCACTTGGTTAGCAGGACAATTTTCCTTGTCTACCAAGTGTTCTAAAGTTTACTTTGTGAAGATAGTGTCTACCAAGCTCACTCGAGCGTCAAAGGAAATTATGGCAAAAAAAATGTTAACTGAGTTCACATGGTTAACAAAGTAAAATTGGATAGAGTTAGTGCTAACTGAGCTCACTTGGTTACCAATGGATTTTTGCAAGTTTGTAGTGTTAACCAAGCTTTAGTTAGTTAACACAGGAAATCATCTCAGAACCAGTGTTTACTAAGTAGGGTCAGCTAATGAAGGATTTTGTTATTTTGGCATATGAAGCTTAACTATTTAAAGTATTGGTTCTATCTAACTATGGTAATGATTGGTCACTCTAATTTGTAACGAGCCAACTTGACAATCTAGATGATATAAATATAAGGTCATATTGTGATCTTCAAGTGTGTGCAAGTGTGTGTTGGTTGAATTGAGAAAGGAAAGAGTGGGAAAAAAACTTGAAGGACAAGCAAGTATCCTTGTGGAGAAGAAAAGTAATATTTGATCAAAAAGGATCAAAGTATGAGTAGAACAAAGATCTAGATTCAGAAATTCAATTGCATCACAATCAGGTCATTTAATTGTTACTTTTAATCATTGTAGAAATGATCTGAAATCTCTTAATAGAGTTGGTTTAACAGCTAGTTGTAAATCCTCTAATAAGGTGGCAATTCCATTGAATTGTTTTATGAACTCTTGCAAGGCCACTCCTAATAGGGTGATTAAATCCTCTAACAAAGTCGCAACTAATAGTGTGTTTTGTAACCTTTAATAGGGTTGGCTCCTAACATGGCTCCTAACAAGGCTCACTTCAAAAGAGTCAAAAATAATAACTAGTTACATTGCTAGTTTTTCCCAAATTAGGTGTTTACATTAAATCCTAGTGTCTCATGTGTTCATGTTATTTCTCTTATGCTTGCAAATTAATTACTCTTAATATTTTAAGATCTACTAAAAGTAATTCACACTCTACATATATCGAGTTACAACATTTTTTGTGTGTTTATTGAGTGACAATAGCAATTAGTTTTCTCAGTCTAAAATTTATTATTGACATCTAAGGGATCTAGGATTTATTTTAGTGGTAACTAATTTTCCCCCCCTCTTAGTTACTCCTTCTGTATTTCCAATAGATTTTTGTCTTATGGATGAGGTACATACCTAGGGAAAGGATCTATAGGTGTTATAGGCAATAAAAGGTGAGAGATATTGAATGTTAATGGATGTATATATAGTTGAGGAGTTGGATAAATTAGATGACTGGATTGAAAAGATAGCACGTAGTAATAAAGTAATGGAATGGTTACATGTAGAGATCCACTGACTCAAGGACAAAGCCCAAGAGAAAATTTTGGAAGTTGAGAAATACTATAGTGATGCATGCCTTGACATTTTTGAAGATGATGCATGGGAGAAATTAATACCCATAGAGGTAGTGGTTGAGAGATTTTGGAAAATTTTTGATGAAGTTTCAAATGATGATGATATCTACTAAACATTTAAGATAGAGGAGGCTTTTATTAGAGCTTGACACAAAACTCAAGGATTTTGTAGAAACTCATATAGAGGTGGAAAACTATAGGAAAAAAGTGAAGGATATAGATTTACCAAATATGGAGCAAGTCACCAAACTAATTGAGAAATTCAAGGGCAAGTACCTAGACATAGCTCTAGTATAAAGGGGAACAAAACCTAGATGCTAGAATTTCAATTTTGACACTCGGTGAAATTTTACATTTTTTGGTCTCTGAGGTGCGTTGTTACACAGCTGTGCTTTTTGAAACAATGTTTTAGAAGAATTTTCAAGAAGTTAAAGGTGTGGAGGTGCACTAGGTGTGCTTCTTCAAAGGTACATTTTTTTAGAGATGCGTCAACAGTTAATTGCTAGTTCCAAAATTAGAGCTTTCCATGCACTGAAAATGCATTCTGACAATAGTTTAACTTTGATAGATGCCCAGTGAAGGTTGAATTTCTATTTTTGACACTTTCAAACACTTTCACATCAACTCATGGCTCTCTTCTTCTTTTTCTCTCATGACTTCTTTGTTTTATGACATGTAAAGGCTCATGCATCCAATTAATGATATAAAAATGGATGAAGTCCTACTAAGAACCAGTTAGATAGGCACTCTATATATAATTAGTTTGTTTTACTTAATTAGAAGCATATGATTGCATGAAGATATCACTCACTCTCAACAAAAATTGAGGAGATTAGTTCGTATAAATACAAGATTGTAATATGTAATCAAGGCTACCATTATTTTTCAATAATATATAATTTTGGTGCTCGCATTTGGAGTGCAGTGATTCTTGCCTAAATGTGTTATGTTTGTTGAATGTATGTTCATGGAATTTAATTGAGCCAAACATTTATTGCATTATTTTTTGTTGTACAATCTTTTAATTTTGGTGTTTGCTATGGTTTTACAAATTCCACTGACATATCTAATTCGAGAAGAGATCACCCATTTTTTTCCTACATAGCTTTTTGTCTTGCATGAGTGCACTTTTCATGGCCTTGCAATTTGATGAAAAGTGACACATCTCATGGTTGCTAAAATTTCCATCGATGATTGCATCAATGCAATTAAGTAAGTGCTACTCCTACTTTCATTGGTTACCTACCAATTTCTTCAAAGGCTTAACTCATAGACGCGTTGTCTTTCATAGCTTATGTCCATTAAGATTTTACATTCATGTTGTTTGCTTGATTTTCTTGTTACCTTATCTTTATTATTTTCTTTACTAACCCCTTGTTAAATTATGAATTCATATAGTTGCATTGTTAGATTACATCCATCATAAAAACAAAAAATACGAAAACATAGTTTCTTTTTGGGTGTATTTTATTCTTTTGAAGTAGAAAACAAATTTCACATCTTATCTAAAGTTATTAGAAGCAATAAAGTCCTCCTCATGAATATTCACATTTATCTTCAACTGAGTGGATTCCAGTAGGTCACAAGATCACCTAAAACCCTGGAGTTGATTCTCGAATTAATTCTTCAAGAGAGGAGAAAGAATTCCTGTCATTAAGCATTGTGCAAAATGATAACTTAATGTTATCATTTTTCCTTTGAAACCAAATCTATATCAAATAATTATGGATTATTTCATAGCAAGCTCTGGTAGATTGCTTGAGACTGCACAATTCTTTGTGTAGTTTACAAACCATATCCTTTTTGCTAGGATCTACAAAACATTCAGGTTGTTTTATGTAAACTTCCTCTTTAAGAATTCCATTCAAGAATACAAATTTCACATCCATTTAACAAACTTTAAATACTTTATGTGCAACATAAAAAAATAAATTCCCAACACCTTCTAATCTTGTAAAATTGGAAAAAGTTTCATAATAATCAATGCCTTATTCTTGACAATAACCTTTGTCTACTAACCTTTCTTTGTTTCTAAAAACTTTTCCATCTTCATTCAGCTTATTTTTGAAAACCCACTTTGTTCCAATTACATTTTTATCCTTGGGTCTAGGAATCTTATTCCTTTCTATCTATTCTATCTCTTCATTCATTGCTTCAATCTAGGTTTCATTATCTAAAACATCTTAAAACTAATATGGGTTCAAATTCAGTAAGCAAACATGTACCTTTCAATTTGTTTCTTGTCATTGTATCATCTAATTTGTCTATAATGATATGATCAAGTGCATGGTGCCTTCTGAAATACCTTGCCAACATAGGTTCTTTGGATTTATAACTTGTTCCACTTTCCTTGCCATGATATTTTTTTATCAAGCTTGGGACCCACTATCTATGACTTAGGTCCTTCAGATTTGGTTTTCTCTAGCTATAACTTAGTAGCTTCTAATTGAGACTCAATTCCTTTAACTATGACTCATGTTGCACTAGATGCAACTTGGATGCTTCTAAAGATTTTGGGGACTTGGGAGGTGAAGTTTGTTGACTTCCAATTGGATTTGACAATGTATTAGGTTCTAAGTAAATAAACCTTCTGTGATCCTCAAGTTCTATGCTGCTCTCTTCCTTCATCTTTGCTACAAACTCATAAATCCTCACATGTGCACTTTCTATGATCTCATGAGTACATAAATTCAAACATTTATATGCTTTACTTTTTCTAGAGTATCCTTGGAATATGCCTTCATCACATTTGACATCAAATTTACCTTTCCTAGTCTCTTTCAAAATATAACATTTACTACCAAATATTTTCAAGTTACTTATATTAGGTTGGTAGCCATACCATAGTTCATAAGGAGTTTGATTTGAGTCTTTCTTTAGTTTTACTCTATTCAAGGTATGCACTTTAGTACTAATCACTTCCTTCTAGTATTTAATTACAACATTCTTTTTTATGATCAAGGTTCTTTCACAATCCATGATGGATCCATTCCTTCTCTCAGCTATACCATTCTATTGTGGTATACTAGGGGCTAATACATATCATCTGATTCCTCTTTCACTATAGAATTCATTGGAAATGAATTCACCACCTCTATCTGGTCTCAAACACTTCAAATTCCTTCTTGTTTCCTTCTCTACTTTTGCTAGATACCACTTAAACTTTTGAAAAGCTTTAGACTTATCTTTCAGATACATTATAGTCATTATTATAGAGTAATCAACAACAAAAAGAATAATGTACTTATCTCCACTATAGCTCTCAATTCCAAAATGTCCACATAAATCAATATAAACTAGCTTCAAGAATTCTTCAAAATGATAGTTCTTTCTCTTGAAACTTATCTTGCCAATCTTACCAATTTGATAATTTTTGCATAGGCCCATATCAGGTTTCCTTAAGCTAGGAATACCTCTCACTCTTTTGGTTTCTTTTGATCTTGATTAGATTATCAAAGTTCACATGACATAACATTTTATGCCATAACCAACTTTCTTCTACTTGGGCAATGAAACATGAACTTTCATTAAGATCTAGGTAGAGTAAGTTACCTTTTGTTTGGTTACCAAAACCAACTAGATTTACTTCTCTATCTATCAACTTGGCCTTCCCATTTATGAATTCTATCTTGAATCTAATGTTATTCAACCATGCCAAACTTACTAAATTATGCTTTAGTCCTTCAACCCAATAATAATTATCATATTTAAGTTCATTAGTTAGTGAGATACAACCATTTCACTTTATGCAACATGTCTCATTATTTCCAAATCTTACACTTCCATCATCATAATGTTCCAAACATTCAAAATTTGTCTTATCACCAATCATATGATGTGATCAACTACTATCAATAATCCATGTATCATTTTCGCTAACATGAGAGATAAGTACCATTTTATCTTCTTCATCATCATATTCATCTTTTATAATAATATAGAATTTCATCATCATTAGTACTATCTAAATATTTAGCCATAAAATAAGACTTCCTACCTTTTTCTTTATAGTCCTTGAAGTCCTTGAAATCATTCTTTCCTTTGTACTGAATGTTCTTCTTTTCATATTGCTCTTCTATATTTGGACACCTTGCAGAAATGTGACAAACTTCTTCACAAAAAAAATAAATTAGAAGAATTTTACCCTTGTACTTTCCTTTTCCTTTGGGATACCTTCTTGCAAGCAATGCTTCAATGGCTTCAAGATCACTATCAGAATTGTCTTCCTCTTCACTTTTAGTTTTTTCTTTTTAGATAATTTTTTATTTCTTCTTGAGTGATAACATTTTAGTTTGCTCCACATGTCGTGAGTAGTATCACATCCTTTGACCTTATCAAATTCAGCATAATTAAGAGCTAATTCAATGTCAGTGATCATAATGTTATGATTTTTCTTTTCAGAAATCTCCTCCATAGTCAATTTTCTAGTAGGAGCCTTGTAAGCATTTTCTAGATATTTCAAACCTAAATCACTAATGGTTTCTAGGTGAAACTTCATAAGTTCATGTCATGTCTCAAATTTATCTTTCTTTGTCTTGGGAATCTCTTTTCTATAAGACATCTTGGACTTTAGCTTAGGTCTTTGAAACCTTCTCTCCAAGCACCAAAATCTCTGATACCAATTGTTAGAAATATAAGAGGAGTAACTAAGAGGGGAGGGGTGAATAGATTACAACTAAAACAAATCCTAGATCTCTTAGATGTCAACACAAAACATAAACTCTAAAATTTTGTAACTTAGTAAACACATAGGCACTCAATTAATACTGACAATGTCATAACTTGGTAACCACTAAAATAAAAACTATAATTCAAAAAATTCTTAACATGAAAATTTTAGAATATTATCTGTAATTAGCCTTAATTAACTTAGTTGCATGCACATGAAAGAAATAACATGGACTTAAATAACACCAAGATTTAATGTGGAAAACCAATTTGGCAAAAACCACCAATTGCAACTAGTTACTATTTTTCAATCTTTTGAAGTGAGCCCTATTAGGAGCCAACCCTATTAAAGGTTACAAAACACACTATTAGGTGTGATCCTATTAGAGGATTTAATCACCCTATTAGAAGTTACATTATTAGAGGTCTTTAGATACTTCAATCTAGAAATGCCATCTTGTTAAAGGATTTACAAATAGCTATTAAGCCAACTTTTTAAGAGATTTAGATCACTACTACAATGGTTAGAGAGTAATAATGAGATTAACTAATTTTTGATGCAACTACATTGCTGATTTTAGATCTCAATTCTGGCTCAAATACTTGATCCTTTCTAATCAAATGTATCTTTGCAACTTCTCAAGGATATTCTTCTTATCCTTCTAATTTTTTTCCTCTAACACTAGTACATTTTGCCTCTATTTTTAACCAAACTTTTCAACAAGAGGCCAAATTGGCTTGTGAAATTATTATTTTTTGGTTATGCTCCCAAAAACATTGAAATAGTGATGAACATAGGATTTACAAAAATGTCAAAATAGTAATGAAAACATGACTATATTAGAAAAAAATGAAAAATGAAACATAGTTTTCATTGTTTCATTGTGTCGAAGCACTTTTGGCTGGGAGGAGGCAGATTCAGATATAGATCTTTTAGCATCACAAATCCATAGTAAGTTCTTTTTGCATTAATGTGTTGATTGAAATGCATGAAATATGGGGAACTCCTTGATGTGCAATGAATTTGGAAAGTGCACCGGAGTAGTGGTGCAAGAAGAACAAACTAAGCTCCCATTTGCTCTATTGTTTCAAATGCCCTTCAATACTACCTCCAATAGACTGTTGTGATACTTAGCCACTACCAAAACCATAGAGGTTTGTAAAATTAGGGTAAATAGTATATATCATGTTCCAAATATCTATAGCCTAATATAATCAAAGGGATCACACACATTTTTAAAAAATTATAACAATAAATTTTTAATTTCATAACCAAAATACTAGATAGATTTTGTAACAAAACATATTGGAATTAGGAATGATGAATAGAATAACTGATTAGGCATCACAAAAGTTACATAAACCATGAGGAAACAACATATTCAAACATTAACGTAGATTATAAACACCAAAATATTAACTTTATTACTAAATCTCATTTAATGATGTTCACATATAGATGCATTAAAACATCTACCCATGCACCTATTTAGCCAACCCTTTCCTCCTATATTCTTCTATAGCTCTCCATTGTTCTTGTACTTCTTTCTTGGCTCTACATATTTTCTTCCCCTTCGATCACAAATAGATTCCTCTATTAGTTTTCTTGGGAATACTCCACAAATTCTTCAATGATGGGGTCTCTAGCTTCCATCTCTCTCTGAGACCATTTCCATTCCTTCAGCTATGTTCATCATGTTTAACCTCTCTTCTATTAGAATCAACACAACCTCATTGTACTTTTGTTTAGTCTCTCTCCTTATCAACCTACTCTCTTTATTCTAGAGATATCCTTCCTTTCTTCCATTGTTCATAGCCAATTCTTTTATCCATCATGTTTCCCTCCAAAATTGTTTGTCTTCAATTTATCTTCCTATTAACCTTCCAAATATCAACCCCTTGCTATCCTCAAATGTTAATTACTCTTTACTCATTCATCTTTTTGTTTGACTTTCTACCCATGTGTTGATAGAAACTGTGTCTGCTCAAAGTAAATTCTAGATGCACACAACTAAAAATATGAAGAATTTCTTGTACCTAGCCATAACTAAAGAAATAGTACATAAGGCCAATATCTTTCATATAATATTCAAATGCCAACTCCTTGATGGAGACTCAACCCAAGAACAAAATGGACACAATAGGAAAGAGAAAAATTTATTAACTATGAAAATATTCTAGTACACTTAGGGCAGAGAAAACAAACTCCAAAACATGCCCTGTGGGCTTACAATAGCATAAATCTGGAGATAATTTCTTCTCCTAGTACCTTCTCTCAAACTCCACTCTGAACTGGCTTTTACAATACTAGAAATATCCTTAAATAGACCCCAAAGGGTTAAGGATTAGGAATGCATTCTAGAAAGTGCTAGTTGGAATCCACCACCAAAATAGAAGGCTCCAAAAGTCCCTTTAGAAGTCGGCACAAAATTAGAAGAATCCAGAAATGGAATCCGAACTTTTGAACTGTAGCTCCAATTGAGGAACTGTTTACATTTTTGAAAACCTCTTAGAGTGCTTTATAGCCCTATGGGTCAGATTCACTCATCCCCTTTTTTTTTACCTTGTACAAGGTCATTTAATGCCTTGAACCTGACTTTGAAGCATTCTTAGGAGGTCTCCAAAAATTGAAAAACTGCAATAACTTTCAAATCGTGCAACCTTTTGACTTGATTTTTTTTCTAAAATGTTCTAAATTAAAATTTTAATCATCCCTCCAATTTAGACCTTTTAACTCACCATAATTATGGCTCAATTATATAGTCCTATTTTTTTGGCATTTACATCTCAAGGTGCTTAAATACTCTAACCCAGAACACTAATAGTGGAACTATGAGAGTTGGAACCTTTATTTGACCCAAATGGGTATCCATAAATGAAAAAAACATGAAATAGAAACTATGTCTAGGTATATTTTTTTTGGTGACATAGGATTGCCCTTATACCTCTGGATGCTCTTGCATCAGACACCTAGGGTAGATTGAAAAGTGACCCTGTCACTTTATGGATGGTAGAGGAAATCCCAAATGGGAAACCTTAGCTGCTGATATCAAAGTTGAGTCCTCTATCGGTCATCCTTTCCACTTAACTAGATACTCTTCATACTGCCTATTTCTGGTACTCCTGCCCACATGACTATCCAGAATCTCTTCTATCTCCTTCTTAGAAGCATGAATTGGACATGGCTCTAACATCAGCTCCTCATCTGCACCATCATCATGATACTCTATTAAGTCTACAATGTTGAAGATAGGAGAAATGTGAATTCCATCTGGAAACTCCACCTCATATGCATTTCTTGAGTCATGTTTCTTCATAATTTTGTAGGCGCCAAATTTCTTCATCTTCAACTTGTTGTAAGTACCTACTGGAAATCTTTCCTTTCTTAAGTGTACCATGACTATATCCCCTACTTGGAACTCCTTATGTCTTCTCCTTTGATCAGCCCTAGGTTTATACTATTGATTCATCTTGATAATGTGTGCCTGGACCTCCTCATGTAGGCACTTGATATGTTCAGCAAACTCTTCCACTTGAACACTTGTCCTCTCCCCTTGCTTCATCTTCCTCAATTTGGGTGCAGTCCTTGGGCTACTTCCATATACAATTTGGAATGATGATTTACTATTACTCCTATTTATAGAGTTATTGTAAGAAAATTTTTCTTGTGGTAGAATCAAATCCCATCCCTTAGGCTTATCCCCAACTAAACATCTCAGCAAATTGTCTAGACTTCTATTTGTTTGTCACTTTGCAGATGATGTGTGGAACTAAATTTCAAGTCCGTTCTCAACTTCTTCCATAATGTTCTCTAGAAATACCCCACAAATTTGGTGTCTCTGTCAAAAACTATACTCCTTGGGAGGCCATGTAGTCTTACCACCTCTCTGAAAAACAAGTCTACAATATGGACAACATCATGGGTTTTCTAGCATGGAATGAAATGTACCATTTTGGAGAACCTATCAACCACCACAAATACTAAGGCATTACCCATTTGTGTCCTCGGTAATCCAAGAACAAAATCCATACTTATGTCCTCCCATGACTTTGATGGAACATGCAATGGCTGATAAAGTCCAGTATTATGATTAAATCCCTTGGCCGCTTGACAAACCTGGCAACTCTATACAAACTTCTTTACATCCCATGAAATTTGAGGCAAAAAATAATGTTCTCTAAGAATGGCAATGGTCTTATCTCGACCAAAATGTCCTACCATCCCTCCATTGTGTTTCTCCTTAACCATATTTTCCCTTATGGAACTCCTTGGAATGCACAATTGACTGCCCTTGAACAACATACCATCCTGAATAAAATACTCTAACCACTTAGTTTTGTCTACAACAACAGTTTCCTTATAAGCTTTCCATGCCTTAGCAAAATCAGGATCCTTAGGGTATAGATTCTTGAGTTCATCAAACCCAACTACTTCAACCTGCATTGTTGTAAGCAACAACTGCCTCCTACTTAATGCATCTACAACTCTGTTAGATTTTCCACTTCTATGCTTCAACATAAATGTATAGCTCTGCAAGAACTCTACCCACTTCATATGCCTTTGGTTCAATTTACCTTGGCTATTTAGATACTATAATGCCTAGTGATTATTATATATAAAAAAATTCCTTTGGCAATAAATAATGCCTCCATTTCTTTAAGGTCTAAACTATTGCATAGAACTCTTGATCATAAATAGAATACTTCTTTTTCACATCATTCAATTTTTCACTAAAATATGCAATAGGCTTACCTTCTTGGCTTAATATAACTCCAATAGCACAACCACTAGCATCACAATCCACTTGGAACACCTTTCTAAACTCTGAAAGTGCCAACACAGGTTGTTCTATCACCTTCTTCTTCAGCAATTCAAAACTTCTCGCAACTGTTGCAATCCATTTGAACTCTTTCCTATCCCCTCTTATTGTGTCAGTCAGGGGTGCACATATGCCACTGAAATTCTTAATGAACTTCCTGTCAAAACTAGCCAGAGCATGAAACGATCTCACCTCAGTAGTAGACCTTGGAGTAGGCCATTCCAAAATGGCTTTTACCTTGTCTAGATCCATTTTGAGACCTTCAGGTGATACAACAAACCCCAAGTAGACTAACTCTTTTTTAGAAAAGCTACACTTCTTGAGATTAATTAACAGTTTCTCTTCCCTCAACCTTTCAAGGACACTACAAATATGAAATAAATGTTCTTCCAAAGTCTTTCTGAAAATTAAAATATCATCCAAATAGACAATACCAAATTTTCCCAAGAACTTCTTAAGTACCTCATTCATAAGCTGCATGAAGGTGCTCAGGACATTCATCAATCCAAAGGGCATGACTAACAACTCATAAAGACCCTCCTGGGTCTTGAAGGTAGTGTTCCACTCATCTCCTTCTCATATCTATATCGGGTGATAGCCACTCTTGAGATCTATCTTTGTGAAGTACTGAGCTCCACTCAAGAAGTCCATAAGATCATCCATTCTTGGCAAAGGAAACTAATATTGATGGTTATCCTATTTATAGCTTGAGAGTCTATAAACATTCTACACTCTCCATCCTTCCTTGGTGCCAATACTGCAAGTACTACACATGGACTCAAGCTCTCTCAAATCAAACCCTTCCTCAATAGCTCGTAAACCTATCTATTTAGTAGGAGTCATCCTATGAGCAGAATTGTTAGGAAAACTAGCTCCAAGTATTAAATCTATCTGATGACTAATTTTCCTTACTAGTGGCAATCCTTCTGGAACATTATCAAATATGATATCTCCAAACTCACTTAATAAATTTGAAACTTCAAGTGGTATTTCATTACTACCTTCCTTATCTTTTCTAGGAATCAAAGCATAGTACATACGCTGATGTTTCATGCCATCTAAAAACTTTCTTCCATCAACAAGACAGATCCTAGCACTACTGCATACCTTTTCACCTTCCTTTACCATGGGCTTTAGTTTTTGGTGAACCCCATCCTTTGTCAGAGAGTATGTGTTTGCATGACCATCATGTACTGCATGCCTGTCAAACTGCCACAGTCTTCCCAAAAATAGATGGTAGATATCCATTGGAATAATATCACATAGAACTTCATCATGGTAACTCCCAATTTTGAACTTTACTAAACATTGTTCACGTACCAGGACCTTATGATCATCCTTCACCCAAGCGATCTGATAGGGTTGGTGGTGTTTCTCCCTCTTGAGCTTCAGCTTAGAGACCATCTCTTCTAACACCAACTTGGCAGTGCTACCACCATCAATGATCACATCACAACATTTATTCTCACACTTGCACTTGGTATGAAATAGACTCCTCCTTTGTCCTGGTTCAATCTCACCACTTAGTAAGACCCTTTCATTTACTAAATTTTCTCCTCTTTCTACATCCTTTGCATGTGATGACTATGCATCCTCATCCACATGAGAAACCCTAGCTTGGACCTTAGCTCTCCTATCTGTCCTTCCTTGTCATTGAGGGCATTGAAAGTCATGATGACCTTGTTTATTGCAATGGAAATAGGTACCACAGAAACCTCCTCTTCCTTAACATTGTCCATGTCCTCTACCTCTTCCTCTCTAATCTCCAAAATTTTGATCATGGTAGCAGTTGAAATCCTTGTTCCTCTGGTTCCTGCTAGTACCTGTAGACACCTAAAAATCTTTAGAAAATAAATTATTTTTATTTTCTGAAAAAAGTCCTGATGACATCATCATTAATTAATTAATTAATTATTTAATTTTTATGCCATTAAATCCCTTTATCTTAATTAAAAATATTTAATTAAGGAATCCCTCCCAAAAATGTTTAAATCTTATTTAAACATTATTTCCTTATTTATTAATTATTTAATTAATAAATTGACCAAAAAACCCAAAATAAATTTAAAAAATTATTTTTTGCCCAAAACTTGGCCAATTTCCTTAAGACCACTAACCTCTTCCAAAATCTTCTAATCCTTCTTTAATTTTAATTAAAGGCTAATTCCATCATTTCCTACCCCTAATCCCAACTCAAAATATTTAATTAAGATTAAATATTAATCCTCATATTTATTAAAAAAGTTTTAATAAATATCTCCTCAACCCAAACCCTTGAAATAAATAAAACTTTATTTATTTCCTAAAAATCTAATTTATCCTCATCCTAAGAAGTTCTAGACTCTTCTAGAAAGTCTTCATCCTCATCCTAGGAAATTCTAGACTATTCTAGAAAGTCTTCATCCTCATCCAAAGTCTAGACTCTTCTAGAAGATGTCTTTAAACCTAATCCTAATCCCCTCCTAACCTTGTCACATTCCCTAAACATGGGTTAAGAATTACTAACCCAAGCCAAAGTTAACAAATATCTCCTCCTTCACCCACCCTCATTAAATGTCATCCACTTGCCTATCCCTAAGCTAATCCTAAACCATCCTAATCCATCCTCTAATCATTTGCACAAGCCTAAGCAAGCTTAAAACCTTCCTAATCAAGTCCAAGTCTAAATTGCTCTCATCACCCTCAAAATACCTCAACCATAAAACTTTATGAAGCCCACTAGGCCATAAATGACTCTTCCAAGCCCTTTTATTTCTCTTACAAGTCATTATGAGGGTCTTTATGAAGATTTTATCCCTTGAGCCTCTTTTGTTGACTCATCCTTCCCCTTTCCTCCATCCTCTCACCATGCGACATGTGTCACTCCTTGATTGGTTGTAAGGAAGCACAATCCATGTGCTCTCCTCTCATGAAATCTAAGCCCTCCATGAGCTTTTTCCCATCCTTGCATCCTAGCCCTTGATCCCTCAAGCCCTTTGCCTATTTAAGGAATCCTCTCCCAAGACATTTTAACACAATCCATGAAGTAAAGTTATAATCCTATTTTGAGAGCCAAATCCATACTAAAGCCATCTATCCACACCAAAAATCCACAATCATCCATTGAAGCCTTTGGAAGCATATTGAGCATACATCCTATCCATTTAGATAAAGCCACTCAACAAGAGAGCTTCTCATTGAGAGAGCCCATTAATGGCTCATATTTTCAATTGAGAGCTCATCTTAGTCTATCTTGAAGTTTATGAATTTTGTTTAGTTTGTAGAAGCTTTATTTAAATTTGTTTTCTATTAGCATACTAACATTGCTCATATACATTTTGGCACGCCCGGTGGGACCCCGCATGGGTAATCTTCATTAGCTTTTTTAGTCAAGTTTTGTATGTCATTTGCTAATTTTGGCTAATTTTGCTTGTTTTTGTGATTGGTAGGATTGTATAAATTGGTTTTGTAGGTCCACATGAGCATGAAGAAGACAAAGGAACTCATAGTCTATCTCATAGTGTTTGCAGATTTTTCAAGCTTATAGGTGGACAAAGCACTTGGAATTCTTCTTCCTCTTCTTGTCTATATTCTTCTTATTCCATCTACTTCTTCTTCTTCTTCTTCTTGTGGGAGATCTTGGCCATTTTTATTTTTTTAAGGAAGCAAAATCATACACACTTCTTTTTAGTGCTTAAAATGAACCCCCAAATCATACTTAAATCCATTAAAAAATTAAAAATTTGCAAAAAAGAAATTTTTTTTTAACAAGTGAAACTAAACCAATCCAATCATTTGCATCCTTGCAACATCAAGGTTTTAGACGCATTCATGCAAAATTAGGAACACTTCATTTTTGGAAATTTAAAAAGAACTTCAAGTTTCCATTTCAAAAGGTTCAAAATCAACACTAAGTGCACACGAAAATCTAAATTCAACTCAAAGCATCAATCAAGGATAAAATGAACCTCATTTGAAAATATTTTAAAGTTCTTTTAAAAATCTAATGAAAACAAAGAGTCCTAAATGGTTGCCAAAAATTGTCCTAAAAGCATTGTTATTTGTTCCAAACAAATGTCTTGTTGCAAAATCTTGAATGTTTCTTATGTTTTTCATGCATCAAAACAATCTAGGAATATCATTTTTGGGCTTAAAATATGAAAACTAGAACACAAAATCTTGCATGAAAACCAAAGTCCAAAGAGTCATTTTCACTTTTGAGTCCAAAACAATCTTGAATGATCTAAGGTTAAGACAAAGCACTTCAAAGTTCTTAAAAAAACACACAAAATCTCAATCTTGAATGCTCAAAGGAAAAAACTTGAATGTTTAATCACTTGTCTTTGAATGCATGTTGCTAAAATCACTCTTGAGTGCCATGGATTAAAATCAAGTTTTTTTTTTTTATGAATGCATGATTAAAACAACAAATCCAATCTTGAATGCCATAGATCAAATAATCATCTTTTGGAGCATAAAAAGAATCTACATTTTTGTAATCTTCTAAGTTATAAAAACTAATAAAGATGCTTTCAGTAAGTTTGTAGTTGGACTCACCCTCTTTAATCACCCATCAATTTAACCATTGGTTGCAATCTCAGTGCCATCTATGGGGATGGGTCTACCTAAGAGGGTGTTAAGTGCTCCACAAAGATCAAACTCCACTCACTTGGGTCTTTAGTGGTTTTTCTAAGTTAAAAAATTCCTTGAATGCATATTAATCTTGCTCACACTTCATTTGGGCATAAAAATTGGACAAATCTTGATGTGGAGGGCCTCCAGGCACGCGCTTGGCAATCGAGTTTCACACATCTTTGTTTTGGGCTTAAAACAAACTCACACTCAATCTTGAATGCCTAACAATCAATGAACATCGCATGGTTTTGATGCATTTTCAATGACGTTCGCATTTCTTATGTTGACGATCTCTCGACTTCTATTATGCTGACGATGCTGTCAAATTGGAATGAACATTGTATGCCATAATCACAAGTGTCTTCAATCATAGCTTACAAAATCTAAATCATCAATTGGAATAAACACATGTCTTTTTAAGCCCAAGATCATGTATGTGGTCTTGTTTTACACTTTTTAGGAGGCTTTCTTCGGGATTTCATCACCCCTTGGGACGACCTCAACTCCAGCATTCTGACAGAGTATAAAAATTGGGAGGTGAATCCAAAGACACCTCTCTTGGAATCAAGATTTTGTCACTCGAGCTAAGCCTCAAGGAACTTTATACCCTTGAGAAGTGAAAGAGGAGAAGTGGGTTACCGCTCCTCTCGGCTGTGTGACATCTTTTTGGTTTCATCTACGGATTTGGGCCTCACGTACCTTGGGTATATCAAGGACTCCCTAGCTATAACAAATTTCATCCTTGTAGAAAGCTTCCTAGGATGTTGGTGTGTTTGACGTGCTTGCTCCAAAATTTTGTCTTCTTGTTTGTTCATAGCTTCTGAATGAATGTTTGCCAACTTTGGTCAAAATCCCCAAAAAATAGAAATCTCCCAGCTCAAGGCATACTTAGCGTAGTCACTGCCTCATCAAAAAATCATCCAAGCTCCCCCGCTACAATCGAATCTATCTAGTTCCTTGCTTTAGAAAAATCCCAAATCCAAAGTCTCTCCAAATCATCCCCCCAGCCAGCTAGCAACCCAATCCAAAATTACACCCAAGCCTTTAGAGAGTTGTTGTCATTCTACTAGAATTTTCTATCCAATCAATCCGAACAATCCACCAGCCTCACTAAGGTTATCCCTTTGACAAAGCTTTGTTTAGGGTAATCTAGCTTTGTCACCTGTTATCCCTCATCACCTTGAGCTAAAGGTTGGGATCCACAAGTGGTCAATCTCGTGTCATGCCCATAGGATCATTAGTCTATTCTTAGGTTGACACAATCTCCACCAATCCAGTGCATAGGAAAGCAAAAATCTCACTTTTTGACAGCATGCCCGTGAAGTCTTCCATCCATAGGAAAGCCAAAAATCTCCAGCCAATCCTCCTTAGGTCTGTCATGCAACTTTGACTCTCCCTAGGAAATCTTTCATCAGCCAATCCAAAATCTGTGCTTAACCCAAATCCAACCATGAGCTTCCGTGTTCATCCATACACAAGACCCCATCCCCATCAAACTCATCATCAAAGCATAAAGTACCAATCCTATCATGATGTGTTTGGTCGCATTGTCCTTGCTCCCGCCACCTCCTATTCCAATGATGATGAAAATCTTGTTGACTATGACGGGTATATTGAAAGCCTTAGAAACATTCCCCCAAGCATCCCCCAAAATCCAAGAGTTATTCCAAACTATCTAGTCATGCCATCTGATATTCCAGCTTCCCCTCCATCACCCCATCAACCAAGCTTCCAATCTTCCACCCCCATCACACTAGCTATTCCTGTCAATCCACCTCCACCTTTGACACATGAGTCTCCAAGGAATCTCCTAGAGGAAATACAAGAAAAGTTGCCTCCAACAGTCGATAAGCCATGTCATCTAATCCAACCATGTGAAGTAGTCAGTGATGAAGCTTCCCCATCTATAATATCACCTCCATCTTCCATAGCTATCATCCCCATACCATCCATCAAATTGCTTAAAATCCTTCCACTTCCCGCAAGCATCAAAATCCCACCACCTATCAAATCCCTCCAAATCCTATCCACATCGCCTCTAAGAATTTACCAAATCTCTCGTAATGACCCTTATGCATCCATCTTCTACTCACCCATCTCCACAACTGAATCTCCCATCTATCCATTCGCTGCCTTTGAAGAATCCATCCCTTCACCTCCTATCGTACCATCCACTCCAAACCAATCCTATCAAGATCCTGCCCAAAAGCATGTTGAAATCCCCCAAAGCATAAATGAAGATATCATCGTACCATGTCTTCCATCCATAGTGCAGTCACCATCTCCTCCATCTCCAAAACCTCGAGCCATATCTCCTCCACTACAAGATATCTTGTCATCCCACCAGCTACATCAAGATCCTATCCTTCCATCTCTCTCGCTCCATGCTTCCATCTTACCACCTATCCAAGCTATTCCACAAACTATAATCTACCCTCTTGGTTCACTTACATTCATCCATGGTGGCCCTCTCTCAGCAGAAGAATTAAGAACAGTATCTCCCCATTGCAATACACCTAATAAATCACTTCTACCATTTTTTGCAAGCAAAAAGTTTCCTCAGCTTGTTCAAATGCTCAATTGATGGCATTATCAAGGTCAAGGTTTAGGACCACAAGAGCAAGGAATCAGAGAGCCTATTATTGCACAAAAAAATCTAGGATTTCATGGTCTTGGATATGTATCCAAAGGCTCGCCATCTAAAGGTGTTGGTACACCACACCCCCAAACCAAGCCTATCTCCAAGCCCAACATGCCAGCCTCCCATCACTCCTTCAAGAAATCTTATGTCATCCCCCCTCCACCATCTTTGCAACCCAAAACAACCTACCATATCCCCCCTTCATCCGCTAAATCCATTTTGGGTCCCTATGTCCCAAAATCTACCATCCTCCATCCTCCTATCAGCCATCATAGAAATCCTATTCCATCCATTTCTATGCAAGATCAACAAAGGCACATATCAGGGCACATCATCCATCATCATCCCCCTACATTCTCTTTCATATCCTCTCCATCTCACAAAGCTTCTCCTAATCATCTTCCCAAAGCTTACCACAGCAATGTGAATGCCAACTTCAAAATGCATAAAGCTAAAAATCCACATCCTAGACAATCATATGTCTATTCTAAAAGACATACTTCAAAAAGGCAGAATCCAATCAAAGAATGCAAAACAATGCAAAAGCCCATGAAAAGAAAATCCAAAACCATGTGGATCCCCAAGAAAAAAGTTGAAACCCAATGCATAATGGCATCCACCATTGCTAATCCCCCATCTAGTGATGCATGTCCCCCATCTCCTAACTCTATCTTGGGTGCCTATATCCCCAAGCACGCTTCCACAAATCCTCCATCACGCCCGCATCTACCATCTATCCCCCATATGCTCTTTTCACACCCCTTCCAACATGTGCCAATGTTGCTCTTGCAAGCATCCCCATCTCATGCTCCTTTCTAGCATTTTCATCCCTCCATCTCCTACCATCAATCCCATCTAATCTGATCTATTGCATAAATCACACATCCGGTGTACCAATAGCTAGCAACAAAATTGAACATTCCAACACCCAGTGAAAAATCCCAAAAAAGCCAAAATAGCTAAAGAAAGCCAAAATCATTCCAGCTAAGTCCAAAGTCAAAAAGTCAAAAAGGAAAAGAAAAATAAAGCGTCCACTAGTGAAAACTTGGAAATTCAAGTGCCTTGGACAAGTACCATGATGAAAACTTGGCAAACAAGCGTCATGCGTAATCTTGCCATCCCCAGCTTAGCCTATCACCCTCATGCTTTTGGTCATCTCTTGACATCCAACTCCATCTTCCAATCTATCCACCTATCCTCCATCCTCAAGCTTCCATCTCACACCATCCACTAATCTTATGCAGCTTCAGCCAATCATCTCAGCTATCATCCATCTCCCTAGCCCCTTCAGCTTTTTCCATCCTAGCTTCAATCCTATCACATCCATCATAAGACCTCCTTCCGCATGTTATCTTCTGATTGGGGGCACTATATTCCTTGGAGATCTTGTCTTGTCCATCCTCCCTTGTCATTGGTATCTAGCTCTAGGCTATCCTCATGCAAACCCAATGTCATCTCTTTATATCCATCATAATCTTAGCTATCTACCATCCTATCTAGCCATCTCATCTTGCTCCTCTAGCTATCCTTGGTCACAAAATCTCTCATCATCATTGGATGCATCCTGCCAAATCCATATCTTTTGCTATCACCCCACCCTTAGCTTTCACATCTTGCACAATATTGAACCATCCCGCTATCCTATCATCCTGAGCTTTTGCCTACTTGTAACTATCTTGATCAGCTTTAGCTTGTAAATATCTTGGTCTGTTAGCTTGAACATCCTCTTTAGCTTAGTACCATTGTATCTATCCATCTTTCATGTCAGTTCCTCCTTGATCAACATCTTGCACACATCACACAACCCTTGGTTAGCTATTCCAATACATCCTTTAGCTAGATCTCCTATCACCAAAGTGTTATCCTTCTTAGTTCAGCTTGCCAGACGCATCATCTAGATCCACCAACTTAGGTGCTCTCCGATAGGTCCTTGCAAGATATAGCTTTCCTCATGTCTGATCTTGGTCCGTTAGTACCTCGTCCTACCCATCTCATTGGCAAACGACTCTCTTTTGGATTTCACTTTCTTTTGATTTGGAATCTTCCCTTTTGGGTCTTGAAGTATCTTTTCCAAGCAATCTCCTTGTCCCCTCCTCAAGGTTGCCACGATCTTCCATATCATGGTATGCTGCGAATGGGGCAATTAGAGTGTAAGGTCTTGATCAGGTCTTTCGTTTGTTTTCCTTTTCTGCTTGTGGGTTCTCCAGTGTCATTTCCACACTGCTTCCTCTAGGATTCATGTGTAATACTGGGGAAATCCTTGCGTGTTTGTTTTGAGTCTATTCGTTAGTCCTCTAGAAAGTTGGTGAAAAGGCTTTGATTTTCTTGGTAACCTTGGCAATTAACCAACAGTCCTATAGCATATCTAGTGCTCAACTACATGGTGGTACTTTTCTTTGAAGTATCCCCCCCGCTCAAAAAGTTTCAATGGTTTTCCTTCATCTCCATTATCCCCCATCCATATCCGGCATTCGTCTCTCCTACCCCAGCTTATGCATCAGTATCTCTTTGAATCACTCCTCACCTTTAGCTTTAGGGATCCACAATCCTAGTCTTAGGGATCCACCAATCCAAATCAATCCACCAAGCCTCATCTTTCGAGATCCATAATCCTAGTCCTAGGGATCTCCTAAACCCATCTTTCGCCAATCTGACTCTTTGAAATCCTGTTGCATTAGCTTTTTTAATCCCCTCATCCATCTCCCCATCCTGGATTCCTTTTATAGTGCTCCGCTCCTTCATCCTTTGCAATCCCTAAGATCTTAAGCTTGCTTCCTCTTGTGCCTCTGATTCTCCCTTTATCATTCTCCCATAGTGAGAGTTTGAGCTAACCAAACCTCTTCTCTTAAGAAAATCTGAGTCTTCTTGCTCATCTCAGATTCTTGTACTTTTCAAGAAGTCATCGAGCCTCGCTTTCTCTCCCCACCGCCTTCTTGAGGGGGCATCTCACAGTCCATTCTCTCCTCTTCTGCTCTAGCCTTGGGCATCTTATTTTCTTATCTTTGATGCCATGCCACTTGTGGCATCACATCAAAGAGGGGCAAAATGTAGACACCTAAAAATCCTTTAAAAAATAAAGTATTTTTATTTTCTGAAAAAGTCCTGATGACATCATCATTTATTAATTAATTAATTATTTAATTAATTAATTAATTTTTATGCCATTAAATCCCTTTATCTTAATTAAAAATATTTAATTAAGGAATCCCTCCCAAAAATGTTTAAATCTTATTTAAACATTATTTCCTTATTTATTAATTATTTAATTAATAAATTGACCAAAAAACCCAAAATAAATAAATAAATTATTTTTTTCCCAAAACTTCGCCAATTTCCTTAAGACCACTAACCTCTTCCAAAATCTTCTAATCCTTCTTTAATTTTAATTAAAGGCTAATCCCATCATTTCCTACCCCTAATCCCAACTCAAAATATTTAATTAAGATTAAATATTAATCCTCATGTTTATTAAAAAAGTTTTAATAAATATCTCCTCAACCCAAACCTTTGAAATAAATAAAACTTTATTTATTTCCTAAAAATCTAATTTATCCTCATCCTAAGAAGTTCTAGACTCTTCTAGAAAGTCTTCATCCTCATCCTAGGAAATTCTAGACTATTCTAGAAAGTCTTTATCCTCATCCAAAGTCTAGACTCTCCTAGAAGATGTATTTAAACCTAATCCTAATCCCCTCCTAACCTTGTCACATTCCCTAAACATGGGTTAAAACTTACTAACCCAAGCCAAAGTTAACAAATATCTCCTCCTTCACCCACCCTCATTAAATGCCATCCACTTGCCTATCCCTAAGCTAATCCTAAACCATCCTAATCCATCCTCTAATCATTTGTATAAGCCTAAGCAAGCTTAAAACCTTCCTAATCAAGTCCAAGTCAAAATTTCTCTCACCACCCTCAAAATATCTCAACCATAAAACTTTATGAAGCCCACTAGGCCATAAATGACTCTTCCAAGCCCTTTTATTGCTCTTACAAGTCATTATGAAGGTCTTTATGAAGATTTTATCCCTTGAGCCTCCTTTGTTGACTCATCATTCCCCTTTCCTCCATCCTCTCACCATGTGACATGTGTCACTCCCTGATTGGTTGTAAGGAAGCACAATCCATGTGCTCTCCTCTCCTGCAATCTAAGCCCTCCATGAGCTTTTTCCCATCCTTGCATCTTAGCCCTCAATCCCTCAAGCCTCTTGCCTATAAATTGGACCCTTTCCCTTTGCAAAATAACACATTCCATGAAGTAAAGTTATAATGCTATTTTGAGAGCCAAATCCATACTAAAGCCATCTATCCACACCAAAAATCCACAATCATCCATTGAAGCCTTTGGAAGCATATTGAGCATACATCCTATCCATTTAGATAATGCCACTCAACAAGAGAGCTTCTCATTGAGAGAGCCCATTAATGGCTCATATTTTCAATTGAGAGCTCATCTTAGTCTATCTTGAAGTTTATGAATTTTGTTTAGTTTGTAGAAGCTTTATTTAAATTTGGTTTCTATTAGCATACTAACATTGCTCATATACAGTACCCACATCTTCATTTTTCTTTTGGGTCTCATTTCAACCTCTAGATGACCTACCACTACCCCTTCCTCCTTGATCGTGCCCTCTTTGTCTCCCTTCAAACCTTTTATTTAGCTTCTCTTCAACTTGTAGGAAAAACTAGTATGCCTCTTCAACGCTGGTCATTCTTTCTAGACTTAATTCCTCTTGGATGCTAGGCCGTAACCCACTAATATAATGAGAAACCTTCTCCTTATTTGCTTCTGCATGCCCTACTCTAATAAAAATTTAGTAAAACTCCTCCATATATTCTTGAACTAACTTTTCTGCTTTCTTTAACCCATGCATCTTCTTAAACAAATCAAGCTCGTAGTCAACAAGAATGAACTGCTTCTTTAGTTTGTCCACCATATGATCCCACCTTGTGATCTTCTTCTTTCCTCTTCTATTTCTTTCCAATTGAACCTCTTGCCAAAATATTTTGGCATGTCCTTTTAGTTTCACCTTTGCAAACTTAACCCTATCTAGATCCTTGATATCCTCATACTCAAATTACTTTTCTAGTTCATTGATCTAGTCAATCAACTCATCTAGTTTTAGATTTTTTGAAAATACACCCACATCAATTGTAGGTCTTTTCCAAAACATAGTAATGGCCCTAAAAAGCCTCTCCTCTGCTTGATTTAGAATTTCCCTTTCAACTTCCCCTTCTAGTACAATTTCTTCTTCTTCATTGTCATCCTCACTTTTGTCACCTGCAACAACTTTGTTCCTCTACGGAGCTCCTCCTGCAATGCTTGAACCTACCTTTGGAGGGCTCTAACCTCCTCAAGATTAATAGCTCCAGTCCTTCCACCATGCTCTCTTCATGGAGGCATCTTCTTAACTCAAACCCACAACCACATAGTCCTGGTGCAAAGTGCCTCATAGTCAGTGCTCTGTCTATACACTCAAGAAAACTCTCTCTGATACCACTTGATGGAGACTCAACCCAAGCACAAAATGGACACAACAAGAAAGGAAAAACTTTATTAACTATGGAAATATGCTAGTACACTTAATGTAGAGAAAATAGACTCCAAAACATGCCCTATGGGCTTACAATAACATAAATTTGGAGATAATTTCTTCTCCCAGTACCTTCTCTTAAACTCTACTCTGAACTACCTTTTACAATATGAAAAATGTCCTTAAATAGACCCCAAAGGGTTAAGGATTAGGAATACATTATATAAAGTGCTAGTTGGAATCCACCACAAAAATAGAAGGCTCCAGAAGTCACTTTAGAAGTCGGCACAAAATCAGAAGAATCTAGAAACGGTATCCAAACTTTCGAGAGCCATAACTTTTGAACTATAGCTCCGATTAATGAACCATTTACATTTTTTAAAAGCTCTCAAAGTTCTCTATAGCCCTATGGACCAGCTTCACTTGCCCCCAATTTTTTGGTCTTGTACAAGGTCATTTAATGTCTCAAC
>CM053786.1:720262994-720565494 GCA_028749045.1 Cupressus sempervirens | reverse complement strand
ATATGTTTAAACTCGTATATAACATGTGTGTTTATATTCAAGCAAATGCAATTGGCAAGTATAAAGCTAAATCACACAACCTTTGCCAGCATTATTGATGCCTGTGCCAAAACAAGAGCTTTGGAATAAGCTATGGACATGCATTAAAGCATAAAGATTTTTTTTAGATGTTGTAGTCACAATTTCCATGGTAGACATGTTTGAAAAATGGAAGCATAGACAAGGCATGTGAATTTTTTGACAGAATTCATGAATAAAGTGTGGTCACGGTATAACACTGCTAGTTTGTTATGTATTGTTAAACTCCTTTACCCAACTTTTATTTTGTTTTTGGGTGCTTAAAATGGATAGTACATATATAATAACGGTAGAGATTAAGCCCTAGAAACCATGAAACATATTGGGTGAGCCAAGGATGGTGCCTTGGAGGACACACAATAAAATAGTTTAATTGCCTAATGTTATCACCTTGTTATCAAATTTGATCAATACAAAAAAAGTCTATCGAGACTCAACAAAATTTATCTTAATTACATGACATTAATGATTTTTAATTTCAAATCAATCATAAATGAAACAAAATTGTTTCTCTGATGTTCAGATCATAATTCAAAAATCAAGTTGATGTTTTTCAAGTAAACATTTAACATCAAGCATCTATGACCTCCTCACTTCTATCAATCATTGGTATTAATTTTTTTTCTAATGTCACATTCTAGAACACTTATGAAATTCATCTGTGAAGCTAATTATAGGCAATCATAACTTTGAAATACAAAGATTTTTTTGTTTGCACAAAAGCATATTAGGATTCACAACATGATAACTTCTTAAATAGATATATCATATTAATTTAAAACCAAAAATTAAATCCAATATGATTACAAGTATCAATACAAGAAATAAAAAGTTAAACTTACTCCTTAATCCTATGTATCCTAAAAAATCTATAGATAGTAAGATTAATGTACGAGAGATACAAATATAGCATTCCTACCCTACATAGTTTAGTGATCTGACAAACACCCCTTTAAATCCCACTAATTAGTGGTTCCCAGTCCCACATCATGTTTCTTATGAAAATCAAATGTTCCATAGCTACTTATAGTCTCTCTAAATATACATCTGCCTAGGTGGAGAATAGGCCACCAAAGATGCTTAAACTTGAGTCTCAAGTTTCTACTCCACTTTTTTTGGCTTTGAAGTACTGCCAATTTTGAGTGCTATAAAGTACATCATCATGTCAAATCTATTTCCAATTTTGAAACACTAGTCAACTAGTTCTCATCCAGATCACCCCACATAAAATCAAGGGAAGCAGGCCAACTATGGACTTGAAGATATTGAGGCTCACTATTCACAACCTCCTCAAATCTAGATTCTACATGACCAGGCAACATTGGATTGGCTTCATATGTAGAGACACTTCTAAAATTGTCAAAGCAAAAAATTGGAATTCTTACCAGAAGTCTATTGAAAAATAAAACCCAATCCATATAATAGGAGGAATTTGAAACAACCGAGGACTTTAGGACCAAAAGAGAAAAACATATTTTAAAAAACCAAAAATCTCAATTAATCCTCACTTTCAAATAACTTTCTATAGAATAAAACCCAAGGATTCCAAAATAACATCCAAAGATTATACTCTTTGCAAGATTTGAACTCTGAACTATTAGAATTCTTTAGAATAACTGAGAGGGGGGGTGAATCAGTTATCCACGGTCCAAATGCCCTAATAATACTTTTTCACTACTTTTAATGAATCCATACACTTTTCATCCATTCAAACTTAAATCAACCATATTAGCAAGTTACAATAAATCAACATGCAAAGATAAAACATGCAAGATCAACACATGACACAATGATTTACGTGGAAACCCAATTTTGGAAAAACCACCAATAACATGCTACTTGATTCTCACTCTTCTAAAGTGATGCCCTGTTAAAATTCTGCCCTGTTAAAGGCTTACAACACACTATTAAATGTGACCTTGTTAGAGGATTTCTCCAAATTGTTAGGAATGGGCCTGGTTAAAGGACTTTAGAACATTCACTTGGAATGTCACCCTGTTAAAGGATTTATCTCATGGCTATCAAACCAACCTAAGTCCATAGGATTTAAACTAACTGTTATAATTGCTAGAAAGTAATGATAATGGCCTTTTGATCTGATATAACTTACAATATACTTTGCAGATTTTAGATCACACTTTCAATTCAATCCTTATGCTTGGCTTCAATCACTTCAGCTCTGACTGCTTGTCTTCTTCTCAAGCTTCATCTCCTTGAGTCTTCTTACTCATCATACCAATGCATCCATATCTGGGGTCTTCCTATTGAAACAGAGTAACTATGCTCTCTTTCCTCCTTAGCACCTCCTTCAGCATTTTATGCTTTCATGCTTGACCGCCTCTCTCTATATTTTCTTCATGAACTTATGACTCCTTAAATAGAAATTTGATTTACCTTTGCCACTCAATTCTCCTTCTCCAATTTTAGGTTTTCAAATGGATTAGATAGGATACAATGTATCTACCTCATATCTTGTTCTCATCTAGAGACTTCGTCAGTTGTATCCTTAAAAACGTTTGACATGGTGTTCTGTGCCACCAGCTCATCATTCTTATTTTCCATTTAATTCACAAACTTCTAGATAACAACCTTGTCAGCTTAGATCTGGTGAATCTTCAATTTTCAAAATAATGCAGCAACTTGACATTATTGATTTACTAGTACTCGGCATCTTTGTGTTACTCGGCACTATTGGTTTTACTGGTGCTTGGCATCTCTGTGTTACTCGGCACCTATATCTGCTCAGCACTTGTATTTTCTCAGCACTTGATAAACTCTGTATCACTTTGCATCTAAAGTTTACTCGGCACTTGTAGTTTACTCGGCACTTGAAGTTGCTCGGCATCTGAAGTTTACTTGGCACTTGAAGTTTACTCGGCACTTGAAGTTTACTCGACATCTGAACTTGCTTGGCTTCAACTAGGAATCTATTCAGCACTTACTAGCTTGCTCGGCTCTTTCTCTCTAATGAACTTTAATTAGGATTTATAGATGTCTTAGCTAAAACCTTACATCTTTGATATGTTTTAGCGTGCCCATTCTCTGTGTCTTATAGTATGTCATCAAATACACTTTTTCATCAATGGCTTAGCTGATCCTTGTACTTCATTACAACATCATAACTTCAACCTTTCTCTAGGTGTTCTAGTTACATCTTATTGATTGCCTCCTCCTTGTCAATCAACTAATTGATAGTATTTGGATCACTAAAACAATTGTCATTCCTGCGAGTAGCAAGTTTGACATCAATGACAAAACAATGATTGAGAACATTCTTTACCAGTTCCATATGATCATTTCAATCATTTCCAACATGAACATCCCAGAAACTATCAAACTATCTTGGAAACATATGAATCTTCCAAGATGGCAATTTTTTTGTGGGGTGGATCATTCTAGTTCAACACTCTACCTATACATAGATGAACATTGGCCAATTATAATTATATGTAACCAAAACTAAATATGTTACACATTCACAAAGACAACAAGATAATGGTTCTTATATTTTCCATGACCATGAATTGTAGGTATAGGTATACAAAGGAAGGCATATGAATGATTCAAATCTGCATATGTATACATATATAGGTATATATACTTATGAGGGATAGTTTGTATACACACACACACACACACACACATGTATGTATATATATACATATACATACATATATATATATATATGTATGTATATGTATATATATCTATATATATATACACATATATGTGTATATATATACATATATATGCATATATATATACATATATGTATATACACATATATGTATAGATATATGTATGTATATATATATATATATATATGTATATATATATATATTTGTGTGTGTGTGTATATATATGTGTGTGTATATATATGTGTGTGTGTATATATATATACACACATATATAGACACACACACACACACATATATATGAGATTAACTTGCACCAGTGATTAATAGTGATTAACTTGCACCACAAACTGAGGATCTTCATCTTTTTTGTGGGCGATGGACTGGGAAATTCTTCATTTGGAGAGAAGTTTTCTATCATGGTAGTAGTGCATAAAATATCTCAAGGTAAAATTGATATAAGCTACTTGAGCTCAAAGTTCTGCAATCCATAGACCAAGAGGCAAGGAAAGAGCTCACACCATTGAAACTAAGAAAGAAAGCTACTCAATTTGCCAAGAAAATTGTTGATGCTCAAAGGAAATCATTTAGGAGATATAGAATATGGGGAGAGTGGGACAATCCCTATCTGACACTTACTTCAGACTATGAAGCTACACAAATTGAAGTATTTGGGAAAATGTTTTTTTAGGAAAAATTTTGAACAACACGATAAATTGTGATATCACTCAAAGCACCAAGGAGGTTTATCAAACCCATAAGAAGAAGACCTTGTAAAAGAAATTAAGGGTCTTGCAATCCATCAAAAAATCTTGATCATGAAACCAAATGGAGAAGACACTAAGGGAGAAACACAAGCTTCACACAAAAGCACATGACAAAAAAAGATCCAAGACACACACACACGCACACACACACACACACACACACAGCCTAGAGCTCCCAAATGTTGCAATATATATTAAATGGAAAGCATCTACAAAAGCAACCCTCAAGAAAAAAACCATGAACCTTGAAAAATATGCTCAGGATTGAAGTAGAGACTTTGAGTAGCATAGTGCCTGTAAGGAATTCAGTCTTAACGTGAAACTTAGCAAATTAGTTGCAAATTTATCTGGCTAACTATTTAGGAGAATAAGAGAAACTTGCAAATTAATTCTAACTTATAATCGTAGGCTACACATTTGAGAGAACTAAAGAGAGACTTGTAATTTAATTTAAGTTACAGTATTAGCATTCCAACTAATAGATTGGACTTGTGAAGATATACTAGTAATATGATCCAAGGTATCTAATGTTTCAAAATTTTTTTATAAAACTTGACTGAACACTTTGATTTAAGCTTGACTCATCATCTCTTGTGGGCATCTGTTCAATGGGATTCCAAGTGGTGGAGTAGTGGTAGATGAAGATCCAAATTTGCAAGTAATTATCTTGCACTCAGTGGCTTGGGTATCAATCCCAATTACTACAATCAGCATTCTCACATTCATCAATCTCTCATCATTTTGATGCATCCTGTAGTCAAATATAGAGATCAAATCTATTCCCAGTAATATAACAATAGAAATTCAATATCTATACTTAAAGACATAAACATAGAATACTTATCTCTTCTGAGTTTATGCAATGATTTCCATATATAGAATCATAAAATTGTTATCATATACAAAGCTTCCAACACAAACATGCATAAAACTCTTGATGTTCAAGCAAGTATCTCTCACTACTCACCAACACTAGCAACTCTTAGGCAAGTGGCTCTGTCAACCACATCTTGTTGCCATTCCAAAATAGCAATGCTAGAAATAATATATGTGAGTACTTTTCCCAACTACAAGTTCCTTTCACACACAAAACAATATATGTGTTTTTACTAGTACATTTGACCTCATTCTTGACCAAAATTTTCAACCATCTATTAAAATGTTTTAGATTGGTCAGAATATGGAAGGAAAAATATATATATTAAAATCCATGCCTATGTTGGTCGAAATTTGCTAGATTTTTTATCCTGTTGCAGTCAATTCCATGGAAAATTCTTGAAAACACTGCTATTGTAGTCAATGGTCAGCTTCTTTATGCAGTGGTCTAAGTAAAATGAAAAAAGGTTTTCTATTTCATTGTTTGGTTTTCACAGAGCACGCGAAGGAGCTGGAGCATGCAATTTTGTTGTTGTTGAATTTTAGCATTTGTCAAAGTAATTATCTCACTCACATATACATACATGTGTATATATATGTATGCATATATGTATATGCATACATATATACAGACATATATGTATATAGATTAATTGAGTATATTTGATAACTCTGATTATAATAGGCCTATTAAAGACATTTTCTATGCTACCAATTTGCATATGTATACATACATAGGTATATATAAGTTTGTGTGTGTGTGTGTGTGTGTGTGTAGAGAGAGAGAGAGAGAGAGAGAGAGAGAGAGAGAGAGAGAGAGAGAAATAACTAATTGGGTTTCTAATCTTGACTTGGTCAACATTGTTGATTTAAGGCTACTTCTTTTGGCCTTGCACTTTCTTCTTCATGGGTTTTTCTTAAACACAACTCTACATCCATCCCCAGTTTCAAGAAATTTGGCAATGCATCTATTTCCTGCAAAAAAAATACCCATTTCTTGTTTTAGTTTCTGATAGGTCTTGTTCAACTCTTTCATTTGGAGAGAAGGTTTCTGTCATGGCAACAATGCATAAAACATCTCAAGGTGTGTGTGTGTGTGTGTGTGTGTGTGTGTGTGTGTGTGTGTATACATACATACATACATACATACATATGTATATATGTACATATAAGTATATATGTTTAAACACATATATAACATGTGTGATTATATTCAAGAATATGCAATTGGTAGGTATAAAGCTAAATCATTGAACCTTTGCCAACATTATTGCTTCCTATGCCAAAACAAGATCTTTGGATGGAGTGGATGCTATTGACATGCCCATGATACTTAGTTTGGATTTTGTAATTATGTAGATTGTATTTGTTGAAAACAATCTAGTTTGTCATTTCCAGGATACTTCTCTTGTTGAACCTTTCATTGTTCTTGATGTGCTCACCTTGGAGAATTTTTCAAATCTTTGAGCTGTAATTTGGGGACTCTAATGGAAAAAATACTTCTTCAAAGTTTTTGAAATACATACCAAACCTAATCCATTGGTAATAAACAAACCCTTGTCAATTTTGCAAAGTGCTTCTCTCATCCATAAAGAAAGTTCACTCCATAAAGCCCAACAAAACTCACTGAACCAATAAATCCTGAGTCAGTACCATCTTTCCCTAAACAAGAAGGTTTAAAGTGTGTCTAGTAATGAACTTATAGAAATCTCACAGAAATCCAACCCTGTCTACATTTTTTTGATAATAACAAACTAGATATCAATGGAAGCTTTGATACCACTAGAATTTTTCAAAATACCATTAAAATTTTAAGAAGCCCAACCTAAAATAGAATAATTGTACCCCAAATGCTCAGCTTGTGTAATCTCAGGGTGGGAAGCAAAGGATTTATCATTTACCTTGAGACATTCTCTGGCCATGTCTGAAGAACTTACCACTAAAATAGGGTGGCTACCAAATTTGAGATGCATAATAAGGCCATAGATCAGTGAAAGTGAGTTTAGAATCTGATGAATTGGCCCACTTTTATCTTTGAGAAGATGAAGGTTTCTAATCATAGGAATAGCTCTAGGGCCGGGAGGGAGATGACTCCTATAATTTCCAAGGCTTTTTAGTAGAATTGTGGTACGTCAGTTTTTACAATTGCTGCTTTATGCTCATTCTCTCCCTTAGAGAATGAAAAAACAACCATGCAAAACTATTTTAGCATTTCCTCATCATCTTATATTTCAAAAATGGGTTTTAGACTTTCAAGAGACTTAATTTTCTTGTAAATGGCTCTTGCTATGAAATTTAACATCATAAACATGACATCTTGAAAGAAGGGAGATTGACCTTTTTGGTGATGCTAGCAGTAAATTTGTAGATTGGTGGTTGCATTTAATTGAAAGAGATTCCATCTGATCACAATACTTTAGCATCTATAAGATGGGGTAATGCCCAAATTGCCTAATATTGTAGATATTCATAGGGAGATTCCAAATGCTTCACAACCTCAAGGGTTACTTCACATTCAATCAAAATGAATATCTTTTTCTATCTTAGATATCTTAATATCGGAGCAACATGAGTTTGAAGTTGGGGTTGATCTATTCTACTACAATGATCAACCAAATTAGGTACAATTTATTTGTTGATATCTTCATTTTTTAAGTTTTATAGTTTTGGAAGCTAAATCAAAGTTGCAAATTGTCTTTCTAGGTCACAATTGAAAATTCATAAATAGTTGGTAGATAATGAAAAGCCAATTCAGCCATCCTATTGTAAACTTCTAAATGATTGAAATTAGTTCACAAATCAAATTCTACCTCATTTTATTCTTCCATGAATCAAGAACTTCTATTTGAAATACAAAATTCTTGTACATGGTTATCTATCCTCAAACTCATCATATTTGCTGAATGATGCTTGGAGATTTTTAATTTCTATAGCTCATCATATTTTTTGAATGAATGCTTGGAGATTCTTAATTTATACAGCTCATTATATTTTCTTTAAAGATTCTATTGAGCAAGTGGAAAGATAGAAATTGGGCTAATTTTGTCAATTGTATTGTGGATCACGATGTTTCACCTTATGCTAAAGCTATGTAATTTTCACAAGAAAGACTATTGTGGCTCCTAATAGGACAACGGGAATTGGAAAAAACACAGTCTATTGCTTCAACCTCTATGTGCCCTAAATTCTACCAGAGATACAAATATTTTATGTTGGGCTGAGATTGTTGAGCCATAAATAATCTAACTTGGACTATATATAGAACGTTTAGACATTATGTTTGAAACCATTTTTTTAATCTTTGTAAGGGTACATTGCATGAGAACATTATCACGCCATTAGGGTTAAACATGTGTAAAAAACTTACCTCTGACAAGCTTCACCCTCGGAGCCAATTCAACAGCACGTAAACTAGACATAGAGAAGCTATGGGATGAGAAACATATATTAAATAGGGTTGCAAACATGAACACAGGGAATATTTTTACTCTTCACGATGGTCCCGCCTTATGCCAATGGAGATTTGCATATTGTGCATGCCTTGAACAAGATACTGAAAGATTTTATGAACAAATATAAGCTACTAGGTGCTCCTGTAGCTCCCACACTCCAAATGGAATGCCTGTGTAGCTCCCACACGTTCTCCGTGAAACATAACAATAAACCCTAACTTGCCTCTTTTTTATATTAACATGTTAAGCTCGTATTGGTCAAAATTTTGACCAACACGAGCATGGATTTAAAAAAAGAAGATATTTTTCCTTCCATATTCCAACCAATCTAAAACATTTTAATAGATGGTCAAAAATTTTGGTCTAAAAATGGGGTCAAATATACTAGTGACTTTATGTGAATACAAATATTTTATTAGAAAATCAACTAAACCTAGGACACAAAAATAATTATTTGATATGTACAAGTCAAATTTAAAGCATCGAGGATATTTACATCAATATCATCCATGAGTCCTTAATCAAAAGGCAACTCAAATAGATTATAATTTATTAATAAATTAAAATAGATAGTTTATTGATCAAAATAAATCACAATATGGATCATTAAGTCTATAATATACTAAATAATATAATCTAACCAAAATTGTTAATATAACATTATCTATTAAATAACTACATAAAATATTGTATATAACATTAAGTTATATATAGCAAGAGCTCTATAAGCTTTCCCACCTCATAGATGAAAGTGGAAGTAAAGAATAAAAGAAATATAAATCAAGTGATAAAAGAATTAAAATTATAGAGAGAGAACTTTTTTTTAAATCACCTTTTTAAACAAATGATATTTATGTTTTTAAAAAAAAGTAAATAATTTATTTAAATAGTTATTATTTATCATAGAAAATTAGCTAATCTTTAATTATTTAATAATTAAATTTTATTAAAGACAAGATTTATTAAAAATTAAATAATAATCTTTTATCAATATATTCTTTAACTTTATCCACCCAACTATCTTAAAAAGATACCCAGACTTCAATGCTTTAATTTGGACATGATGAATACTAAATTATGCCATTCAATTACACCATGATTTTAAATTATTATTTTTTTGGAAAAAGATAAAGAAATAAAATTCTTTTCATAAATTCTAATATCTAAATTTTTTTAAGATAAAATTTAGGTGCTCCATGAAAATGAAGTGGAGGAGATTCATGTACTATTATCCTAATAGATTAGGGGAAAAGTTGAAGATTCAAGCACTATTATCTATATAAAGCTTCTAAATGACACATATGTTGCTTTGTTAAATGTCACAACCAATGATTCTACTAAAATTTCTTTGAGAGAAAACTAGCAAAAATGGACACAACCAATAAAAAAGTAGGCCAAAATTTGAAAACAACACGACTACCAAATCAAAATTAATACAAAAGAGTTGATTGAAAACTATAGTCTCTGCTTAGAAATAAGGGAGACTAATAATTGATCTTATCATTAACAATACCAATTATTCCTTATCTAATCATGTGGAGGGTCATGCCTTTTTAATTAACTAGTCATAAGTGGTTATAAAATAATGTTAAGTATGGGGGAATTCAAGGGGAAAAACAATGATTTGTAAGATGATAATCAAAAAAATTGGGAGGCATGGTCAATAAGGAGAAATCACACATAAAATGGGTCTAACATAATGACAGGGCAACATCAATATTGTGGCTTTTGATAGAGATCTTCATCTTCTTATTACCACTTCTTCCTTTTCACAAATGGTACATGTAGTCTTACTTACATGTGCATAGAAGTTTAATTTCCCTAGTTAAGTCGAAAGGCTTTCTACAGTGGCAACAATCTTCAATGTAAACATTTTTCATTTTGAAAAAAAAAAATTGACGTTCATTTACATGTCAGAAAAAAAATAGAAATAGACTAAATATAATTATAATTAAAATTGTGAAAATTGCAGAGAGGAAATGGAAGTAAAAATGAGGCAGATCAAGAGTCTCGAATTATTTCCTCATGCCTCTTAGGCTCATGATGAAAATTATGGGATTATGAAAATAGACGCCTCGAGAAGGATATCTCTCAGCTTATTTTATATATTTAATTCAATATATCAATACATTTTTCATGATATCGTATGAAGGAACTAAATTGAAGTATTTAACATTGGTTGATAAGTCTACAAATAATGAATTATTCTGCGAAGAGAGAGATTACACTTGACAACAATTAATGGACCTTAGTTATTTTGGAACCCAAAATTATATGAGGGGTGAATGGAAACACTTCTAAGTAAGTAGATTGTGTTAGTTAATTTAATGTTAATTTTTTTTAATAAGATGCAATTAAAAATTTTATTTTGTAGGTATTTAAATTTTATTGGTATAGATATTTATCATTTACAACCATATAAGTCTCATACTGATTTTAGATGGTATTTTTTAGGCAACTACAAGAGGGTTAAGTTATTATTGGGGTGAACCCACAATAGTGGGTTACACTTTTTTGGAGGAAGAAATCCCTCCAAAAAGCACGCACAGGAAAAAAATTTCGAAGAGTTTTGATAGAAACAAAAATTAAAAGTTTCTATCAAAATATTTTAGTTTCTATCAAACCTTAGTTTCGATCGAAACTCACTTAATTTGTTAGTTTTGATCGAAAGTAAGGAAAAAGTTTTGATCAAAACTTTATTTCAGTTTCGATTGAAACTAAAAAATGCACGGGTGGTTAAGGAACCACGCGCGGGTTTCTTGTTTCGATCAAAACCCTAAGCCGTGTGAGATAAAAAGGGGCGTAGGTTGTTCTCTTCTCATTATTTTGATCGAAACAAAGAGATTGATTGGCATCCACCCCATCAACCATCCGAAAAAGGTATGAAATACTTATTTTTTCCCTTCTTATGTTGTTTTAGTTAAAATTTATGTGTTTTTAATATTTAAATATATGTTTCTTTGTATATTTTATTGTTTTTTATGTATGCACTTTATGTGTGTGTGTGTGTGTGTGTGTGTACACATGTATCATGTGCATATAAATGCATATAATGTATATATTCTAATGCTATCACTCACCATAATTTCAACCATATCACTAAATCATTTTCCTATTCATAACATTAATTTTAACCATATCCTAAAACCTAAACCTAACATAGGTAACTTTAACTATATCTCTAACCTAAAGATGACCCTATATATAACTATATCTTCAACCAAAAATCTAATGTTAACATTAAGTATGAAACAAATCCTAACCTCAACTCTAGACCCTTACTATTATATTTATCCTAACCCTTAGGCTAACCTTAACCATAAATAAACCCATATACATTGTGAATTTTAGATGTGTTAGATTGAGAGTTTTGAGCTTATTACCATGATGTTTGATCTTTTCTCAACTTATCAAATATTTATAGATAGATATAGACATTTTCATGATAAACATTGCATGTACTACGAATCTTGGCTTCATTAATAAATATGATCACCACTATATTTTTAATATATTTGATATGAAATAAAATTCTATGAAATAATAGATAATATATTAATATTACTTTCTTTTATTTCTTTAATATGTATCTTGTGCATTGTGTATGTCTTATTAGATGAGCCAACGATGTGCTTGCCTCTTTGGATACTTATAGGGAGTTCAAATTTATGAAATGATATCATTACATTAATGTTTGAGAGTATATATACCATTTTACACCAATTTCATTACTCTTGTCATGTATTATCTTGTTAGTCTTCCTCACACTAGATTGGATGATCTTTTGCATCATGAAAGATTTTGGGCTGAAGCATAAAGCTTCTTTGTGGTAGCGTGGAAATGTAGTCTGGCAATATTCTCATTCTTATTGTGTTGAGTGAAACAACTATCTAGAGGTTCTATCTAGATGGTCTTCTTTGATAAATTTTGATTTCAATGTATTCAACCCATTGATCTATTATAAATATGTATATATGCATACTTATGTTAGCCTAGTTGAAGGCTCTTGTAGTATTCTTTATGTAGAATGCGATTCAATTTATCTCTTGTTTGGTCTATTTTTCACTTGTAAAAATTGATGTATTCGATAAGATAGTAAAAATCTTCTAACAAATTTTTAACTACTGTATTCAATAGGTTGGTTGATTTTTTTATTGATTATTGATGTATCATATCTTATTTGAATATGTAGTCTATTATTGATTTTACTTAATTGTGCTTATTTATTGTTGACTTGCAACTTTGTATGCAACTTGTGTTTGTGTTGGAATTTTAAATCTTGTGTCATGTTAGATCTTATAGTGGGAAAAGTAAATGATTGGGTCTTGCCTCCTAGTACCATCCTTGCTCAAGTCTTTTATGTCACTCTACTCATATGTGAGATAGGTGGATGACTACCTGTCACTTTTCTCTTCTTATAGTTCTTTCTTAGACCTTTGATCTCACTATGAGTCCAATGATGCATGGAGTAAGTAGATGATCTAGGATCCCCTCTTCTTTCTATTATTGTTTTTTCCAAGGCCCACTATATCACTCTAGATCCCATGATGTATAGAGAAAGTAGATGACCAAACTCTCCTCCTTCAATTATTGTTCTTGCTTAGGCCTCTAATGTCATTGTGGATCTCTTAATGCACAAAGCAAGTAGATGATACAAACACCTCCTCCAATTATAGTTATTTCTTAGGCCCATAATGTCACTCTAGACTCCATGGTGTATGAAGTAAGTGAGTGATATGATAATCTCCTCTCATTATTATTCTCACTTGATCTTGATGTTATTTTTTTATCTTGTTGATAAATCTCAGGCAAGTTGGGCAACATGACTCCCTCCTCCTTCAACTAGTATTCTTGTTGTAGTCTTAACCTTTTGTCTCTTCATATTGTTCTAAATCCTTAGATTTATTTAGATTTTAAAGATAATTTTTCATCCATATTATCTAAATATATAATATTATCTTTTAATATATTTTACCTAATCTAAACTCTAAAACTAGCCATAACCATGACCTTTAAAAAAATCTCTAACACTAATTCTAACTTCAACTATAAGCTTTACTCCAATTTTAATCATAACTAAAATGCTAACCCTAATTTTAAAAAACCCCAATCTAATTATTTCTCTAACCTAAGATGATGCTAAAATTAACTATATATCACTAATCCAAACACTTACCATGTGGTGTAAAACCTCAACCATAAAGCCTAACGTTGACCCTAGCCATAACCCAAACCCTATTCATGACCAACCATGATGTAAACCCTAACCTTAACCTCAAATAATATTTTCAAACTATATCTTAACCTCAACCCAACCAAATTATAATTCTCTCCCTAACTAAGATATAATATAAAAACTAATTGTAACCCTATCCCTAATCAAAGTCATAACTCTAACCCTACATGTTGCATTATATGAATCCTAACACTGGCCTTTATTATAGCCTTAACCATAAACCCTGACCTTAACTACAATCTTAATCATAACCAAAGTTATGCTAAAAATAATCCTAAGAAAAGTATTTCTCTAATCTAAGAATAATTCTAAACCTAACTATATCACTAATAAAATTTAATGTAACCCAAACCTTAATCATGATGTTAAACCTAACCTTGACCCTAAAGCTTAATATTAGTAGTAACAGTTATGCTAGCCATCCCCAAACCCCAAACCTAACTATATTTTTATTCCAACTTTTAACTCTAATTTGCTAACCATGATTTAAACAACCACACCATAGCCTCAATGCAAAACCTAAACTTTATCCTAGTATATATATATATATATATATATATATATATATATGCATATACACAGGATATATATATTTGCACATATCATGCATGTGTGTGTGTGTGTGTATATGTGCATATGCACATATATACACACACACACATGATCTATATGTGCAAATATACATATCATGTGTATATGCATATATCTATATATACATATATATATATATATATATATATATATGCATATTTACTTTGTGGACCTAAATTACACTTGACAAGTTTATGTGCACACGTATGTCTAAAACCTTTGAACATTCAATCTAACTTAGATAGAAATATAACTTGCACACACAGTTCCTAAAAGGTCCTTGAGTTACAAATGTTATATATAACAACATGTGTGTTTTAAAATTTAGTTTTTTTAAGGTACATGTTCATTTATGTTTTAGGACTTCTATATATATGTACACATGTACACATGTTTAATTTTATTAAAACAATTTAGATACAAGTTTTTTAATTTTGCCAAATTGTACATACATATGTTAATATAAATTGCAAGTTTATTAAATGTCATACATTTAAATTTAAATTTTTAGGTTTACACATTATACACGCACCTACATACATTGACATGTGCCTGCTCAATAGCCTTCTATCCCCCCCGAGCAGCTTGTCCCCCTCGAGCAGCCTATACCCGAGCCCGAGCAGCCTATCCTAGGCCCTGACTAGCAACCTATACCTAGGCCCAAGAAACATATCCTGGGCCTTGAGCGGTAGCCTATCCCCCCTGAGCAACATCATGTTCCCCATGATTAGCTACCTATCCCACCTCAGGGGTTCTATGATCGCACTAACCAGGAGATTCATAGACTTTAGGAATTCCTGACTAGTGGAACATGCTCTAGTGTCTATAGTGGTACATTCCAGAGTATCTTACGTAGCTAAAATTTATTTGAGATGAGATTCATGGCACTACCCCATATTCTGCACAGACTATACAGACTATTCTTGACAGTAGGAGATCGGAGGTCTCCTCTAGTCTTTCACTCTAGGAGGTGCAGGGCTTGGTGCCCAAAGATGTCCTAAAGAGGGAATTTTTCCCTCATTATCTTTCATAAAAGTATGTGAAGGGGTATTCTCCCCTTAAGTGTACAGATCCATAGATGGTTGCATTGATATACCCATGCTTCCTTGCTGCCCATGGTCGTTATCCAAATAATGACCAAATTCCACTCTATTTTTCTCGATAGCTTTATGCAGAGGTTTTCTTACGTAGGGCGGTGAACTACACAGATTTACTAGGACATTGAGGACAGGGGCATGGTAGACTGGCTGATAGGCAACCAGGTTGTCCCCTACTGGCACATAGATCAATTATCGGAGAGAGGGTGCCTGATATTTCCCCTATGTTAGGTCCATTGACTAATGAGGCCATGCATAGTACTCAGTTACGTGGGGTCATTCAGGGAGTTGGAGAGATTGCAGCAATTGTCAGATCTATTTTGAGTGATGAGGTTGGTTAGTATTTGATGTCTCATTGATGTTCCAGATCATCATCCTATGCTTCATCTTCAGGAGACTTGTACAGTGCAGCAAGCATCCCTTTAGTGGCTAGCTTAGAGGGTCTCACTAGAGTGTTGGCACGAGATACTATGATTGGTCCGGCTGAGGATCTATTAGATACATATAGATTTGTATCAGAGCATCTTGGCATACCATATCAGATGTTCGAGATCATGTCCATTGTAGTACTAGGACACATCCTCAACCATATTCCTCTCATCAATTAGGTAGTGGTCATGGTGGTAGTGCACATGATGATCCACCTACTGACCACTCTTTTTCTCTAGAGAGACATATACATACCATAGACCCTTCAACCAATGTTACAGGGCAAGCTCAAAGTTCATATGTGGGCCTTAATGATGTTGATTTGAGCTTTTCGACCATAGGATGGATGGACTTGTTGACACATGATGATTCTACTTCTATGTCATCTCATCTACATAGTCCACTTGGCTCATCATTATTAGGACATGTGCTAGTCACCAGTCATCAGGCTCGCATAGATGTAGAGATGGACCTTGATGCAATGCAGCAAAATTTGGATGCATTAGTGGACATGATCAATGCTAGGTAGTTTGACTATTATCAGATGCCACCATCTACACAAGTAATTTTTTTTTTTTCATGTTAAAATTTCAATCATTTGAAACTAATTAAATTTACACATGTGCATGCATGCACATGTATGTATATCATCCACGTAGATTTGTAATCGTAGAGAAATTTTAATTTGATGTGTTGCATGTGCACATGTACAATGTAGGGGGACATGCATCTTTTTACTCTAGCTTTGATGCTAGATCGCGTATGTCATCAAGACTCATTGGATGATGTTAGTAGTGGACAAGTAATGTTTATTTATGTTTTGATTATGTGTACATGTATTTCAATATCACTTTCTCTTGATTAAATGTATTTATGTATTGATATCACTTTCTCTTGAATTTATATATAGGGGTCAACACATCCTAGCGAGCACCTTGATAGTCAGTCTTTAAATCGCGTCGTGAGGAGGTGTGGTGATGATAGTCTTGCACCTGATGATCTATAGTTTTTTTTATCTAGATGATTTGTTCTAGACTTTCATCCAGAGAGACATTCATATATTAGATAGACACTTTATATACACACATGATGCATGCTATATTTATATTTGATTTGATATAGATGTACCTAGATCTGCATGTCTACATGTGTGCACACTATTTATATTTGATATTATCTTCTGATAGATCTCTAGATAGATACATGTTTTTTTTATTTGTTCTCGAGATGATTAATACATGTTACATTATGTTGTGGAATCTAATACATTATAGATCTAGATCTAGTATATTATAAATTGTTTCTATCTAAGATATGTAAGTAATTTATTTAGATATATACACATGTAGTATATTGATTAAATTTAGATATATATATATATATATAGTTCATGTAATTTAAATGTCTGGTAATATATCATGTATTAAATGTTCAAGTATCAGGTAATTAGTTGTACATAATTCCTAACTTGAGTAAATCTATAGAACTCATCCTTTTTATTTGTAAACATATCCTAGAATTTTATCCCCTTATGCCCAATGTTCTAATTCAAGTCCAACTTAAAACATGTACATGTTCAAAATTTAGTTTAAAAAATCGCAATTTGAACTTGAAAGCTCACATGTCAAGTAATTAGTTAAATCAAAAGCTCACATGTCCTAAAATTGAAAGTACATGTCCTAATTAGTTAAATTGAAAGCGTACATGTGTTCTAAAATTGGCATGTTAAGTGAAATAGAAAGTTCAATATAATAGAAAGTTAAATGAATTCAAGACATCGAGTTAAAAATGAAAGAGTAAAAGTTCAATTTAGAAAATTAGTTATTCCACCAAATTTCAAATTGATCAAATGATTGTTCAACCAAATTTCAAACTGTTCTTGAGTTACATTTCAAATTTTAATCATAGTGAAATTTTAATTTGTACACATATCCTAGAATTTTATCCCCTTAAGCCCAATGTTCTGATTCAAGTCCAACTTAAAACATGTACATGTTCAAAATTTAGTTAAACAAATTGCAATTTGAACTTGAAAACTCACATGTCCTAAAATTGAAAGAACATGTCCTAAATAGTTAAATTGAAAGCATACACGTGTCCTAAAATTGACAAGTTAAGTGAAATAGAAAGTTGAATATAATTAATTTTACAGACTCCTAATTTCATCCCCTTAAGACAAGTGGTGTTCAAATTTCTTTCCCTCAAGGTGCACATGTCAGGTAATTAGTGTACACACATACATGTAAGTTCATAATTTCTATAGTTAGTTACTTTATGACAATTTGAATTCAAGACATCGAGTTAAAAATTAAAGAGTAAAAGTTCAATTTAGAAAATTAGTTATTCAACCAAATTTCAAATTGATCAAATGATTGTTCAACCAAATTACAAATAGTTTGAACCAAATTTCAAATTGTTCTTGAGTTACATTTCAAATTTTAATCATAGTGAAATTTTAATTTGTACACATATCCTAGAATTTTATCCCCTTAAGCCCAATGTTCTAATTCAAGTCCGACTTAAAACATGTACATGTTCCAAATTTAGTTAAACAAATCACAATTTGAACTTGAAAGCTCGCATGTCCTAAAATTGAAAGCACATGTCCTAATTAGTTAAATTGAAAGTGTACATGTGTCCTAAAATTGACAAGTTAAGTGAAATAGAAAGTTAAATATAATTAATTTTATAGACTCCTAATTTCATCCCCTTAAGACAAGTGGTGTTCGAATTTCTTTCCCTCAAGGTGCACATGTCAAGTAATTAGTGTACACACATACGTATAAGTTCATAATTTCTATAATTAGTTACTTAATGACAATTTGAATTCAAGACATTGAGTTAAAAATGAAAGAGTAAAAGTTCAATTTAGAAAATTAGTTATTCCACCAAATTTCAAATTGTTCTTGAATTACATTTCAAATTAGGAGTTGTTTCTATCTCATATCAAGTGGATCAGCTCGTTCTTGGATAACATTTAATATTTTCTCATGATCATCAATATGGAGCCTCCACTTACGTATTCCAAGTCCTTTGACTGGATGAAGAGTTAGACCAGTGGCAATAACATGGTTACTATATTGATATACCTTATTGTTAGGTTGATAATCGGTGAAATGAATTCCATTTTTAAGTACTTTTCTTTGCTTCAAATATGTTCCTTGTACAACAATAGAACCTACACATGTACACATTTAAAAAATACATCAATCTTGAATTTAAGTCAAAGAATTTGAATTCATAAAAAACATAGATACTTGACATACATTTGCATAATTCAACTATATACTAACCTGTGGGAAAATAATTTCATCACTTATTTCAATCTTTGTTAGCTTCTCTCTTTCCATGGTGCAACGTAATAAATAATAGCTAACACCTTCTACATTTTTTGATTCTGCCATGACTGCAAAAACATATCCTACACAAACTTATATATGTCAAAATTCTGGATACATGTCATGTACATAAGTACATATATATAATAAAAATTAACCAAAATTATGAAAAAATTGTACATGTACATGATCCAGGTATATATATATAGTTCATACATACCAACTCTGATCAATCCTAAAATATGGTTATAATCACTAGAAATCAATGGAATATCATCATAGTTTTTGTCCTCAAACTCATTCGTATTAATAACATCTAGTGGCACCAAAGTCCATTCACCCACATATCCACATTCTTGATTTATGCAACCATCATAGTCGTCATCAATAGAATTAGGACAAAAACATGAGTATTCTCTTGTGTACAATGACCACACATTACTATTTGTACTCATAACCGAATGCAAAGATCATGTCTTCTCTACCCACTTGGATGCATGCATTGATCTTCTATCAACACTTGAATGTACACAAGGTCCATAATTTAGTTAGAGATCACCTAAGGTAACATATTAAATATAAATTTAAGATTCAATTTAAAAATATGAACAAATTAATTTATATATACCAGATACCTCCCAAAACACTCTAAATGGTATGACTCGATCTGCTTGTGATGATGTGTTATCTATATTTGTTGGCACCAAAAAATGTGTTTTGCACCACTCAACCACATCATGAGAATTATTAATGTGATATACTTTATAGTCCATTTGATACTTTCTTAAAGCACATTTGATACAAGCTCCTGCACCATCATGCTCACCCTTTCCATGTCCACTCTCAAAAAAATTCCGAATGTGTGGTATATTAAGGTATCGATGATATCTACATAATGCATAAAATGGTCTAGCTGATTTAAATTGTGTTGATCATCCTTTCTATTTTAATGTTTTTGTTTTTCAAATATTCAAAAAATGTATTAAAACAATGTTCCACAAAATGTGTGTCATGTTCTTTGTCATCACTAATGTAAAAGTGATACTCTTTTTTAATGACTCTTGCTTGATCTGTACTTTCCACACCATCTAGATCAATTTGTGCATGTTGATAAGACACTTGAACCATAATAGTAACCTGCTTTGTTTAGTAGTATTCTGCTTGAAGTTGTTTTTGAGATATGAAAGAGTAATTCTCTACAAAGTCAACAACAGATAGAATTGTTTCGAGTGGGAAAGTTTCTCTTAGTGTTTGAAATTGTTCTACTTGCCACTTAGCAAAAAATTCATGGTGTATACATGGTTGAATCAATTTACAAAAAATTGACGTAAATTCTCTAGCCGATATCTCATCCTCTACATATTCTAACCTTGTTGATTCTTTTCCAGCTTTTGTTTCTGACTTTATATACTTATATCTCTTAGATTTTACCATCCTTGTTGTATTAGTATCTTCTTCTCTCAAAGTAAATATAGTCAAGTTACCACATGTTTCACAAGTTCCTCTTATGCAATCTATTTCACCTATTACACAATCATTTGGTTTGTCACATAAGATTGATGTTATGAATTGACTCGGTCATTTAGGAAAAGTATTTTGAGAAGTTCCACCACTTTCTTCTATCTTCTTTAGAAACCCTTCATAGTATAGATCAAATTCAACATGATATCGACAACAACATGTTTCAAAAGATTTATTTATCTTCACAAAATAGGGCTTCAATCTTTCAAACATTCTTTGTCCAATCTTTATGTTAGGATTTAAATTCCAAAATGAGAGATACAATTCATGTTGAGTGACATCCAACCAATTTTTTGTGTGTTGAATATATTCCTTAGGCCCAATCCTCTACTTGATGATATCTCTTCTATTTGGTGAAGGACAAGTATTATCAATCCAAAATTGAATAACTAAGTTCTTAACTGTTCCCCAATCTTGTCAGATCGAGGAGCTCTACACATTAGTGCCCAATTGCCTTCTAATGTACTATCATTCAAATTGTTTATCCTTTTTAGATAATGTAGTATTATCTTCCGACTATACCCAAAATGAGATGATAATGAAGAGATCTATCTATTTTGGGATGTTTTCTTATTTAAAATAGATGCTAGTATCACTCTTCGTGCAATGGATTTATCTGCAATTCTAGTTTTTTTCCCAATGGAATGTAACCCTTCCTTAACACTTTCAACAATATCTTTTTCTAGTTTAGAAGTCCTCCTCTTTTTTATACTTGTATCTATACCCAATAGTCTTAGTAGCTCTTTTAATTCATCTTTAAGAAGTGAAATTGATAATAGTTGAGTTTTCTCCACTGTTGATAGATTCTCAAATTGTACAATTATGTCTTTAGAATTTTTATTCAATTTCCTCTTCATAGGATGTGTAGGTTGATTAGCATATTATCTCAATTTTTCCACATCCATTTCAATTAAATGATCTATGTTTCTATGATTAATTTTTCTCTTCAATCTTTGAGCTAGATTAACATTCTCATTTGTTGTTTGATCTCGGGCTACACAAGAAAAAATGAAACAAAGTCTTAAGATACAATCTCTTTAGGGGACATATATGTATACATATATACATGTTTAACTTGAGTGAAATATTATGTACTTGATTAAATTATCTAACCTTCAGATGGTCCTTCTTCAATGTCCATTGCTTCATCTCCAATTTCCTCATGTCCAACATTTTCATCATCTACTAGAGTTGCACGTGCATGATATAACAAATAAAATCAAGTAAGTTTATAAGGGGAAATATCGCTGACTAAATTTAAAAATTAAAGATATAAAGTTTGATAGAGACCTAGAAATCTAGAGAGATCTATATTATATACTTGCAAGAGATGCACATGTACCTGTTTGAACTTGGGATGAACCATCTCCAATGTCGGTAGGTTGTCCTAGTTGACTACATCCTAAATAAATTTATTTATTTAATTTTAATCATAACATAATAAACCTTAATGGACTATAAATTATTAACATAATTGAATAAACAAGGTAATTCCTATGCTAAATAAATTCATAATTTAAATTTATTCATAATGTAATATTTACCCTAAGGACTAAATATGGACATAATTGAATAAACCCTAATGGCCTAAATATGAACATAATTTCAAATAAAATCTTAATATTAAGTTAATAGTAATGCTAATTTAAGATAAATATCATATTCCTAATTGGATTTAAACCCTAATCCTAACTAAATAAACTAATTAAATTCATTGGAAAAAAGATTGTACATGTGTACTTGATCTAAGATAGTATCTTGCTAGCATTTTTCGATGATTTTCATCTTCTTGTTCCTTAGTTCTTCTTCATGCATATTTACTTGTTCTTTTACCTTTATTGCCCATGTCATAAATTCTTCCTCCAAAATTCAAAAATAGGTTGAAGTTTGTCAGATATTTCTTTCTTCCCAATTCAAAAGCCAATAACTTGATTTCACATAAATGTAAATTGAAAAAAATGAAACTCATATTTATATATTTTTTTTAAATTCTTTAAAAAAACCTCCTTATTAGCCGACTAGGGAAAAACCCCTAGGGGTCGATTAGAGAAACACCCCTAGGAGCGGAGATCTATAGCTATACTAGTTCAAAAGAAGAAATAGATGAAGTAGAGGAGAAAAAGAGAGAAGAAGAAAAGAAGAGAAGGAGAGAAGAAGAAAAAGTGAAAAGGAAGGAAAAAGAAAAGAGGTAAGTAGAAGAGGAAAAGAGGGAAGAAAATGAGAAGGAGAAAAATAAAGAAGATAAGGAGAAGAATAAGAAAGAGGATGAGGAGAAGAAGAAGAAAGAAGGTGAAGAGAAGAAGGAGAGAAGAGAAGAAAAGAGGAGGAAGAAAAGAAGGAGGAGGAGGTAAGTGCACCAAGCACATCCCTTACCCTTACAACCTTGACAAGATCAGATGATGATGAATAGACAAAATTGATATCATCTTTGACCAAGATAATCAACAAGAATGGACAAGTGAAGAGTTTGCAAAAAATTCTTTTGGATATAACTAAAAAGTTGCTAAGCACACTTGCAATGAGATTGTCAGATCCTGATCTAGAGGACAAAGAAATGGAAATGATTCAAGCATTTGATGCTAACTTCATTAACTTTTCATATGTGGTAGCAGTCCAAGCACAATTCAAGCATGATGCTCAAATGCTTGAAATTGTGTCAAAACATTAAGAATGATTTAGGAGCTCTTGATGCATGCATCAAGGAGCTAAGGAGATGGGAGCAAGAAGGGAATTAATTATATAGAAAATTTTCTATATCATTCAATTTCACAAATCACAATGATGACAAGAGAAGAAGGAAATGTGATGAAGTAATGGTACTGGTAGATCAACTTCAACAGTTGAGGATCAAAATTGAAGACATTGAAGGGAAGATAATAAAGACTTATGATGAAATAAGTCTCATTGAATTAAATAAGGAAATAATAGAAAAGAGGTTCTCACTTTTAAGAGAATACTTATCATCATTATTAATAAACACACTTGAACAATAAGTGGATGAATGTCTAAAAGCAAAGACATCCTTTGATGAATTTGTTTATTCAAACTTGAATGCAATAGACATTGCATCCTATGGGTTGTGTGCTCTCCTCAGTATATCAGAGGGAGTTAAGGACACATGGGAGAAGAATTTGAAGTGTTTGAAGACAAGTTTTGATAACTTCATTTCATGCTTATCTACCTGAATGTAGAGGTAAAGTTCTACAATTTTGACATGTATGTAGATTTTGACACCTTTGTCATTGATGTCAAGGGGGAGAAGTATAGGAAAATTATATATAGTAAATGATGTATGTAGAAAGGGGGAGTAGAACTTATGTGAAGTATTGTAATAGGAGTTATAAGGAAAGATGATTATAAATATGATGATCCACATTTTTTGCAAATTTTGAAGTTTTTGCAAGGACATAGTTTTATAAAGGTTTGATCAACATTTTGGGACTTAGCCAATTTTCCCATATGTTGACATCAATGGGAATGAGGGAGATTGTTGGAAATATGGATAAGTATGATAAGTTATTATAATGTTTGATTTTTCATTTATGAAAACATATACCTTATGTGAAGAAGGCACTATGCATAGATGAAGATTCCATAGTGTAACTGATAGAACAAACATAGTTTTGGTATGTACAGTTAGTAGAGGCATTATTGATACATGCATAGTTGGGTATAGATAATATAGTAAGTCAGGATAATGTATATCAGAGTGCAAGTATGTACAAATAGCACTGAATGAGTTATAGATTAAACACTAGTAAAGGCAATATATAGAGCATAATAGAGCATATCAGTAATTGGGTAATTATGAATTATGAATTATTTTAGTTATGAAATAATTACTTAAGCAATTTGGGACATCATTCTAGATGTTAACCCTAAGAGGAAAAGCATTAGTTTTACATTTTTCCAAGCATGTGAAAGCTTGAAGGCTAACTCAATAGTTTTGATAAAATGTAAAGGTATAAAAGAAAGATTGTAATGTACAAAGTAGAGAGTGTGATTTTAAGCAATAAAAGAGATATGAGAGCTTATGTGAATTCTATATGCATGATATGTGAGCTATATGTAATTTGAATTCTAATTTATGATTAGAGGTATGCAAAGGACAACAAGCTACAAGAAAGAGATTCTTATATCTATCTCTTTTGTAGAAAGAATTGCATTATATAATTTTCATGTATGGGCAAGGGGAACATATTGCATACATTTTGTAATTGTATATACCAACTCCTAACTAGGTTGAAACAACTCCTAACAAGGTAGAGCATTTTAATAGGGCCTAGTCCTCTAACAAGGACCGAGACACTATATGTATGTAATAGACTCCTAACAGGGTCAACATCCTTAACTAGATACTTTTGTTAGTAGATCATTTTGTGGGTACCATCCCCACTAAAGTTTTTCCTTGGCCAGGGTTTTCTTAATTGAAAAAACATGGTGTTATGAGTTCTCTTTGTGTATGGTTGTGTTTACTATTCACAATTGTTAGTTTAATTTCATATACATATTATAAAGTAATTAACAATATCAAGTTTTGGGAAAAGGCTTGTAGAATATTGATTCACCCCCTCCCCTCTCGGTATGCCCTACTTTTAATAGGCTTAGCCCCTAAGAATTTTTTTTTTTTTTTGGGGGGGGGGCTATTTTATCATTATTTTTGAGTCAACATGTTGTAACTAATTTTAACCCTAAAACAGCAAAAATACTTGTATAAATTGGCTTAGGGTTGGAGATTTCATAATGTGTGATGCGATAATATCTTCTTGTGGAGGTATTGAATTGTAAGGGATTATAGATTGTAATTAGTGGATAATAAAATATTGGACTCATAGTTGATGGACGTAGCCTAGGGATTGGGTGAACTATGTTAAATATTTTTCTTATGTTCTATTCTATGTGATTTATTATTTATAATATTGGCTTGCATGTAATTTTTATTTCTATCTCATTAAATCCTAATAGATTGATCTAGAGAATGTTAAGTTCTTTTATGATATTGACATTGATTTATAGAATGAGATACGAGTAGTGAAATAGAGAGAAGAACCTCAAACTGAGCCTAGAGCAAAAATTAGAGTTGAACCAATGACACCTAACAAGAATTTGATAATGAATTGCCCTATTAACCAAATTATTGGAAGAAAAGGTAAAAGAGTCATGATAAGGAATAGGGTATCTAAAGAATTTGTTTGATTTCTCAAGTTGAACCTAAAAGTGATGATGGAGAGCTAGTAAAGATGACTTTTGGATTAAAGCTATGAAACAAGAACTAAATTAGATTGAAAAGAATAACACTTTTGAATTGGTTGCTAGAACTAAAGATAGAATGTTATTGGAACTAAGTGGGTTTTCATAAATAAGATCAATGAACAAGGTGAGGTTGTGAGAAACAAAGAAAGACAAATATGTAAAAGTGAATGTATAGATTATAAGGAGATATTTGCACCTATTGCTAGAATAGAGGGAATTAGAATGTTTTTAGCATATGTAGTTAACAAGAAATTCAAAGTGTATCAAATAGATGTCAAATCAGCATTTCTTAATGGTGAACTAGGAGAAGTATACATTGAGCAGCCTAAAAGTTTTCCTTTGACATATCAAGGAGATGTGGTTTGTAAGTTGAAGAAAGCCTTGTATGGATTGAAATAAGCACCTAGAGCTTGGTATGTGAGATTGGATAAGTATTTTTCAAAATTGGGATTTGCTAAAGATAGTGCATATAGTAACTTGTATTTAAAGGAGATTGATAGTGGCTTACTAATTGTTAAAGAATTTTTGGATGATATAATATTTGGAGGTGATGTTGAAGGAAGTGAATAATTTGTAGCACACATGAAAAAAGAGTTTGAGATGAGTATGATTGGTGAGATGAAGTATGTATTGGGATTGCATATTATTCAAAATAAAGATGATATCTTCATATCTCAAGCTAAGTATTTGAAATATTTGTTGAAAATATTTGGTTTAGAGAGTTGTAAACCTATTAGAACACCTATGATAACTAGACGTAAGTTGTCTAGCAAATATGAAACACCTTCTGTTGAAAAAAAGAAACTATATAGATCTATGATTAGATGCTTGCAATATCTAACACACACTAGACTTGATATAGATAATGTCATTTGTAATGTGGTGAGATTTCAAGATGATCCTAAAGAATCACATTATGTAGTAGTGAGAATACTTTTCAAATATTTGAAGGGTAAAACTAATTTTGGATTATGGTATGAAGGATTAAATGACTTTACCTTATGTGCATACACTTATGTAGATTGGGCAAGCAATATAGATGACAAAAACTGTACAAGTGGTGGAGCATTTTTCTTAGGAGGAAGATGTGTTCCTTGGCTACGCAAGAAAGAAGATTGTATTTCACAAAGCATGATAGAAGTAGAGTTTGTTGCAGAACCAAACAAGTATAAGTAGATCATTTGGATGAAACAAATATTGAATGACATTGGAATTGAGTTTACAGATCCTTTTATCATACATTGTGATAACACAAGTATATTGAGTATGTGAAAGAATCATGTTTTACATTCAAAGACAAACCATGTATTTATTGAGTATCACTTTTTGAGAGAGAAGGTTGCAGAGAGAGAGAGAGAGAGATTAGAAAAGAATAATTAAGTACAAAGGAGTAGATAGAATACATATTTACCAAACCTTTGCCAAAGAATATTTTGAGTACTTGAGAGGTATGCTTGGGGCTATGACCCAGCCTACTTTGAATAGTTGATGTAGAGATTGTATTTGTACATTGGTAACATAGAAGTATTCTTTTTTTTTTGGACTAGATGCTTGATGCTTTCTCTATATAGGAGTATCTATGTTTGAGATGAGTCATTAAGGACTCTTGGTAATAGATATTTAATAGTGTCATTGGACACTTGATCTTATTGAAGATCTTAAGTAGCAGATTGACATAATGATGTTGTTGTTATTAATGGCAATAGGAGAGAGTAATACATGAGAAATGTCCTTATGTATTGATTAATATCAATGGGGGAGAGTAACATGTGAAAAATATCCTGTGATATGTATGTTTGGGGAAGAAATATATTGATGTCAATGGAGGAGAGATTTGATTAATGAAGAGGATTTGAAAAGATGATTACAATATAGTGGATAGTCATGGATATCATGAATGGAGAGAAGAGGCAATAGACACATTTGGTATTTATGTAACTTAGATGTTTCCATCTATGTTTTCATCAATGCCAAAGGACAAGATTGTGTTAGAAATAGGGGATACTGAAAGGGGAGGATGAATCAGTATTCTACAAACTTTAGCCCAAAACTAGATATTAATAATTGCCTTATGACTTGCATATGAAATCAAACTAATTATATTGAACAATAAACATAACCATGCAATAAGAGAACTCATAAAAATATATTTTGTTAACTAAAAAAACCCTGGCCAAGGGAAAACCCTGGTGGGGATGGTACCCATAAAATGATCCACTACTAAAAAGTATATGGTTAAAGATATTGACCATTTTAGGAGTCTATTACATGTATATAGTGTCTCATTCCTTGTTAGAAGCCTCAACCCTGTTAGGAGTTTTTATATATAAATATGAAATGTATGCAAGAAGAGCCCACTACCCTAAAATGAAATATATAATGTAATTCCTTGATACAAAAAGATAGATAAAAAAACCTTGCTGCTTGCTATCGATATATTCAATATCTGATATAACTCTTGTTTATTTTCACAAAACTCGCATACCTATGATTATACATAAGAATTTGTATCATATAAAGTTTACATAGTCTTCCTAAGAAGCAAACTTATTTTTGCATTTACAAACTTTCCTTTATACCTTTGTAATTCTCAAAATACTATCTGGTCAACCTTCAAGCTTCCACACACTTGAAAAAATATACTATTAGAACTTGTTGTCTTAGGGTTAACATCTAGGATATTATCCCTAATTAATTAAGTAATTATTGTGTAGAAAAAATAATTCCTTAATCCGTAATTATCCATTTCCTATCATACTCTATTCACATTTTTATATTTCCATAGTTGGTAAAACTATTATATCTCCTTCCGTACTAATTATACTAACTCGCACACTTAACACATCATGTTGACATTTTTTTTTGTTCATACCTAACTATGCGCATGTCAATAATGCCTCTGTCGACTACACATATCAAAACTATATCTTCTCTTCTAGATAAACTAACTAATACTTAGATAATTTCCTATGTATGAATTCCATAACTTCATCTGCAAGGTCTTCCTTCTTCATACTAGAGATATGTTACCATAAATGATAACATTCAATATCTACCTTAGCCAAATTTCCAAAAAGTTGTTAGTATGAATGTTGATAATACTCCTATGGGGGACTATCCTAGCATTTCTAGGGATATAATTCAGAAGTTGTGTGTTGCATTCATAATAGTGTTTGTCATTAATGTCAACATACTTGTTATTCTGTGAAGACAAACAAAGCAGTAGATAGAGTTGGGTTTTTCAAGGATTGAGGAATGAATTTGAGCTTATGCAGACTTGAGGATGTGTTCTACAGAGTCTTGTGATGCTATGATTATGAGCACATAAGGAAATATGAAGACAATGAAGAGTTATTCAAGATTTGGTGAAGATAGTTTTTACACAGAGTTCCTATGCAGCAATTACTAATGTTGGGATTGTATCTCCTAATAGTGATGGAACTTAGTTATGTGGACTTGGGGAAAGGTAGAAGACATGTTAAAGATGTGGTGATCAAACGTGCAAGTCTTGATGAGCATTGAGTGAAGAGTTATGAAGACTATGAACCAACAATCATTAGTAATTATGAAAAATATAAAGACATAATAAAGCATGTAATGTAATATCTTAAGATGCTCCTGTATTATTATTGCGAATTGAGAAAACCTTGAGGATGACTCAATAATTTTTTTTAAGACTTGGTATAAAGGAAAGATGCTTTCCTTATTGTAGAATGTGTGATCAAGTGAAGTACTTGTGTAATGTGAGTATGTAAACTTGTATGAGAGATCTAGTGAACCTAATATTGAATGTCTTTTGATAAAAGAAGTATTTGGTGTATTTGTGGCATAATGAGAAAAAAAGGGGACTATATTTGGTAAAGAAGTTTCTCTAGATAGTTGTATATGTGTATTATTCTAAAAAGGATAGTACTAAGGCCAATTGGATAGTGAGTTCAATGGTCTTTCCCTAAAGCTATTTGGGTAGTGGGCCGTTCTAACTTCAGCAAGTCCTAACAAGGTTGGAAAGACTCCTAACAAGATTGGAATCTCCTAACAAGGATTCAAAGTCTCCTAACAAGGATTGATATGTACTAAATGTATTTTATTAACTCCTAACAGGTTCCATACTCTTACAAGGAACTTATATATTAATACATCATTTTATGGGTACTGTTGTGGTTCCACAACACATTCCCCATTCCCTCAGAATGGGGACCCCCTACTTTTTTCTAACTCTCAAACTCACAATTTGAGATTTGAGAAAAGGTTAAGAGTCAAAAAATCATAAAAAATTAGAAAATCAAAAAAGTCATAAAAATTATAAAAGTTCAAAAATATAAAATTATAAACTTTCAAAAAAAAAAAAGTACACCATATTAATGCATGCGCGCCACCCATGAGGTGCGCATTACGCACCTCCACACCCATGCAGGGGCATGCCATGCACCTCGTGGGGGGGGGGGGGGGGGGGGGGGTAGGGTTATAAAACCTCCCTGTCACATCCAAAACCTCATGTTATTGTTCAAGTTTGCAAAAGTGGCATTTTCAAATAAGGTGAGACTAAAACCTCTACAACATGTGCCCATTTGGTGTCGCACACCTACATAGCACCACGAGCCCCATTCGGCACCACATACCCATGTTTTGTGTTGCGTCACACTCCCCATTCGGCATCACGTGCCCATATTTTGTGTTGCATCGTGTGCCCCATTCAGTGCCACGCACCCATATTTTGTGTTGCATCGTGCATGCTCGCACACGACACGTAGCGCGCACTCACCCAAAGTGTTGTCGCATCCACCTCAGCACCCATGTGTGTTGTGCCATGCTTCCACCAAAACCCTAATGGCGTGCATGCATTCCACCTTGCTTGTGCATGCATTGTCTTTTACCATGCAACTGCACACCCCTTTACCCCCCCTTTAAAAAATAATTTAAAAAATTAAAAAATATTAAAAACCCAAAAAATATATGAAAAATAATAATAATAAATAAAAGATGCATATTTTAATCTTTCGTCAACAATTAATTAAACATGAATTAAGTGTTTTCTTTTGCATTAGATTTTATTTTTGGGCTAATAAACATTTTTTCTCATAATGTGCAGAGATTAAATGGCGTCCACGTCGAGAGAGAAAATGGCACCCAAACCCATTGTGTTCAAATTCCAAGCCGTACTATCAAAGTCAAGATTTCATGATGATTATGCAGAAATCAGAGACACTGACTTGGGGCACACTGATTTGGGAGAATTCCTTAGAATCTGCAACAAACCCATAGAGAGATCAGCTCTAATATCCGCATTGATTTGTTCTAGGTTGGTGAGCACAGATTTGCATCCCATATCAGTGCAATCAGCAGAATTGATTATGACATTGGCACAGCATTTTATTTCTGAGGAGAGAGTGGTCAAAAGAATAACTGGAGAAGTTTTATTATACCTATGACCCGACAACATTGAGAGGGTCTTCCATCTCCCAAGGGCAGACCAATTCATTAGACTTTACTATGAAGTAGTGGAGAGATGGTATAGGGAGCACCAAAAAGAGGCAACCAAAATTATCCAATCCTCATACCTCATTGAGATGCCTCCTCAAGGTAGGATCACATGAAAGGTGGACATGACTAGGGGGTACATGAAGGACGATATTGGATATTCCATCATCCTTTTGAGAAGAGTCATGGGTTTACCGGTAGCTGGCCACCTCAATGCCTTCACAGTCAATTTCAATAAGACAATCAAGATGGCAAGGATGCCTCTAGACTAGGCTACCACACTAAGTGAGAACTTGTGTGAGCAGTTGGGTGTAGTTAAGGAGAAGAAGAAGTTCTATATGACTTCTTACATGGTTTATCTTCTTGCAGCAAGGGCAACAAACTACCCTAGTTTGTACAGGAGAGGTAGTATGCAGGATCCTAATACCTGGCCCTATATTGTCTACCCTCAACTGGTGAGGAAGAAGCTCTTAGTGCAAAGCAAGGAATATAGAATCATGAATAATGCATTCATCTTTGTGGTCATTCGATTCATTGAAGGTAATTATGCAAAGAGGTTATTCGAAGAGGCTAAAGCACATATAATAGCTCTTAGGGCCTATTTCATCCAATTCAAGACATTTAAATATCTGTGGGTAGCTAGTGCCACTATCAACCCCAAGAAGCTCCCTAGATATCCTAGTGAAAAACTAGTGCTATTAGAGATTTCTTAACAAATTGAATTTGCATATGAAAGGGTGAAGAGATAGAGGAGACCCTGTTGGACATGGTCCCTAGTCATTGGACTATATCAAGTCAAATGGAAGCAAGATATTTTTTCTTTCAAGTGGGAATGGGAGAATTATCCCCTTGAGGAGTACAACTCCCCTAGGCTCTATTTTGATAATATCGGGAGAGTGGAGAGTTTGGTTGGCAAGGAGTTCCATCATGAAGATGCCATAGAAGATCATTGGATGAATGACACAAATGACTATGATGTCCGCATAAGGGACTATTGTAGGATGACTTTGTATCTAGTAGAGAAGGCTCTCAAGTTAGACATTCCAGAGGAAATAAGGCAATAGGATTCACGAAAGTTTCTGCACCCCCTATTCAACTCAGACAAAATAGGAGAGAGGCCCATTATGAATGCCAAGGTTGACAAGGAGGAGGACGATGATATAAATCATCAAGCAAGGAACATAGAAAAAATGACTAAGGATTGGATCAAGAAGGATTAGATCAAGAAGCATTTTAAGTTTGATCGAATACCTGAAACTATTATCTTTCATGCTCAAGCTCGCCCAGAGAAAGGTAGAGGGAGGAAAGTCACAATTCCTACCTTTGTAGCCTAGTCTCCCGTCAAGCCAAAGACAGTATACCAACTTGATCACCTAGTTGGATACTACCATCCTCTAGAGAGGAAAGGAAAGAACAAGAGGAAGAGGACCTCCCCTCAAAGGATTCAAATAGAATAGGGTGAAGCGCAAGTACCTTCCTAGCAATAGGAAGATGTACAAGGGTTTGAGGATACTAGAGCTACTCAATTCTAGGATGACCCTCAATTGCCTCCCTTTGTGCCTAGCCAATCAAAAGATGGAGAGAGTTAGAAAGTTCACATTCCTCCTTCACAAGAAGAGCCAGCATCCCCTTATGCCTCCACAAAACCAAAGAGGATCAAGATCCGAATGAAGAAAAGGCAAAGGGTGACTAGGAGAATGGTACCTTTTCTATCTATTCCTAAGACCATTCTAGAAGGGGAAGAGGAGGAAGAAGAGGAGACAGATGAAGAAGAGCAGCTACCCTTGCAAAAGAGAACCCAGCTAGCTAGAGCCATCGAGCAAGAAAGGAGAAGAAGTGCCACAGCTACATCGCCATCCACCCTAGCAGAACCCTTAGAAGTCTATTCTTCAGAAGATGAAGTACAATAGTGGGTGGATGAGCAAAATAAAGAGGGTGATGAAATTTTCAAAATGTTAGATTTTGATTTTATGCCCATTGGTATAGAACTAGTTGGGGATAAGATTGGGAATACCCTTACAGGTGAACCTCAACAAGAATACTAGGTGCAGATGTCGCCAGATTCATAGGGTCCTGATCTTACTCCCCCATCTCTACCACAAGTCACGATGGTAGATAAGGGCTCGATTACTCCTCTGCCCCAAATTTCAGAAGAGGAACATGTTTAGGAGGAACCATCACAAGGAGAGGAACTAGAACAAATGGCCACTGATGAGGTGTCAAAGGAGGGACAAATGGTGGAATATTCCCAACCACCTTCCCAAGACACTAAGGAGCAAGATATAGGATCTGTTTAAATAGAGGTCATAGAGGAAGAACCCTTGCAGAGGGAAACAACTCCAAGGAGGAGTGATAAGGGGAAGGAGGTAGTAGAACACACCCCTTCATCCTCAAGAAGAAGGTCTTTAGATGAGCACATCCCAAGGTGGCTACAAAAGGAAGTAATAAGGAGTACCAGACCTAAATTCCATGCTTTAGAGGAAGACATTTTTGAGATTACAGAGATTTTGAATAAATCTAAGTCCTTGACATGTGAGGCAATACCATTGGTGTTTGTCACCAGTACACGAAACTAGGAGTTGTTTGCACAAGTGGTTGTTCCTCCTGAACACACAGAAGTAGAAAGCCTTGGTCCCAAGGATTATTAGCTCAAAGAGACCATGCTAGGGAGGCCTACATAGGATATAGCCCGATTAATGTTGACCATGGGAATAAAAGAAGTCTTAAAGAACATGGGACAGGATGAGGTCAAACTCCAAACACTTTGAAGGTGGATTGAGATCCTAAAGGGATATTTGGCTGAAGAGGTTGGTCCTCTTGATCCTGAGCACCTCGTGGACACTTTGAATGTCGTTCTTAGAGAAGGGGGAGTAGTGCATATGGATCCATTTTTGAAAGCTTTTTAGTAGTGGCAAGAAAGTTTTGAGGAGAAAGGTATTTTGATTATCATGGGAAATTTGAAGTCACTGCATGCTACACAGGAGAACGTGAATAAAATCGTAGTGATTTTAAAGCAAGACTTTAGTATTATGGATGAAGTATGGGCTTGGAGTAAGGATTTACAAACTCTGCAAGCCATAAAGGGGAAAAGGTACTAGATCTTGATTGATGTATATATAGGAGAAGAGTTAGATATGATTGATGATTGGATAGAGAAAATAGTAGATGGTAATAAAGTAATGGAAACATTACATGAGGAGATTTATTGGCTCAAGGACCAAGCCCAAGAGTGAATTTTGGAAGTAGAGAAACACTATAGCGATGCATGCTTGGATATTTTTGAAGATGAGGAATGAGAAAAGTTGTTACTTGTAGAGACAAGCCTTCAGGACTGAGGAAGCATTGTTAGAATTGGATACAAAAATTGGGGATTTTGCTAACACCCAAATTGAGGTAGACAATTATAGACAAAAGGTAAACATAGCTTTGGGATGAAGAAGAACAAAACATAGATGCCAGAATTTCAATTTTGACATTCAGTAAAATTTTGAGATTTTGGACCATTTTGAGGTGCATAGGTCCACAAGTCTGTAGGTGTCCATTTTCAGAAAAGTTCTGCCAACAGTTAATCGCTAGTTCCAAAAATAGAGCTTTCCATGCATCGGAAATGCATTCTGATGGCAGTTTAACTCCTACAAATGCCCTGTGAAGGATCAACTTCCATTTTTGGCACTTCCAGACACATCCACTTCGACTCAAAGCTTTCTCTTTTTCTATTCTCTCATATTTCTTTGTTTTAAACATGTAAAAGGCTCATGCATCCAATTAATGAATATAAAATGGATGAAGTCCTACTAAGCACTCGTTAGATAGTTAGTTTCTATATAATTAATTTGTTTTATTGTTTAAAAAGCATTTTATTGCATGAATATATCTCTCACTCTCAACACAAATTGAGGAGATGATTTCTTATAAATACCCTATTGTAATATGTAATCAGGGTCGTCATTATTATGCAATAAAATTATGGTTTTGGTGCTCACATTTGGAGTGTAGTGATTCTTGCCTAAATGTGTCATTGTTTTGTAAATTTTGTTCATGGAATTGTGATTGAGCCAAAGGTTTATTGCTTTGTTTCTGGTTGTGTGGTCTTTTAGTTCTGGTGTTTGCTACAATTTTACGAATTTCCCTGACATAATGAGCTTGAGAAGAAATCATCGAATTGTGCCTGCATAACTCTCTGTCTGACATGAGCACACTTTCAGTGGCCTTGCGATATGATGAAGAGTGAAACATCATACAATCATTAAAGTTTGTCACCGATGATTGCATCAGTGGAATTGAGGAAGCACTACTCCTACTTTCATTGGTTACCTACCAATCTCTTTGAAATCTTAACTCGCAGACGTGTTGTTTTTTGTAGCTTATGTTTGTTAGGATTTCAATTTCACGTTATTTGCTTTCAATTTCATGTTATTTTCTTTAAATTTTTGTTATTTTCTTTGCTAACCCCCCTATTAGAATAGGAACTCATTTTAGTTGCATTGTTAGATTGCATTCATAAAAAAACATAAAAATACAAAAACATAGTTCTTTTTTAGTGTTATTTTTTTGAAACAGTGTGCAGATTCTTCATTTCATCTGAAATCAAAATGAACCAGCAAAGGCCTCCTCGTGAACATTCACATTTATTTTCAACTGAGTGGATTCTAGTAGGTCACAAGTTCGCCCAAAACCTTGGAGTTGATTAACAAAATTAGCTTTTCAAGAGAGGAGTTTGCAAGAATTTCTACTATTTAGTATCATGTAAAATGATAGCTCAACAGGTACCATCCCCACTAGGGTTTTCCATTTGATCAAGGGTTTCCCTAGTATCTAGTGTTATTGTGCATGGTGAGCTTTCTATGGTTGTTGCATCTATTGTTTACATGTTTTAGAATTAATAAGGATAATGAGAGTTCTTTTAATTGCATAATTGATTCAGCCCTCCCCCCCACTATTATCTTGATGGAATTTACTTTCTAACAAAAAGTACCATGTCAATTGAGGATATATTATTTTCTCACAATTAATGAATGTGAGGAAGACATTGCCTCCTTGGGATGTTCTTGAAGGAAAAGAAGAATGATGCATTAGGAATTTTACTTGGGCATTTGTGTAGGTGATGGGAGCATCTAGGATTATGAAGAAAAGTCAAGACACGAGAGCTCTTATAGTTATAGGGATTAGACTTTGAGGAGATTTGGTTCTAATCTCTAGATGGTCATATTCCTGTATGGTTGAGGACTCGATCTTATGACACTAGGTCCAAGGTGCTCTTGAATCTAGTACTTTCAACCATATGTGAATCATGTCAAATGATGAGAGTCTCCTAGAGAAAGGTGTCTTCCATGACAGGGATCATGTGAGCATGGTATGCTTCTGTGACATAGGGAGTAGCTAGAGGAACTTCTTCATTTGATTTTCAAGGATCTTGGTCATATTGCTTCAAAGGGAGTAGACCATGTCCAAGTGACTACATTAGTGATCATTCAAAGGACTATGATACAAGGGATGAAGTCCCATGGTGGGAAAGTCTTTATGAGGACACCAAGTTTATGATATTCTTGGATAGATGGATACTTGGTGAGATAGGAATTCACAAAGAGTGATGTAGACTCCAACCTTGTGTTTGTGACAAAACAAAGCATGTATCACATTATTAGAGATATGGTGTAATGAAATGCTATACATTTCAAGTACACAAGAAATGATGAGAAAATGACTGATATTCTCACCAAGTCACTTGCTAGAGTAAAGTTTGTGCATTTTTGAGATAGTCTGATATTATGGAGAATTCAAAGCCCTGGCTGAGAGGGAATCTTAGCATCAACAATTCCTTGAGATGTAATACAATGAGTTATTCTCCATGAGGGAGAAGTTTGAGGTCCAATCCCTTGTTAATGCATTTCTCTTTGTGATAGACTTGAAGTGTAAGCCCTTATTACCACCCTCAAATATAGTTCATGGTGGATGTCATGTGTGTGACATCATGACAACACAATGTGGTATAATCTATAGTGACTTTCTTGTACTTGTGTGGTCACTTTCTAGATGAGCCATGGTGAATATCATTGTAAGGTGATGGTCTCACAATGATAGACACATGTATATCACCATCATTGTAAGGTGACTATCTCACAATGATAGACACTTGTGTATCTTGCCATCATTGCAAGGTAATGATCTCACAATGATGGTTGCCATCTCATGAAGTGATGTCTATGGATAAGCCATATTGGTGGATATTATGTGTAGAGATGTCTATAAGCCATAATGATAGATATCACGTGAGTTGATCTTTATGGAAACTCATAATGGTGGATATCATGTAAAGTGATATTGATGAATAAGTCATAATGATTGATATCATACAAGCTGATATCTTCCCACATATAGATGTAGTCATTGTGGTCTATCATCACAATAAGCCAATGTAACTTGTAAATGATATTAAGGATTCCTCCCTAGCTAAGAGGGAGTGTTGATGTTATTCTAGCTATGATTGGATTCCTTCAGGCTGACATAGATAACATAAATAGTTGTAATCATATAATTATATTATGACATTGAAATTAGAATTTATTGATAATTTAATAATTATATAATATTATTATTTAATTAAATAATAACATCATTATTATATTATATTATTATATGTGTGGTGACCCTTGGTGAAGGGGCACCACCGATATGTGTAAAGGAAGAAATATTTTTTCATCTCTCAATTAATAAGAATAATATATCCAATTTTAGAAACAATCTTACTACATGCACAAAATGATATGAATGTCCACTTCATCTCTTTTTTGTATTCTTCTTCAACACAATGCAAAATTATATCAAGAAAGGAGAAAATATAAACCTCTAATATTTCCTTAGTACACCCTTGTCCTAATGGATTAAATAAATACATCATCTAATCAAGTCCCTTTAACCAAATATATTACACCTAATTAAAAGGTTCTATTATTTAATAAGTCAAATCTTCTTCTCAAATAATCACATAACTCAATTATTTAGTTATCTCTATTTTCCATCTCAAGTGTTTCAAATAATTGAATAATTATATTATTTACTAATGGATATATATTCTCCACTTAATTCTAAAAATAACCGGGGTTCTAAAATCATTTATCCTTTACATTCTTCATTGTTGCAACAACTTGCACTTTTTGATAAGAACATTATAACCTTTCACATTCCAACAAACCATGTCATAATGATTTACTATTCCTCATCTATAAAAGTCTTCTCCTTCATCTTCACTATTATCTCCTTGTCACATCTCCGCCATCTCCCATCCATTGTCTCTCCTAAAATTCTATAAATTGAGACATCACCCTGTGTAGAGAGATAAATAGACAGATGTACCATATTGTCTCTCCTAAACGTCTATAGATAGATGTCTATAAATAGACATCTATAAATAGGTGTCTATTGTGCGCAAGAGAATCCACGTTTTAATTAGCATTAGAGCAAATCAAGCATGCAATAAAGTTCATCGGCAACTCTATTGCGATAATTGAATTTTTAATCAATTTTTCATTACCAAAACATATCTAATATGTTTTAAAAATTTATAAAATTAGAAATAGAATTAACATAATTAAACATATTCGTGAAAGGATGGGCCGGGCAAAACAAATACACACCAACTGCAATCATGTTAGACCATATTATCAAACTTTAATATTGAACTAAGCTGCCTCATGCAAAGGCACTGGACAGACCAACCATACAACGCAAAGCCGAGACAATAGGGATTAGAAAGACAAACACGGAGAAACTCTCCCAACAGTAAATCAACAAACAGTGGCATCACACATGTTCAATACTGGCACATGTGTTTTTTATAATTCAACTTGTATGCATGTTTGAATGATGACAAGATACTAGGCCAGTTGTTATGAGTAAAGTTTTAACTGTTATGTAAGAAAAGATGTCATATTTTTATTTTAAATTATCAAATGTAATTAAGATTGGATATAAGTAAATGGACTAGGCTATTCTCCCTACAAATTGCACTATTGAATAGATTTGAAAAAATGAAAACACAATGAAATTTTTTGAAATTTTCAGCATTTGATCTTCATAACCTGTATATTTTGTGATCGAAAACAATAAAAATTTTGAAAAAATTTCGCTGTGTTTTCGTTAATCTAAAAAAAATCATGTTTGACTTTTTCTTGTCTTTGGTACATTTTGTCTGGAGATTAGCCAGCACCTAAGTAAATATCATTTAACACATGAATACTCTGATAGTTCAATTCAAGAGTTCATATGAAATAGGTAGATAGAATTGGTAAAATCTGAAATTCGAAGAGAGGATACAAGGACATCTGATACAAATATGCTTCTTGTAAAAGAGACATGATTGAAAATATAGAAAAGCTCTATCAAACTTAATAAGGTAAGATCAGCGTTTCAAAAGGATACATCAGCTGTCCCTTAAACTATATAAGATGCTGAGAAAACCAGAAAACTTGCCATAATAGAAGATCAACCACATAAAATATATTATTTTTTCTTCTGAATTATCTTTGACCTCACAAAGGTTTATATCCACAGTGATTAAACATAAGGTTATTGTGAAATAAACTGTACATATTCTGTTGAGTCTATCAATTGTCATCTAGATGTAGCTGTGTTGTCTGGAGAAATGAATTAAACAAAAGAATCTCTATGGAAAGAGAAAGAGGGCAAATCAAGAATCAATCATAACCAAGTCATAGAGGCTCATGGGCTTGCTAACATTTATATATTTGCCGTTCCACTGATTGTCCGCCATGATTGAGTTAACAGTATCAGTGGTGTGAAACTGGTCCCACCACACATAGCCGCTTGCATTGTTGCAGGCCACATTGGAAAATGCACAGAGGATTCCTCCTCCAAATCTCCCCAACCCACAGCAGGCGTTGCTCACAGTCTTGAACCCTGAATCACCACATCATTGTCATAATATAAAATCTGCCTGGGTCAAATACGTTCTACTTAAACATCAGGCATATCTTCAAGATTTTTTCAATGAGAAGATCACCTATTTGCTGAGTTTTATTTTAGACCAGTTCTTATAAATTATATTTTAAATAATTTTGCAAGTTTATAATTATTTGTGCTGTTCCTCAATTCAAGTGCATGAGATTCTTTTGCATCAACATTTCTGATTGCAATTCATGATCCATCATCGGGATGCAAAATGAGAGCTAGAGGAGAAATTCGGATCTTGATGATGGATCATGGAGTGTGATCTGAAACATTTGAGCAAAAGAATCTCATATGGTAGAATCCAGGAACGTCAGCATAGACTGCAGAAATTTAATCTCTGAGTTTATACATTGTTGATAAGATTATTCTGGATTCAACTATTGAAGCAATCTACCGTTTTTCTAATCTTTGAGATTTGTTTTCATTCATGTGAAGCTTTAAACAGTATCGTTGGGAGAAGAGAAATCAAAAAAAGAGTTACCATAATGCTTGGGCCTTTTAAGGATATCCATCAGTCCGTCATATATGTCAGAGAAGACTATATTTGCATCAAGAAGCTTGGAGCTGAGGCTTTCCACAATGTATTTCAAGGCAAAGTTATACTCTATAATCATGTTGTTTACATCCTCTACACATTCGCCATTGGGACTGTTTGTTTCCCATAAGAAGTGTGGAGCACAACCCAGAGGTCCCATTCCTATGACAACAATTTTCCTCGCATTCGCATTGTACAGATGCTAAGACACAACAGATAAACCATGAATAAGTAAACCAAAGAATTCAAAAAGATCACAGAGCTTTGTTTCTCTGATATATTTAATGTACCATCAATTCATTTCTGATGCCTTGAACTAGCAGCTTGTTGAACTTCCAAGGGGTGTGCAGGGATCGAATCCCTGACACATTTCGCAGGTAGAAGTGAATGTAATCATTGCTTCCAATAGAAACGTAGATTATAGACTTGGATATTCTCTCTTTTGTTTGCTCTTCACCAAAATACAGTGACATGTCTTGTGACATCTCTGAGAATTGCTCAATTTGCTGCGTTAGGGAAATGTGCTGCCCCTACAAATCAAAAAAACCAAGAATTAAGTCCAATTTGAGAGTTAATCCACAAATATTTTAGGAAAATGGTATCAATTTTTTGTTGGAAAGAATCATACTCAAAACTGAAAAAGGTAAAGTAGTTCAATGGTAAAGCGGCATTTGCAAGTAATCATAGATTTATATAAAGTTGTATCAGAGCCAGGTTAATAGTCCAAGAACAGAAATGTGATTCAAGAAGGGGGTGCATGAAAAATCAATAATCTAAAGTTTAAACTAAAAAAGAACAAGTAGCTAGGAGATGATGTAATAAAGACAGTAATCTAAGATTTGAAATTTTAACTGTTTCATAACAATCTAACATGTATCAAACAGGTTAATGGTCCAAACACAAAAGTGCATTTCATGAAGCAGTGAGGGAAACAGTCCATACTCTGAATGCCCAACAGTAAAATAGAATCTGCAAAGTTTGAATCAGAGCTAATTAGTTTAAAATTTACAATAAATGTGAGTTTGTTATCCAAACAGCAGCAATCCATACTCAGAATATCCAACAGTAAAATTAGAGGCACTAAATTTGAATCCTAGTCGGTCCATGAGAAGCCAACAATCCATCTTCAGAATATTGAGCTGTAAAACAGGAAGGGCTAATAAGCTCAAATCCTAGCTACTCCATGAGAACAGTAAAACAAGAGGGGTTAAATTCAAATCCTAGCTAATCCCTCAAGAAATTGAGAATTTGTCACCTACTTAAAAATCCCTCGAGAAATTGTTCCATGAATTGAGAACTTGCCACCCAGTTAACCACAATCCATACTCGGAATATCCCAAAGTAAAGCAAGATAGACGAAGAAGCTAACAACTTCTCAAGGAATTGTTTAATGATTGTGAACTTGTCACACGCATTCAGCATTACCACCAAGAACAGACTGTTACATTTGAGCAGCCTCCAAAGTTTACAGGATACATTCCAAGGGATTGACATAATGAACAAAGGCTTGAATTGCAGCCTGCAAACTTGTCACCCATTCAGCATGACCATCATGAACAGAGTGTTACAGCATCTGAAATTTAAAGGGTACAATCCTTGGGATTGCTGTAATGAACAAAGCCTGAAATGCAGCCTGTGAAAAGAAAAGATATGAAGATGAGTAGTCACACACTGCAAGGCAAAACTAGCTAGAAGTGAATGTAATTGTTGCTACTAAGCAAAGTCAAAGAGGGGCTAAGTACAAATCCTAGCTAGTCCATGAGTAGCTAACAATCCCTCAAAAGATTGTTCAGTGAACTGAGATATTGTCATCCACTTAGCAACAATCCATGCTCAGAATATCCAACAATAAAATGAGAGGGACTAAGTTGAAATCCTGATTAGTCCTTGAGAAGCTACCAATCAATCAAGAAATTTTTCAATGAATTGTAAGCTTGTCACCCATTCTGCATGACCATCAAGAAATAGCTAGCAATCCCTCAACAAATTGTTCAATGAATTCCAAGCTTGTCAGTCATTCAGCACGACAACATAGAACATAGTGTTACATTTGAGCAACCTCTGAAGTTTATAGGGTACATTCCAAGGGATTGCCATAATGAACAGAGCCATAAAATGCAGCCTGTAAAATGAAAAGAATATGAAGATTACAGCTACAAGAGAAAATAAGTAGAAGTGAATGTAATTGTTGCTACGAAGCCAAGACAAGAGGGGCTAAGTTCAAACCCTAGAGAGTCCCTGAGAAGCTAACAATACCACAAAAAAATGTTCGATGAGCTGAGAATTTGTCACTCACTTAGCAACAATCTACACTTAGAAACTCCAACAGTAAAAAGAGAGGATCTAAACTCAAACCCTAGCCAGTTCATGAGAAGCTTAATAGTTCCTTAAGAAAGTGTTCAATAAATTGCATACTTTTCACCCATTCAGCATGACCATCAAGAACAGAGTGTTACATTTGAGCAGCCTCCAGAGTTTACAGAGTGCATTCCAAGGGATTGCCATAATCAAGTAATAGCAGAACCTTGAAATGCAGCCTGTGAATTTTAAAGAGTATGAAGATTGCAGGTTCCAAGGAAAAGTTACTACCAAGCAAAGACAACAGGGGCTAAGTCTCCGCGAAGCTAAAAATACATCAAGAAGTTGTTCAATAAGTTGACAAACTGTCATTCAATTAGCAACAATGCATACTCAGAAACTCGAGCAGTAAAATGAGACGGGCTAAATTCCAATCCCAGCTAGTCCACGAGAATCTAACAATCCCTCAAGAAATTGTTTATTTAAATTGCAAACTTGTCACTCATTCAGCGTGACCATCAAGAACAGAGTGTTACATTTCAGCAGCCTCCAAAGTTTATAGGCTACATTCCAAGAGATTGCCATGATGAACAGAGCCTTAAAAGGCAGCCTGTGAAATGAAAAGAATATGAAGATTGTACGCTACATGGAAAAATAACAAGAAAAGTCACTAACCAGATCAGCGCCGCTGGAATACAAAACTCCCGCTCCTGCAGATGCAAAATTAACACCCTGCATCATATTCTCTACCAGTCCACCCAATCCGAGATATGTTGGAACAAATGGCAGTCCCATGAACATAGCTGCAAGACAGACACAACGAATCATACTTCGCCTCTGCATAATATGCCGAACCCCAATTTGACAGGAATGCATATCAAAATTCAAAGAAAATTAAAACTAAACAAGAAATCAAAGATCAATTTACATACCCAAATAATCTACAGTGAGGCGGCCATTGGAAAATCTGCCAGTAGGCATGTGGGTATCAAAATCTCTGCCATAAGGAGGGACATCAGCTCTAGCAAAAGTACCCAAATAGTTATTGTTCCCGCTATCTACAGTGGAATCCCCAAAAATGTAAAAGGCGGGAACAAGTGCCAAAGAGTCCGTTGCCCCTACTCCTGGTGCATCTGCATTACTTTTGTTAGCAGCATCAGTCATGGAAACAGGGAATCCATTGTTCACAGAAGACATACGTTCAATCAGACGCGGGTCTTGTTCCTCGTCAAGTAGTTCTTCGGTTTCATTCCATTGTTGGCAATTGGCAAAGTCGTGCTCTTCCTTTTCATTTTGTGAACAGGGGGAATGAGCGCAGAGGAGGGGAATTGGTTGCGGAGGCGAGGAGATTCGACCCCATGACGTGGGGAGAGGCAAAATGTAGATTACAAAAGCAAAGGCTAGCAAGATTATAGCGCCTCGCATCATGGCTCTCAAGATGCGTATGAAAGAAAGGCCTCGTTGGAACGTATATATACATCTCCAAAGATGCCATGAAAAAATTACTGGGTGAGTAGTTGTTTGTGTTTTTCTTAAAGAATTCGAAGCTCCGGTCGGATGGAAATTCGCTCTGGAAATCTTTAATTTTATGGGATTTACCACGGGCGGCATTAACTGCGTGTTCAGCCTAAATTCCATTTGAGATTATTTTGTCTTCAAAAAGCTTTATGCTTTTTCGTTTTGTTGTTTTTATTTTAAAGAATCAATGTAAGAAATTTATATAAATTAAGGCCAATGAGAAGGCTGTCCAAATATTTAAATAATAGAACACCACCAACACACTAACAACCGAAAATAATTATCTGATTCAGAAATGACATTGCAAAGGAGTAATTTTAAACTCTAAATGATAAAATACAATGAAAAGGCTTTTCAGCAAAAGAAATTTCATTATAATATAATTTTAGAGACATTTTTAGAGAAATATTGGATTTATTTTTAAAAGGTATTCTATGTAGAAAAGAGGATACAATAGTTGAGCACCTTAATTTTGCATTTCTCTAATGATATGTAAAAATTTCAAAGTTATTTCTAAGTTTTTACTTGAAATCTTTTATTTATAACTTAGGTTTCAAAGTCATATCATCATATGATACCACATCAATGTGCTTTCCAAAAAGACCCCCAAAAAAGTGAGACCACTACTTGTGCACTAAACCATGTTTAAATAGTGTATTCGTGTAACATCACATGATTGTTGCTTTAAAAAACTAAAGAATACATTTCAATCAATTACATATAGTCATTATCAACAATGTCAACTTTAAAGTCACAAATATTGATGCAATGTTGTTAAAACTATTGGAACAAGCTCCAAACTATTGAATTCCTCTAGCAGGTATGATCTCAATTAAAGGGGAGATTGTTGGATTGCAGAAGTGGTTGGCTCTTGGATATCATGTCTATGTATTGCATTGATGGCGAATTTTTCATTGATGTCAATATGTGTGTGTGTGTGTGTTTATGACTAGCAAAGATTATGTACATCATTGAGGTTGGATTGATCAATGAAACTGGGATATGACTATGTGAGATTAGAATCGTGTTTAGGAATGTGTTTAGATACTACATCTTTGTTCATGTATGTTTACATCTAGTGTTACATAAGTTGCAAATCATTTGGTAAAGAATGGTAGAAGACCACTACTACATTTGATACCAAATTACCATGGTAGGTCCATGACAATTATGGCATCTCAACCTCTTGTCGTCACAATTCTGACGGCTTGTCGTTGGAATTGCGACGACGATAATTCTAACGGGTTGCCATCGAAATTGTGACGATGACAGGTAGCGACACCATAATTAAAATGGACCTAATGTGGTAATTTGGTGTCAAATGTAGTAGTGCCAACATGTAGGAAACGAGTTGTAGTATTTTGGCTTATATCATATGAGGGAGATGGAATTAGGGTAAGTGAGCTTAGATTGTGATTGAAGATATGTTTGTGTTAACACACCTTGAAGATCATTCTGTGGAGATCACTAAAGTGGAATGTGTGATATGTTCACTGGCATTTGACTCTTGTATTGGAAATTACTTTGGAAGTCGTAAATTGCATTGTAGCATGTGGAACTTGAAAAAAAATATCTTAATGAGGTGTAACGCCCTGCCAAGGGATCCAAAAGAATTAACCTAAAGTTTTACTATGTTTGCTAAACTTTTTCTTTTTTTAAAGTAAGAAAGTATAACATACACATCAAACACATAGTAGCGGAAGCAATAACATGTAATCATCAACAAACATACATAACAGGTTACATTCCTTAAGGATCCCAAGACGTCGAGTCGCATTTAAATTTAATCTAATCCTAAGTCTAACAACCACCACATCCACATGAAAGAATAATTAGAAATTCCAATGTCCATATAATATACATTTGTTCCGAATGCCTCTTGGCAAATTAATTCAAAATGCTCAATCATCCACTGTACATGTCACAGGGTATGAAAGGCTTAAAAGAATATACATATGTAAAAGTAGAAATACATCATCCTCAAATCCATGATATAAAGTACAGTAAAATAAATGAAATCATTCACCATACATGATACATCCATACATCCATCATAAAATCCATGAACAGAATGAAGGTAAATGCCAACCAAGAAAGCTCCAGCCACGGTGACCACAGACGGATCTCAATGGTAAGAGTAAAAAGAACTACCACCCGATCGCGTGGAACCTAAATGGCCCACTCCCACCATGCTGAGGAGATAGTCTCAAGTCCCAAACAAGATATCAAAACACAAAACACAAGTACTCTCTAAGTCTGAGAAATCCTAAAAGTACACTAACTCAAAGGTTCCAACATAGATAGACATCTAGACCGAGAGGCACACAAGACAGGTAGGAAACCTACTATGCAAGCAGGAAAGTGTCATCGCAAAAGTCACGTTGGAAGTTACCCGAGAAATTCCTTAGGAATCTCGAGTCCCTTGTGATCCTACGGCCACTAGTATCCTCTCGTACTGATGAGGCATACTACGGAATGCAAGGTTGCAACCAAGCGTTCTCTCTACCCCATCCTAGTCTGTACTAGCACTCAAGGCATGGGAGAGAACATACAGTTATCTTATTAGGTTCATTTAAGTCAATATTTAGGTGAGATGTTTTCACTTATTAAAACAACTTACAATGGGTTTCTCCAGGCAGCCTCTTAGGGCCCTGACCCCCATTGCAAGCCACTTCCTGATACTACACATAGATAACCTACCCTAGGTTCATGACATCACAAATCAAAGAATCATAATAAAATCACCTCAGTCCTATACAAGCTACTGAAAGCACCATAAATATAATCCACAATAATCACATCAGTTCTCCACGAGCAACTGAAAAGTATCAAATGATAATCATAATAATCACAATAGTTCTCTATTAGCAACTGAAGGCATCAATAATCAATCACAATATCCAATGGTTCTCCAACGAGAAACCAACAAGTATCCCAATAATAGATCACAATACTAATTGAAGACTCCAAAATGGTCAAGTCAAACATGTCACAACATGACATCATCAAGAGCATAGCAAAACTCTTTAGTCCCATCAAGGCGGCTAGAAAGCAACCCAAGTATAACTGATCAATGACTCAAAAATGGTTAAGTCAACTAACTCAAATACATACACCTCAGCTTCACACAAGGAAACTGGAAAGCAATAACAAACAGTAAAAACATCCATCATAGAGCATATCAACACATCACTATGGTTGGGTTTAGAAAGATCGAGAACAAATCATCATACCATCACAATTGCATAACCCCCGAACCTCTGGTAACAACCTAAACTGGTCAACATCTAACAACCCCCAAGAACCCCAAAACATAGATAACAAAATAGTCACATAGAAAACAGAATCATCACACAGTTGGTTTGATTTGAAAGCATACAGTTAAGTCAAAGGTAAGGTTCCAGTTTCTAGTTAAACACATTTTTCAAGTAAATAAATCTCGTAGTTCACCTTTTCAATTAACCCATTCTTCTTTTTAAATAACATATAAATTTACCACATTCATACAATCGAACAAAATGTACAATTACCCTTTATTTGATTTTAAGTCAATTATTCAAAAATAATATAAGGGGGGTAAATATTTAGTTAATAACTATTGACCTTCCAATAAAATAATTTTTAGTTTTAACACAGTCAATATTATTATTAAAATAAATCTAAATTAAATACTTTCATTTATTAATTAACTTAATTAAAATTCTATTTAATTAAATTAATTAATAATTATATATAATAATCATCTTAATCTTTTATTAATTTATTTATTAAAATAATAAATCTTAATAAAATTTATTAATAATAATAAAAATATTCAATAAATTTTAATTCAAAATCTTAATATTAATAATTTTTAATAAATAATTATTTTTAAAAACTAAATTATAAAAAAAAAATTAAAACAAAATTGACTTATATATTTAAAAAATGACACCTTAAAAGGTTGTTGGCCTTAATACTGTGGTAGCTGATACCTCTACTGCTGCAGTCAGCAGTACAACTACTGCTACGTGCAGCAAGGTACCTATTGTCGCAGCACTTTTAAAGGGCAACGGTAGGTATGGGGGAGTGTGGGGTTTCCCGCCCCTCCCATCAATATTATATATATTTTTATTATAAAACTTTTAAATTAAATTGAAATCACCTCCTCTTTAAAAATTTTTGTTTATTAAAAGATAACCCCCTCTCATTTAAGTTTAATAATATATGTTTATTATTATATATATTTTATAAATAATTAATTTTTGATTTATTTATTTTTTATAAACATTCACAAATATAATCTGATTGAGAAAATAATATTAACCATTCAAATTTTCAATCTACCGTTTTCATTTTTAAATTTAAAATTCAACCCTTCCCCGATTAAATCCAGATTTCTTTAATCTATTAAACAAGGATTCCTGATCACTCTTCTAATTTCTACGTATGCCAAATATATTGACAAGCATTTAATAATTTACAATATTGAAATATTTAAGCTTTCATCAAAGAGAATTCAGATATACAATACACAGGCACAAAGAAGACAGGAAAGGATAATTGCGTAATTAATCAGTGATCAAAACACAAGACCCTACCTAAGCTTGATGCTAATATGCAATTCCCAAAAAATTGTAAGAGAATTTGCTCCTCTTCAATAACTTTCTTTTGAAAATCTTTCCTAGAATTCTCCTTCTGAAATTCGCTTTCAAAAGTTGTCTCCCAATATTCTTGTCTCCAAAATTCACGGTCTCCCAAAAATGAACCCCCAAAGTTGTGATAAGGAGTTTTCTCCTCAAATTGGGGCACTAATGGTGTGTTCACCTGAGAGAACTCTCCGCTCACCAGACTCAACTTCAAATTAACTTTTATTATCTTTGCTTTATCTTTTCATGCACATTAACCAGATTATTAAATAACTTTATTTAATTTTCCACTTGACTTCTATTTTTAATTAATTTATTACTTTTAATCCCATGTGCACTTTATGAAATTAAAATAACATTATCATTTTCACTTATTTTATCTTTTAAATTAATTTCCCATACTTTAAACTCATGCATAGATCATGCGATCTGAAACTTTTTAAATAATTTTATTATCTTTTTACTTTTAATTTATTTTAGAAGCTTAATTGATAAAATATTTAATTAACTTAAATAACAATAATATTTAGCATTTATTTAAAAATGAACTCTAAATATATTATTATTAAATTAAATAAATATTATCACGTTCTAAATTTATCCTTAAATTTTTTTCTCCAAATTTAATTCTTTTATTTAATTAATTTTTCAATTAATTAAATATTAAAAATATCATATTAATTTTCCATTAAATTAAATCATTAATTTAACCTCTTAATTAGACTTAATTAATAGAAAATACACCAAAGACTCATAAAGACAACATACGAAAACCCATCATAGCAAAACACATACTAAATTAAACAAAGGGTTATAATCACATATTAACATCATTTGACGCATTCAGAGGGTACTCAACTTAGATACTTGTCCTAATTGTCAATTAGGACAAATGGCTTAAAGGTTTGGGATTTGGACTTAAGAATTTATCTCCCCTCTCTTACCATTGAGATAATGCGATAGGGTATTTTCATCCTAGCAATTCAGGGAAGTTGATACATGGTACCTGTAACCTGCATAAAATCCACGCATGTATAGACACAATATTCTAAGCTAAACAAGAAATGGTAGGAAGTGGTGCATCGTGTACATCCCGACTAGCAAGTGACTACGACTCCCTTCCTTAACCACATTAGAAACGTCATACATAAAGAAAAAAAAACATGCACACCATACACATGCAGTATGGGGTAAGTATCCATAAGAAAACACATGTGATAATAAACCATCTAACTAATCATCATCAATAACTAAAAACACCGAATAATCATCATGCATACATGAAATATAGAGTACCAAGTAATCTCATTATATAATAAACTGAATGTGAAACAATATATGATAATCTCCAAAATAATAGTACTAATCATCAAGCATAAAACTGGCCTAAAAGAGTTTGGCAGTGATAACTGAAATGTGACTTAGGGGCAGGCACTACATGAGGTCCTAGAGGTAGTTAATTGTACATTGGGCAAGCTTCAAAGGTCGACCTAATTAGTTGTTAGGACAAGGTATAAAAGAAAGTTGTTTCCTTGGTTTGTAAATGTGGTATTGTATGTGATGTTATGTTTGGATGTCGAAGATGCGAATTTGATCAGAGAAAAGAAGAGGATTATGTTGATGATGATTTGAGAACCTCAAAGGAATTGTATTGGAAATTGAGTTGGAGATTTGGTTTGTTCACTATGTTGGTGTTGGAAATAATCAAGACTAGCTAGGTTACTGAGAGGGGAGGGGTGAATTAGTAACCTCAAAAATTCTAAATCAATTCAAAACTTAACCATATAAATCATTCACCATTCATTTCTCTAATCTACTACATGCACGAGAAAAGATAAACATTCATAACACATGAACACAATATTTTGGTGAACTAGAAACCTTCAAAATAGAAAGTAAAACTGGGGTGGGGATGATACCCACAAAAGTTCACTATTGTAGTACAAAGTTGGCTTATTAGGGCTTACATTGATCACTTCTGATGATCTGCCATGTTAAGAGCAATTTGGACTACTAGGTTCACCTTGTTAGAGGTTTTACAAACATACAATGAAGTATGCACTCGATTAGGAGATTTATACAAAGATTGTTAAGTCTACCCTGCTAAAGGATTTAGAAAATTGATTCACCTATCAAGATGAAATAGTAGATCTGACTTACAACTTGATTGCTGAATAATCTTGAAGTACAAATCACCTCTTGTGACTGATATGTCTTTGCTACTCCTTGTAGATCGTGTTGAATACTCTGCTCTACTGCTGATTCACATTCACTTTTCTCAAACATTAAATGTACATTCCTTAACATACTCATTATCATTATATTGCAAATGATACAATACATTACATATATACCATTCCAATAATTACAATTGCAAGATCAGCTAAAACACACGTAAACAAAATATTACTTAGTCAGCCAAACAGTAGAAAACTCGGGCTCTTCAAGCTAACTTGGTGACCTTCTGATACTCAGTGTCCATTGCATTACTTGACATCGTCATGCACTCGATAGAAGTAGAAGCTCAATCCATACTAATCACACAACGTAGCTTGGAACTCGGTAACCATTGGAGACTTAGTAGATATAGTGTCACTTGGTAAATATTGAATCCTTCATTTACCTTGTTGTTACTCGGTAAACACTACACATCAATCACTTGGTAGAAACTAACTTCATATTGTGCAAGCTGATAAATCGGTAGACACTATGAAGCTCGGTGACCATTGACTGTTTGGTAAACATTGTAAGCTCGATAAACACTGCTGAACTACACATTCACTCGGTAGCTTCAGGAATGCTCGGTGTGAACTGCTTAACTATTGAATTTACAAGGTAACCATTGAATGCTCAGTATAAACTATAGACTGAGTGATGAGCTCGATAAGAATTCAAAATCGAATAAGTGTTGTCACTAATGACAAATACAACATAATGCCAACAATCTCCCCCTTTGGCATTACTGATAAAAACACTTATGTGCCAAAATTTATGTACACTGATATTCTAATTTTTGATTTTTCAAAATTGATCTTTGTAAAGCTGCTATATATACATATCTTACATATCTCCCCCATACATATGGCATGATGTATACATAGCTTTCATCTGTACATATATCAATTTATTTTCCTTTGATTTTTGCACAAGTCTCTTACTATCTCTTTACTCCCCCTGTTCTTATTATCTCATACTCCCCCTTTTTGATAATAATGCCAAAGAGATATGCAAAATATTCAAATAGAGACATCAAAATGTGAGAGAAATTTGGAGTGTACCTTAAGAATAAGAGCCAAAGTCTTATCCCAATTATCTTGCAAAATTTTGCAGGTGGAGAGGGCCAATTGAACTTCTACAAAAAGTTTAATCATATGATCTGCTACTAAAAAAATGTTATCTTGGACCAATGTTTTTGAATATGCAATATGTTTCTGCATTAGGTCCATAATTGGAAGGATCATATTTTGGATATCAATCAATGTAGACATGATCCTGGCTTCCTCTTTGAGTAACTCTACCTGCATTTTTGACAAAAAATTCACCTTCATGTGATGTGATGAGCTTGAACTTGGGTCAAGTTGTAACCTTTGAGCACTACCCTTCATGTCCACATCAATCTTATTCAATTTTTCATTTATATCCTTGGTATACTCGGTAACATCACAAAGCTTGACAAAAAGTGATGTTATACTTGTGAAGGATTGTTCAAGGTTGTTCAAAATTGTAGATAATTCTACCTGATTTATTGCAATGTGCTCAAGCACCTTATTATCAAATTTCTTCTCTTCCTTCTCAATGAGCTTTTCTTGGCCAGAGGTGTCTTCATTGAACTTATTCATAGCCTCTTCTAATTGTAACAAAATGTGTTGAGATGGATCAACATCAACACCTATAGCCTCAATAATTATATTTTTGGCATTCTCAATTATTGTGAATTCTCTATCTCTCTCTTCTCTAAGTTGCTTCTGCCTTGCCTTTTTCTCTAAAAGCTAACTGACCAATCTCATTTCATTAGTTGTGGTAGTATCCAGATCTATGTTAGGAATAACAATTTCTTTGTCCAAGTCTATGTCTTCATCAATTGCCTTGCTAGTAAGTAGAAGTTTTAAAGGAGTCTTTGGTTTTACTTCTATGCTTACTTCCTTAGACTTAGAAATAGAAACAATAGTTGAAGTAGCTAGACTAGCAGAAAAAACTTGAATTGGTCCAACTAAAGGAAAACTGAGAGAGGTACCAACTGTATCCAAAATTGATGTGCTTCCCAAAAATGATGTACCAATAGGTAATGTATAAATTGGAATATTTACAACTGAAGAGCTAACTGGAACAAAAATTGGTGTAGTTAAAGCCATAGTAGACAAAATTGTAGAACAAATCGACAAACTTACTGAACAAGCTATAGTAGAAGTTGACACAATTGTAGAACTGGCAGCTATGCACACTGTTGAAGTAGATTGCTCGAGAGTTGATGAAGAGGGTTGCAGCTCGGTAGATGAAGTGGTAGACACTTCCATTGAAGATACCTGCAGTAGTGAGGTAGTAGGTGTAAATGATATTTCTGATGTAGTTGCAATCATTCTTGTTGAAGCTAACTCCAATCCTGATGACATTGTTGGCTTAGGTGGAGAGTAAGGAAGGCAAGCAATGACTTTTGCTGCAATTTTCATTGGATCATCTTCTTCATTTTCCTCCTTGTCTTCCTCTCTAGCTTATTCCTCTTTCTCTTCATCATCAACCCTTAGTGCCTAATAGTCTTCAACATCAATAGTAGCACATGGAGTGTTATCATCTTCATCATCATCACTATCACCATCATCATCCTTGATCTCCACTAGATCATCACTAGGCTTATGCAGATGATAGATGTTCCTCCGCATGTTTTTTGCATCTCTTACAACATGCTCAATATCTTTGATTAAAATCAAACAATTGTGGAATCTGATCATAATTTTACCTTCATTATTTTTCATGGCTGCCTTTACTTCTACATCAGTAAGATTTGGCAATAATTTCCTCAAAGATTATTCATAAATATCTTTGGCTATCTTTACAATTGACTCCCACCTTGGCTACAATCTTACAAATAATTCTTTTGAAATTTGGGGAGCAATCTAGTCTAGGGAATACTTCCACTTTCCCATTTTGGTGAGTACCAACTCGTCAATCTACATCTTCTCAGCATTAGTCCTTGTTTCAAACTTTAGGGCCTTGAAGTTTGTGATGTCAGCTCCTTCTTCCATTTGTTTTAGTGTTTCCTAGAAGGTAAGTGGAGGCTTGCTGAGCACAACTTCACCTTTACCTTTTCCTTTGCCTCTCCTGATGAAAACAACTATGGAGGCCTTTGGAGGTTTTGTAATGATAACCCTCCCTTTCTTCTTAACTAGCTCTACCTCCTTTTCTAATTCTTTCTCTTCTCCTCCTCCTCCTCCTTCTTCATCCTCTCCTTTTCCCTCGGTAAGCATTAGAGGGCCAATGGTAGTTTTCATCTTTGCTATTTTCCTCTTGCCTTTGCTAATTGCTTGAGGTAGCTTGATTTCTAATTCAATTATGGATTTTGCCTCATCATAAGTGCCAAAAACTGGTTGCTTAGGGTGTATAGGTTCATTTACCAATGTTTCAATAATGTCCCTAGTTTCATCAATATTAACCTCATAAGGGAGAGGTTTTACCCATGCAACTCAGGGCCTAACTGCCTAAATGTATACTCTATCACAGTCAACCATGAAACACACATCATCTTTATAATCCTCAACACGTTTAGGGGGAATCCTAAACCTATTGTTCATCCTTTCTTTGAAATCTTCAAAATAATTGTCCATTATGCTATTAAAGTTTACACCCATTTCTGCAATAAACTCATTTATCTAGTATAAAATGGGAACATCCTTTCTCCACACAACAGAACCTTTAGATGGAAAGAATTTTTGCACATAGAAGAAAAGACACGTCAAAAAAGAACCAAATTTGCAAGGGTTGTTCTTTGATGTTCGGATGTTGTCCATATTTTTATTTAATTGTTTGAGTAGTAACTTTGATAGGTCAAATTCCATGTTTTTCTTCACAACTTTAAATGCTAAGTCCACTACCTCACATGGCATGCTCTTCAAATGACTAGAGCTATAAATCTTGTGGGCAATTTCATGAATACCAAACCTTAACTCCACATCAGAAATAATGCTAATTTTCAAACCTATACCATCCCACTCAGCTAGGCTTTTCTTCTGGAGTTCATCCCGACCTAGGGTTTTGGTAGATTTTGCTTTGCTCAGCATGGGAAGTCTAGTAATCTTGTGAATCATCTTTTTGGTTATCAACATGGGCTGTTCTAACCATAGTTGACCATTGTGCACGCGACTAAGAATATACCTAATCCATTTTATTTGAAAACTCCTTGGCAGGTGTGAGATATGGGTCAATCCTTTTGTTTCTAAGTGCTTGTGCTTGGGTTTCAATGAGCCATTAACACACATTTCCTCTAAAGCACTACCCATTTCTAGGGTTCCTATCTCCTAAATAGAACACTTAAAATGAGTGTGGATATCGTTAATCAAGAGTACCTTGGGTGGAATTTGAGATTGCACACCATTAGGGTCAAGTGCCTTTGCAATTGCTGGAACTAGCTTGAAATTTGGCACTTTCCACTCTACACCCTTAACCAACATCTTTGAACCCCTTTTCACCTTGCTTCTACTGGTGCTTCTAGATGCCATTGTTGCTTGGTAGCTGATGGAAATTTTCAAACAAATTCTTTAGCTACAAATTCACTTGAAATTGCTTGGAATTGCTTGTGTGCACTTGGAAATCTCTTAGCTCTATGAATACTGAAGATATAGAGAAAAATGAAGTTTATTTTTTCCCTTTTTGATGAAAATTTTCCATTAATGCTAGGTACCATATTGATGTAGTGCATGACAGACTGGCATCCACTCACTAGCTTGATAAAAACTTGTGACTCAGTGATCAAACAAAACTTTACTTCTCCTGACCTAGCTTGGTTGAGTCTATGGCTAACCTTGCTCGGTATGAACTAAACTCATGTGATCCTTTTGTATTTGAAATACTGATTTGGATCTTCTACATTCTTTCATTTGGAACTACTGGAGATATAGCTTGAAGATATAGTTCCGGTCCCTCCTTTGAAGAATCTAATTGGAAATGGTGGAGTCACCCACTTCTTGAGTGACGTTGCCATCATTTGAATTGTTCTACTCAGTAGATTTAGGAATCCACTGTTGTTTCATCTACTTCCTAATATTATCAGCTTTAGCTTTCTTTTCATCTTCAACTCTTCCAATATTTATGTAGTATTCAGCTATGTGACCAATTTCAGTACATGTATAACATCTTACTATTGAATCTCTTTTTCTTAAGTGATGCCTTGTGTAGTCTATGCCAATGTGTCCATATTCTCCACAATAGTGACATCTACACCAAGTATTTTAATCCCAACCAAATATTGCTTTGACAATTTGTTCAACTAGATTGAATGGTTTGGATCTGCATTCAGATGCCTTGTGACCTTGTTTCTTGCATTTGTGACATTTACCTTCAAATTTTGGTTTCTCCTTGCACTCATTAGCTTTATGACCATGTTTACTCAATTGTAGCATTTTCCATTAAATTTTTCCTTTCCATTGCTCCAACATTTGATTGATGTATGACATAACTTACCACAGTGATTGCAAGTAGGTCTTTGATTCCTTTGGGCACTTTGTTTGGAAGATTCACCTTCTTCTTTGTAACCAAGTCCTACTTTACCTTTTTGCCTATGAAGATTTTGCTCACTTTGTTGAGTCAATTGATCCATGTCTGCTTGGGATTTCATCATTCTTTCATTGAGTTTCAATTTAGAGATTAGATTAGCTTTCAATATTTCATTGATTTGTCTTTTAGTGATTAGATCATTCCTTAATTTTTCATTTTCAAATCTCAGATTCATGATTTCCTCATTTGCATTGGAGAGCTAATTGATAAGACTTTCTTGCTGAAGGGATTGGTTTTGATTTGCATTGTTCCTTGCCTCCAAGTCTTCACTTGCCTTATTCATTTGTTCCAAGATTTCACACATTCTTATTGATTTAACTTCTTGTTCTCTTTTCAATTTTCTTACCTCTTCTTGTAGAGATCCATTCTTTGCTAGGAGTTCTTTGATTGCCTCATTAGCTTCATCTGAACTATTTGATGGGAAAAAGTCTTCGATCTTTTCTTCAACATATTGATGATCATTCATTTTTCTTTCAAGTTCCTTCCTTCTTTTTAAGGATTGGGAAATATGCTCTTTTGCTTCCTTGAGTTGAGCTATGGCCATTTCCAGATCTAGCTTATCATTCTCAATAGCTTTGTCAAGTTTAAATATCTCCATTGCCCTTGATCTTTTCTCAAGCTATCAAACTGTATCCTAAGAACCACGATGCTCTGATACCAATTGTTGGAAATAATCAAGACTAGCTAGGTTACTGAGAGGGGAGGGGTGAATCAGTAACCTCAAAAATTCTTAATCAATTCAACACTTAACTATATAAATCATTCACCATTCATTTATCTAATCTACTGCATGCATGAGAAAAGATCAACATTCATAACACATGAACATAGTATTTTGGTGACCTAGAAACCTTCCAAATAGAAAGTAAAATTGGGGTGGGGATGATACCCACAAAACTTCACTATTGTAGAATAAAGTTGGCTTGTTAGGGTTTACATTGATCACTTCTGATGATCTGCCCTATTAAGAGAAATTTGGATTGCTAGGTCCACCTTGTTAGAGGTTTTACAAGCATACAATGAATTATGCACCTTATTAGGAGATTTATACAAAGATTATTAAATCTACCCTGTTAAAGGATTTAGAAAACTGATTCACCTATTAGGATGAAATAATAGATCTAACTTACAACTTGATTGCTGAATAGATCTTGAAGTACATATCACCTCTTGTGACTGATATGTCTTTACTGCTCCTTATAGACCTTGCTAAATAGTCTTCTCTACTGCTAATTCACATTCACTTTTCTCAAACATTACATGTCCATTCCTTAACATACTCATTATCATCATATTGCAAATAATACAATACATTACATATATACCATTCCAATAATTACAATTGCAAGGTCGGCTAAAACAAAAGTAAACAAAATATTACTCAGTTGGCCAAATAGTAGAAAATTTAGGCTCTTCAAGCTGACTTGGTGACCTTCTGATACTTGGCATCCATTGCATTACTTGACATCATCATGCACTCGGTAGAAGTAGAAGCTCGATCCATACTAATCACACAACATATTTTGGAACTCAGTAACCATTAGAGACTTGGTAGATATAGTGTCACTCGCTAAATACTAAATCCTTCATTTACCTTGCTGTCACTTGGTAAACACTACGCATCCATCACTCAGTAGAAACTGACTTCATATTGCACAAACTAATAACTCAGTAGACACTGTGAAGCTTGGTGACCATTGACTATTTGGTAAACACTGTAAGCTTGGTAAACACTACTAAACTACACATTCACTCAGTAGCTCCAAGAATGCTCGATGTGAACTACTTAACTATTGAATTTACAAGGTAACCACTGAATGCTTGGTATAAACTATAGACTAAGTGATGAGCTCGGTAAGCATTTAGAATTGAATAAGTGTTGTCACTAATGACAAATACAACATAATGCCAATAGTTGGCTCCCAATTTAACAAGATTTCAACTACCTCTTAATATGCAAAGGAAAACCTAGGAGTTAGCCAAGAGAAACCATGGTGGATTTTCCAGTAAACAAATCAAGAGGACCAACTATCAAGACTGCTATCCTCTTCTTCTCTTTGAACTCTGCAAGATTTAGCTGGGTGCACCTAGGACTTTATGGCTCTTTTAGTTGACACTTTTACAATATAAATTCCATTTTAACAGATGAGTATGCCATATCTTCTTCTAATTCAAGAGTTTTGGAAAGACAGTAAGAGGTGGCTGATTCTCATTATCTCTAAAACTTTAAATCAAGTATGGGCTTATACATTAAACTCATAATACTGAAAAATAAAGGATTTGATTGATTCATTTTTTTACTATATGAATTCCTATCAACATCCATCAGCTTCTACAACATGAACAATGCCTTATCTATTGGGTTAATCCTCATGGAAAAGTTGACACAAATGACTAGATCTATCCTATCACTTTGTGAAGAAGGAAAATAGTACTCAATTTTAGATCTCATTCTTATAACAATCTTCTTTTGACAACCTTCAATCCATCTGTTATCATATTAAGAATTTACATAATCAGTAGATTATCAACAAAATATGAACATAAATATAACTCAAAAGAATTATAATTAAAACTTAATAGACATTATCATTAGGTCTCAGCAAATTGAAAGCAACACAAGAAGAGACAAGATTTCAATTGAGTAATGGAATTGAAAATGCTCTTTGTATTATTTCCTTTGAAAATTATACAATTTAGTGTCATCTTTTGCAAGAAAAAGACTCCATACTGACTCAACAATGTAACCTTTATATTCCACTAATGGCTTGTCCGAGACAAATTATAGACATACAACTTTGGATTGATTCCAAAATTAAGTATATGTTCATTTACTAATGAAAACTCAGACCATCCGCTAGCCCTGGGAACTCATTTATACAACATGACTTGCAACAAGCTTCATGTGTAGAGAGAAAAGGACATATGTCCTAAACAAAACATAGTTACACAAAAGACAAAACTACTTAAAAAAACCAACGAGATAGTTAGAAAGAGTGCATGTGGCATAATCTAAATATTTTGAAAGTAATTCCCATGATTTTTTGTATAGGCTTACCCACAGTGGGTGAGAAAAAAAGGTAAGGTATCCTATTATGATTATTACTTTCTTCTTTTTTGGTATTTATCTACTTCCAATCATGCTAACTTTGGTGTTCATGGGTGGGGCAAGGGCCTCTTCTACTTTATATTTCTTAGGTTATACAACAACTTCTTGTGCCTTTGCATCTTTTATCTCTCCTTCAGGTTGTGGGGCCACCTCTTCTTCCTCCTTTTTACTTTGATATGATTCTTTGGTTTCTTCAGTTGGCAACTAGATGTCCCTTTCCTCAACCAATTCTGATGTTTTATCTTCATCTTCCCATACTGGTTGTGGGTCCACCCCTCCTATCTCCTTAGATGTTACTTGAACACTTTTGTCAACAAATTCTAACTCCTCAATGGCTGTTGATTTGTCTTGTAACCTATCATCTTCTGCCATTTGTGGTGATTTTGTTGTTGAAGTATATTTGGCCACCCATTCACCATAAACTAAATCATCAGGATAGCCAAAGATGAGGAATTATTTCTCTTTGTAAGAGATATCAAGCTCCATTTATTTTTTAATTAAAATTCCTCAAAGATGAAAAATTTATAGAACCTTTTGGGCTCTGTAAGATCTCCTACAATGTTTATGAATAAGCCACTATCATCCTAGTTTACAATCTTGCTTACCTTAGTGTTTAACATAGCAATAATATCATCATCCCAATCCATTAGTGTCTTCATCTCATGATCATTTGCAAATATTGAAGGAAAGAATGCATGTGTTTTTTTTTGAAATTTGGAAATGCAAGTCCTTATCCATCTCTACAACAGTTCCCTATTTATATCAAACTTTAACAAGCCAGTTACTTGATCATATGTCTTTTTAGCATAATAATCATCATTTTTCTTATCAACTATATTGAAATGTATCTCTATCACTATTTCCTCTCTTTCTATCCATTTGTTTAGGATCTCTCTCAACTTATCCTCATCATCACTAGGGGATTTAATAATAGAGAGTAATTTGGTTATCATATGATGTAATTGTCTGGTGTCAATTTCATTAACAAAATACAATATTGCATCCCTTATTTTGTGCTCATAACCTTTCCATTTTTCTATTTGCATAGCCTTGAGCCTAGCTTTCTCCTCTTCCATATCCTCTCTAGTGGAATCTTCTTGATGCAAAGGAGTATCAGGAATCTTAACTATGGGGCTAGTTGATGGTGGTGGAGTAGGTGAAGATGCAATCATTCCCTAGGATGACTCCCCTATTTCAGAGATTCTAACTTGTTGTCCTTTGTATTGAGCAAGATCATTCTCAACTCTTAGTCTTTTCCTATTTTCCTCATTATAGGCTGCCAAAACTTGCTCATATTTCATATGTAGTTCATTCATGACTTTCTTCTCTCTTCTTATGGTGGCTAATGGAAAAGTTGCAATCTTTGCATTCATTTCAGAACCTTCATCATTAGGAGTATCCTTTACTCTTTTTACAATTAAATTCCTTATTAAATTTTGGTCATAAGGCTTAGATGAATGTGACTTATCCATTTTTTGCAATGACCAAATCACTAGAGCAACATGATCTTCACTATACTTGACACCCTTTAGAGCTGTTCTAGATTCTTCTTCATTTTTATATATCATATTTATTTATTTCCTTACCGCATTGAAGACCATGACATCATCAATATCCCAATTAGGGAGGATTTGTACTCCAACTCTCTTTATCATCCATCTTCCCTCTTCTAGAGTTATTTTATGAAACTCCTACATTATTTTATCTTTTATTTCATCCTTTATAAAAAATCCCTCTTTATTAGGTTTCTCTACTTGTCTCTTATGACATCTTTCCTCAAAATTACCAATATTCACTCTCCACACAAATTGAAAGAAAGCCTTAGATTTGACAAAACTATCATTTGATAAAAACTTATGGCTAGCTTTCTCAATCACAGGATCCAACTCCTTACCTTTAAAATAAAAAACATTTAATTCCATGCTAGGTAAAGAAGGCTCCTTCAATGTCCCTTCCTCTAACTCAATTGAAGTAACAAAAATATCATGGGTATGTGTAGGTCATGGTCAATCAAAATATACCCTTAAGTCACAATGAAAAATCAGAAAATCAGAGTTATGTCAACTTGACGTGCAATTTTTAACTTGTTATGAACTTTCTATCAAAAACCTGAGAGAAAAGAATATCTAGAAATTGAATTTAGTTTCTAAACTACTAGGCCTTATCTAAAAAAAAATAAAATTGATTGGTCAAAATTTTTATTTTTAATGCAATAGTACAAAACGTTCATGACAAAAAGTAAGTAGACGTCTATCTAACCACCTTAATCAAAATCAAATGATAATATTTTTTAATAAGATTCTAGATATAAGAAGTAGACTAATGCCTGGATATGGCACATATTTTTTGGCATTTTTATTTGTTGACACAAAAGCTTGCACCCTCACCTAAAGTCTTACCTAAAGGAAATCTCGTGTAACATGGAAACAATCTTGAAAGTGTGGGCCTTTGTGACTTGAGATTGAGTCTCTGGAGAAGGATGACTTCCTTACTATTAGGATGCACCTAACTATTTCTTGAGAGGAAAAGGGGGAAGGAATGCATGAAAAAAAATTGGCTAATTTAATCAAAGAGGAGGTGATACACCAAATAGTATGTTCAACCTTATCTATGCCCAAGAATTCACAGTTCATTAATATAACCTCAAAGTATAAAAATTCAATCCTTGCCTAATCCAACAACCATATTGAAATTAGAAACCAAAAGAATGCTATAAGGAAGAGACTTCACTTTATAGTATTCAAAAGCCAAGTAGATACAATCATATAGTTGAGAAATGGAGACAATACATTAACACAAAGGCAAGAAGGTATTGCACAATATATTAAATGAAGAAAGAGATACAACAGAGGAGTATATTAACTCAGAGGCAAATGAAGTTATAGTAATAGAGCATAGACTAGAATTCTAAAGAATCAAAGAAAAGATCGAACCTAAGAAAGGTTTCAAAATCTACTTTTATAGTTCAAGCATAACTAAGATAGCTTCCACCTTAAGGAAAAACTCAACAACTGCATTTAAGGTTACAGAGAACAATCACTGCAAATCTAGGAAAGATTTGATCATGTCACATATGCAAACATAGAAAAGTAATATTATCTACCAAATAGAACCTTGAGAAGACAAAAATGATGACCATTATCATTTTGACTAAGTAGATGGATCACTAGGAGGTGATGGAGTGTCCCTTCACATTTATTAGGAATGGGGAATGATGAAAGTGGTCAAAGGAGATCGAAAAGATCAGATCCACCATTAAAGAGCTACTTCCTTTGTTATCACCATGCCAATTCATCCATGTCATCAGTCAACTATAGTCAATCCTTAGGCTTCACCATGTGGATCAATCATATTCTATCATTTTGCCACCTGACCACTCTTCTATCTTTCATGTTTGACCACTAACTATAATTGATCATGCCTTCGCAACCCTTTATCTTCATTAACTATTTTACCTTGTGAAACTACGTACAAACCATATCACTACTTCTTAGCTTGTCATTAACATCTTCTCCTAACTGTCATGATCATGCGACAACATGAAAATGGTATCTCACAACATCGCCATGATTAGGGCCTTGACATTTATCTTATCTATGATATTGCAAAGCTAGAACCTTTAATTTATCTCATCATCATAACTTAAAATCTAATGAGCATTAGATGCCTATGACAGTGCAAAGCTACATGATCCAAACTGCCAACATACCATTCATGTTGTTGTGGCTTGAACCTTGACTTAACATGAAATGCCCATGACTTTGCAAAAATGGACTTATTTGACATTGCTTACTCTCCATCCGAGCTTGCTGAGACACATGTTGCATTGTCACTATCTCACTATGTATTTTCGTCATACACTTTTTCTTAGTGACATAGTGACATGCATTTATCTTGAGAAATCAGACGGCCAAGGGAAAACTGTAAGAATTTGGCTTAGGCAAAAATTCACCCAAGAACTAAAGAACTCAACACAAGCACACAGTAGACCAAAATAGACAGAGTATGATCAAAATGACAATATTCATACAATATCTCAGCTTAGCCAACTTGAGAGTACACTAGGAGTGCCTGTATATAAAGGCCTCTTGAGAGGTTCTAGAATGCATAGAAGTCAGCATCATGATAAGTCATACAACTAGGCACATGTCCACCAGATATGGGTTATCCTCCATTGAGCACGTGATTAAGTGCGATGATGTGAGGATAAGCCTACAATGGTGTAGCACATAAATCAGTGGTGTAGGCAACATGTGCTAAATGAGGAGTGTGGATAACTATGTTGTCAACATGACAACTTAGTGAATAATGCATACTCTTATGTTGTAGACATCATGTGCATAATTAGAGTTGCATAACTAAATGAGAGTACACAAACTCCTAAGTGTCTCACCTAAAATAATAATAAAATAATGCACTAAACTAAGTAAACTTAAGTAAGTGTAATAAGTAAATACTTATTTACACCAACACCCCCCCTTAAGTGCAACTTAGGGGAATGCCCTTAACTTATGAAATCTAGGATGCAATTTAGGATGGGTCCTAGCTACTAGGCCATGTTAGGTACCCATGTATATAATGATATGCAATCTCTCATAAAGCAGGGAAAGAGGAAAAATCTCATGGGAAAAACCCTCCCCCAAAAAGAAAGATAAATAGGGATGCATGGATGGATAGAGTAATCAAGACCTCCCCATTACAACATACATCTAGTATACACATAAGAGAATGAGAAGAGGAAGACAGACAAGATAGGCTCCCCCCCCAAAGAAGAATGCTGAACAGTGATTGCTCCAATGAAGAAGCTGATCCAAGACTGCAGAATGGTGTTCCTCCCCTTAGGAAGAAATAATGCCAAAGGTACAAATGAGATGCTTTCGCTATGTGTGGAAAGAATCCCATGGATAAGTGATGTCTCTGAAACCTGCTCAACTAGTTGAAGAACCTGTCCCAAAGAACTGTATGTCTCTGCAACTGATGAAGAACCTTGCTACAACTACTGATCATAAGTATCCATAATCACTTAAACTTGTGAGGATTGATCATTTAGAGAATGAACAAGAGAGTCAGATGGAATCCTCATGAAAACTGAAGAAGGTAATTCTACATCAAGAAGAAGAGGTAGATCATCGATACTATCCTCCAACTCTATCATTGAACCTATATCTGGAAGACTGGATGTACCCTGCTATTCTGGACCTATCACTATGGTGATGTATGCATGTGGACTAAACTGATGTAGTGACCTCTCACTGCAACTATCGATAGAACTCCACGTGTCTGAATGTATTGAAGCACTATCGCTGGTGTCATTATCAGGTTCCACATTGTATGATGTACAAAGAGGAGTAGAGACAAGTTGGGTGAAATTTCCTCAAAATGTACATCCTTCTCCACAAATATCTGATGTGTCTCAGGATCTAGAAGTTTATATGCCTTCATACTATCTTCATAACCAATGAAGGTACAAGGCTGAGGTGACTGTTCCTTGCATCCCTAGGAAGATATCTTTGCCCATGCAGGACAACCGAAGACTCTGAAGTGTGTTACAATAGGTTTTCTGCCACACGATGCCTCAAAAAGAGTTTTGCCATCTAAAGATGGATGAGGAGGATGATTAAGAATATGAGTGGCACTTAAGATTGCTTCGACTTCTGATGATGGATCTAGAGACTTGGCATGAATCATGGAACTTGCCATAGATTTGAGAGTTCTGATCCTCAAAGCTACACCATCTGTCTTATGTAGACTAAATGCTGGTGGAGTCTGAAGATCAATGCCCTCATGTTTGCAAAAGTCCTTAAGTTTTCTATTAACATCCATGTTTCCATTGTCGATTTAGAGTACTTTGATGGCCTTTCTAGATTTCCATTCTACATGAGTCTTGAAGTCTAGAAACTTTTCCAACACTTCATTCTTGTTATGAAGAAAGTAAACCCAAGTGAACCTTGAAAAGTCATCAACAAAGGTAAGTATGTAGCGACCCTAGCTAAATGCAAAAGGACTTGCTAATACCATGTGAACCATTTAAAGAACACTTATTGCTCTTGAAGACTTCCCTCTTTTTAACTTCCCCTCTGGATGCATATCCACTGAATCTATTGAACACTCATCCTTAGAAAAGTTGATTTGAGGTAGACCTTTCACCATGTGGTATGTGAAAAGTTGTTGAAGATAGCGGTAGTCAAGATGACCGTACCGCTCATGCCATAATTGCATGTTTGAATTAGATTGTGATAACAAGGCCTTTGAAGGAGACTTGGGTACAAAATGAGAGAAAGAGTACAACCTCTTATTATGATTCACTTTTCCTACTGCAACCAAGGAATTGTCTTTAAGACTATGCACATGAACCGAGTCTAGAAGAAACTCAGCTCTATGTCCATCTCCAAGGTGAGTGATTTGGTAGATTGATAGGAGATTCGAAGTTAGGTTTGGAACATAGAGAACATCTTGAAACTCTCCATTTTCCATCTCCACATTTCCTTTACCTTCAACTTCCATTTTTCTATCATTCCCCATGAAGATGTGCAGTACCTTTGAGTGATTCATTGAAGAAAAATCCTCCTTTGAAGAACCCATATGATATGAGGCACCTGAGTCAAATATCCATTCCTTTGAAGAGTTCAAATTAGCCATGAGTTCTTGCCCTTTTCCCTTTGAATTTGAATATGACCCTTTATCCTTATAAGCATTAGGCAATGGAACATTATGTTTCTTCATGATGTTTGTCAATTCATCAATCTTCTTGAGATAACACTCATGCTCTTCATGACCCATTTTCTTGCAATAGACACACTTCTTCTTCTCGTTATTGTTGTCCCCCTTCTTGTTGGAATTCGAGGACTTGCCTTGTTAATTGGATTGTGGTGTTGTCTTTTCTGCATCCTCGGATTTGTCCTTCTTCCACTTCTTCTTACCCTTTCCTTTATTTGAAGACTATCCAGCTAAATGTTGAGAACCCTCATTGTTGGCCACCAATGCTTTAGATTAAGGTGTTTTGAGAATCCCCATTGATTTCAACTTCTTTTCTTCATCATCCAATAGTTTAACATATTCATCAAAAGTGACTTTCTTGTAGTCATACCCTAAGGTTATCTTTGAGGTGTTAAAAGAAGATACAAATGTGGAATACTCCGATGGAAGTTTGATATGTATGAGATAAATTAGTCTGTCATATTTCATTAAACTCCCACAATTAGTAAGCTTTTTTCCTTAGTTCATTCACCTTGATGATGAAATCCTGGATTGAGTCATTTGACTTAGGATCTAAGGAAACAAGCTCATCTTCAATTGTGAACACATCCTCTTTAGAGACTTTACCATAAAGGCTTTTGAGGGTATCCCAAGCTTCCTTGGATTTAGTACATTTCTTAATTTGATACATGATCTTATCATCTACCCCCAAACATATATCACCTAGGGCTTTCCTATCCATTACTACCCAAGCTGAAATATCACTATCTAAAACTTTATCACCTGCTAGTTTAGGAAGAGTACCATCTACATATTGTGAAACTTCATTATGTATTAAGTGATACCACATTTTGATTGACCATGAAGCATAGTTATGAGGAGTTAATTTAGAAAACTTAAAGTTGCCCATAATGCAGAAAATGAAAGAAAAGTGCAAAGAAGAGAGAACACAACACCAAGAACACCACCCGCCCCATTTCACTAAATCAAGAAACCCCCCCAAAATAGATGCTTTGGGCACTTTATCAGTAGTGCAATTACAATGGGCCACTAGCCAATTTTGGCCTTCACGAACTTCTAATTTTTCTTGTTACAACTTCTTAATGGAGTACAAATCTGAAACTTTACAATGTGCTACAATTCTGAAGCATTATAGAGAAAAGAAAGGCCCTATTGCTGAAAGTGACAATTTTTTCCACACAACACACAATTTGATACCAGATCTAGAAATCAGATGAAAAAATATGCACTTTCAAAAAAATAGAACATATTTTCGACTCCAGATGTGCCTGTATGGAGGCTTTAAAGTTGTAAAACACAAGATTATGTAGGTACAGTCACCAAAAATGAAAATTCTAAACAATCCTTGCACCAAAACCAAAAAAAAGCTACACCACTAAAACATTTAGGAAATTTTACCCAATTTAAAAAAAGATTGCACCTAATTTGGAGTCCAGATGTTCAAGTTATGGCCTCTCGAAGTCAGACTGCAAAATCCAAAATGAATCTGGAGAGGGGTTGCATCAGCAAAATACGGGGTTAAATTTGATGGTCATATGACCATCGCAGTAGTTATAATTTCTCATGAACTAACATCTAGATGGGTATGAAATTTAAACTCACAAAATTGATGATGTCAGCAAAAATGGGGCAAGTGATGATGTCAGCAGATGACGTGGTAGTACGATATTTTACAAATAGTAAAAAACTATACAAAAAATGATAGTAGGGCAGGGTTACTAGGATCCGATGTCACTGGGTATGTGTCGTTTGATAGTGGGTAGTTGTGCTGACATGGGCTTCCCACGTGTCCTACTACTATTCACCCGTTTGGATAGAGTACGCTATTTGTGCAGCTTATTAGATGGTGCTGCGTGGCCACTCCTAGTTTTGTGAGGTGGCAGAGGGGCCCTTCACCTCAGGTAGGAGTGTAGAGGTTTACGGTCACCAAGAATTTAGTTTTGATGCCAGAATCTTGTGTGCAGTTGCCAAACTTTGTCTAATTTATCCCACGTTCATGGGTTTGTGGGATGTGGATGTGTATTAAAATAATACACCACACGCAGTAAAATAAATAGCCACAGGTGCAGTTGGAAATAAGGTGGCCCCTAGAGGTGTACATTATGTGGCTAGAAATTTTATTCACAAATTTATGTTGCTAGTGATGTGTGTCAAAAGTTTGTGCAATGGAGGCTCGATCGGTGGGAATTTTGGCTTGCAGGTTGTGTACATGGTTTGTATATGCCCGCTAATGAAATAATAAAACCTTGTGAAATAAAATAATTCCACCACCAAAATATAGAGCCAAGCCAAGGTGGCACTACCCAATTTGGCCAAGAAAATTTTCTCTGACTAGGCAACTGAATAAATCCAAAAATAATGATTTAGAAAATACCCAAAAAAGATAGAGATGAATTAATTTAGATATGAAAATCAAATAATCAGATCAATGAAACGATCATACCTGAACTACAAATTGGTGCCTTCGAGTTGCAATTTGCAAAAAAATTTGCCTCATGATCAAACTTCACCCAACATAGGAAAATTTATAGTTGATCTTCACCGAATCAACGCTCTAGATGCAACGATGAGGTCAGATATGGCTCTAGACACTCCCTATTTCTATAGATCCTTCGGATTCAAGAAAAGATGTTGAAGCATGAGTAGTCTCGAACGGCTATGTGTAGAGAATCTCCCTCAGCTCTGATACCATGTAAGAATTTGGCTTAGGCCATAATTAACCCAAGAACTAAAGAACTCAACAAAAGCAAACAGTAGACCAAAATGATGATATTCATTCAATATCTCAACTTAGCCAACTTGAGAGTACACTAGGAGTGCCTGTATATAAAGGCCTTAGGAGAGCTTCTAGAATGCATAAAAATTAGCATCATGATAAGTCATACAACTAGGCACATGTCCACTAGATATGGGTTATCCTCCATTGAGCACAAGATTAAGTGCAATGATGTGAGGATAAGCTTACAATGGTGTAGCATGCAAATTAGTGGTGTAGACAACATGTGCTAAATGAGGAGTGTGGATAACTATGTTGTCAACATGAAAACTCAGTGAATGATGCATACTCCTATTTTGTAGACATCATGTGCATAATTAGAGTTGCATAACTAAATGAGAGTACACAAACTCCTAAGTGTCTCACCTAAAATAATAATAAAATAATGAAAAATAATTAAATAATGCATTAACCTAAGTAAACTTAAGTAAGTGTAATAAGTAAATACTTATTTACACCAACAAAAACCATAGTTTACCACCCATATCAGAACTTCTGGTTAATTAAGTGCTACCACATCATCTGAGTCCATCCATATGATGCCATTCTGCAACTCCACAACCTTAACACAAGATTATCTTTAACTTATCTCAGCCATGCGAATAGGGAGAGACACATGATCATAGTACTAACGGTGCTTCAAGCCATAACTCCAACAATTTCTATGATGACCATCTAGTCTGCTCAATTCATGTTATCATTGCTTTGCAACTTGATTCTTTAATCCATCACTGACCCTAGTGACCATGCACACAAGGTGATTCATGACTTTGCCATCCTAACCATGGTTAACACTAAACTCCCAATGATTATGCAAATGAGGAAGGGTCACGACAACGCAACTTAAATCCTAAGTCAAGATCATTACCCTATAGTTAAGTGATAAAGAGAAATTGCTACATCACCTCATAATTGGATGTTAGCCTCCTAAAATATGAAGCTACACTAACCATTGAAAAGACCATGTCACACATTTGTAGCTTGGTAAATGGTTAAGTCACAAACTAGGGCGAGTGGGTGATGAAAGATAATCACATGGTCACAACTAAGAACTCCAAAGGGATAAAACATGAAAAGCTTGAACTTAGGAAAATAAGGGGTAAGCCAAGGTTTTAAATATTCCCTTATGTCATTTGAATATTTGAATAGATATAACCATTGGCCATGCTTGACAAGAAAAACTCAATTTTTTGGCGGGAGGGAAAATATGGCTAACAATTTTGGTGACTTAGAGGGAATACTAGCATGCTATGTATATGGCCAATGACCTAAAGCATCCATTGGCCTACAGAGTCATAAAAAATTGAGATTTGTTCCACAAATCCACAAACACTAAAGAACTACAACCTTTGAAACTAAGAAACTCAAAAGAATTCTACCTCCTCTAAAACTACGAACTCAAAAGAACTCTGCCTTCTTTGAAATGCAAACTCAAAACCTGTTATCTCCAGAAGAAACAACATGTGCTCACACACTTATTGAGAACAAGAAATTAACTTGATATATAATGGAACCCTTAGCCCTCTCTAGAAGTAGGGTTTGAAGCAAATTCCATTGATTGGAGTTGGTAGAACATCACCATTGGGCCTGGATAGCTAGAAAGCATTGGCCTTCTTGCACCTATTGATAACATAAGGTCCACTCCCGATAGCATCAAACTTAGAATGCCTTCCTAGCTTGGCCCTATCTGCATCCCATTTGAGAACAAGATCTCCTTCCTTGAAAATCCTAGCTTAATTTTTTTTTTCAAAACTTCTTTTGACTTGCTGTTGACAAGCCTCAAGTCTATGCATAGCCTATTGCCTTTTTTATTCTAATTCAATCTATTTTTCTAACTTGATTGTCATGGGATTGTTTTTCTCTAGCTCCAATTGATGAGCTAGCTCAAGAGAGGGGAATTCTAGTGAAATAGGAAGCATGACTTCCCTTCCATAAACTAACATAAAAGGTGAATTCCCAACTATTTTGGTTGTAATTATGTCATCCCAAAGGGTTGTCTTCAACTTGGCATGCCAACTCCTCTGATTGTCTTCAATTGTCCTCCTCATGATCTTGATGAGATTCTTGTTAGAGAATTCGGCCAAGCCATTGTCTTGGGGATAATAATTTTAGGAAGTGCTCAAATATATCCCATATTCTAGAGCCCAAGAACATATGTGAGCTCCAACAAAAGATTTGGCATTATCAAATATGATAGTTGAGGGAACACCAAATCTTGTCACAATTCCATCAAGGAATTCAACTACTGAGGCCTTTGTTGCATCCTTCAAAACCACTGCCTCAATTCATCTTGTGAAATAATTTGTGGCTGCCAAGATCCATTTATGACTAGCATTGGAGGGTGGATTTATTGGACCAATAAAATCTAAACCTCATTGGGAAAAATGTTGGTAAACTTGAATGAGATGGAAGGGAAGGGCAACCAATATTTTCTTTTGTAAGAAGAAAGCACATTTCTCTTACTTCCTTACCCACTTATGTTAGTCATTAAATAGGGTGAGCCAATAATATACATCCCTCATTATTTTCATTGCAGTGACTCTAGGTGAGAAATGGCCACCAACAAGGCCATCATGAAATTCCTTCAACAACCTTCTGACCTGACCTATTTATATACATCTTAGTAGGACTCCATCACAATATTTTTTGAATAATACTCCATCCACTGAGACATAAGGAATAGCTTGCAATTTGAATTGTCTCCTCATAGCTCTATTTAGGCCATGGGAGCATCTTCTTTCTATCAAAAGGACAATCATGTCCTACAACCAATCAATTTGATCTTAATTCTCTACTAGTTGCTCATTTTGGATCAAGAGGGCAACCTCTTCATGTGTCTCAAAAGATGAGCCTGTCTTCTCACACAGTCTCTTACCTCTTACCAACATGGTGATCTTAGTATCAATATCATATTCCATGACTCTGGTAATCCATCCAACTAACTTCTCATTGATATCCTTATTCAAGAGGAAATCCTTTACACTCACATGTGGAACTAAAAGTTGGACTTTGTTGTGAGACAAGAGATGTCTAAATCTTTTGAGAGCCCTCATAACAATAAGGACCTATTTCTCTACATAACTATATCTTTCCTCATAATCATTAATCCCTTCACTAAAGAAAGAAATGTGTTTTTCTAAATTTTCATCATTTAATTGTGTAGGAACAATTGAAATGATTAACTTTCCTCTAATGGAATAGAGGATGAAATCTCTATCAAAATTGGGGTTGACAAGAGTAGGGGTTGATGCAATTGACTACTTGATTTCTTCAAAACTAGCATTTCCCTCTTTGGTCCAAGTGAATAGAAGGTTCCTCTTTATCATAGATACAAGAGGCTTTACCATAGAAGCAAGATCAAGGATGAATAGCCTTACAAATTTGATCCCACTGAGGAAATTCTACAATCCTTTCTTATGGGTGGGAAGCAGGAGAGCAAGAATTACTCATACTCTCTCTAGAACTATTGTTAACCCATTTATTGACACAATATGCCCTAGGAGGTTTCCTTGATCTATAGAAAATACATAGTTCTTGAGGTTTAGGGACACACCATACTCTTTGCATCTCTCAAATACCTATCTTAGATGATCAAAATGATCTACTGTGTATTTTGAAAAGATAGTTATATTATCCAAATACACTAGCACAATTTTTTTCCAACACACCCTTGAAGGCCCTCTCAATTGCCTTCTAAAATGTGGCACCTATATTGGTTAGTCAAGAAGGCATCTTGCAATAAGCATAGGTTCCCCACTTAGTAGTGAAAGCAATCTTATATCTATCTAATTCCTATACTAACACCCGATTATAGCCTGAAAAACCATCTAAGAAAGAGAAATTTTTTGGACCACTAACCTTGGATAGGATTTTTTCCATAGAGGGAAGGGGGTGGTGATCTTTAAGAGAGGCCCTATTAAGGTCTCTAAATTCTACACATAATCTAATCACACCACCCTTCTTCTTAGCAGGAACAAGGTTAGCCACCCATGAGGAGTGCTTGATAGGGAAAATAATGTTGGCCTCTATGAGCCTTGACAATTATTTTCTCATTAGTGGTTCAATCTTAGGGTTAACTAGCCTTTGCTTCTACCTAATAGGCTTCGAGTTATCATTTAAATCTATGGTGTGCTGAGATAATTTTGGGTCAAAACCCTTTAAGTCTTCATATGTCCAAGCAATAATATCATTTAATTCTTGACATAATTTAATGAAGACCTCTTTTTCAATATTAGTAAATACCTTTCCCAAGTCAAGAGTCCTTCTATTAGCAATAGTGACAAGCATACAATCATCCTTACTTGTAGTTAGATTTGAACCCTTGCCCTTTGCTTGATCATTAGAGTTGACAATGCCCTCCAAGGAAACTAGACCTTTAGGTAACTTGTTGAAGTTTAGGTTCAAAATCTGGTCCCGATATTGACTTTGGAGCTTAGACTAATTTTTAATAGAGAACTCTACTTTGTTTTGCAAGAAATTGACAATCTACACATCAGAGTAAAAAACATTCCAATTTGTGCAATTATCAGAAACAACAGGCCTTACAATAATTATAATATGTTGCTCCTTTTCATCAACAACATGCTCTAGTATATCATAAGAAGCACCAGTTGCTGCAAGCCTATTAGCATGTTTATTTTCCCTCCAAGGGACACTCTGGATGTTGAATTCTTGGAAGCCTTCAAGAAAATCCCAAACTCTGTGCTTTTATGATTTGAGAAGGTTATTCTTTGTAACACTTTGATTTTTAACTTGATGAATGACCAACTCACTATCCCTATATACCTTCAAATATTTTATTCCTCTCCTTTGTGCAAGTTGGATACCTTGGATCAGAGCTTCATATTCTGCTACATTATTGGTGTAGTTGAATTGGAGCCTAGAAGAGAAAAAGTGCTTCTCCAATTCAAGGGAAATGAGCATGACACCAGCCCTTGAACCATTTTTTTTCTTGAGCCATCAAAAAACATGCTCCACAATCCATCAATATCGTCTCTTTTGTTTATAATATTGGCAATAGGAGCACCCTTCTCTGATATGCAATATCTTCCAAGGCTTGTCTCTAGAGCTTCTTGTACTAGATCAAACTGATAAGCAGTGACCCACTCATCCAAAAGAAAGTTAGGTACCTTTGCCAAAGAAGTGGTAGAATCTCTTACATGTCCTCATCCTCTTCTTCAAAAATAGTGCAATTCATGTTTATAGGATGTGGAGTATAGGCTTCTATATGATTGAGGGCCAGAGGCTCTGCTCTTATGGAAGATTTTGTTCCATACCTTGTTCTAAAAAACATATAAGACCAGTTAGATAAAATATAGCCACCTATGTGTATAGTAAAATCTTTGGACAAATAGATGGCAAAATGTGGTTTGACCTCAACTACTGATATATCTTGTGTTATAGTACAACTAGGGAAAGCATGCAATGCCATCTCTAGATTTTTTAAGACTCCTACTATCTTAATAGAGTAGCCATCTAATTGGATCACATCTCTTACCATTGGCTCATATTTAATACCCATGAGGCTAGCTATACACCTAGGCATCATAGAGTTACTAGCCCCTGAATCAATCATGTAATTATGTACTAGTTTATATCCTATGATTAAAGAGACATAGAAAGGAGGCCTGATTTTCTTACTTGTTTCTCCTTCTTTTATTGGTTGCATCAAGCTTGTTGCATTCTCCTCTCTAGGTGGTTGATCTTTCAATTCTATGCTCTCTAGCTCTAGGTGTAGTAGCTTATTCTATGATGGTATAGTAGCAACAACATCCCATATAGAGATATTAACATTAGTCTTTTTCGTTTGATCTACCACATTGAAGGGAGCATTAGTTGCTTTGATTGAAGCCTTGCAGGCTACATGGATAGGTGGCTAAATTTGAGAAGTCTAAGGTTTAGTAGACTTCTTGTTGCTCATTGTTGGAAATATAAGAGGAGTAACTAAGAGGGGAGGGGTGAATCAGTTACTACTAAAATAAATCTTATATCCTTTAGATGTCAATTAAAATTTAGACTGATAAAATCAATTACTGCTGATACTCGGTAAACACATAGAAATTATCGTAACTCGATAAATGAAGAGTGTGAATTACTTTAGTAAATCTTAAGATGTTATCAGTAATTACTTGCAAGCATGAAAGAAATAACGTGAACACATGAGACACTAGGATTTAATGTGGAAACCGAATTTGGGAAAAACCACCAATGTAACTAGTTATTGTTTTCACTCTTATTAAGTGAGCCCTATTAGGAGCCAACCTTGTTAAAGGTTACAAAACACACTATTAGGTGTGACCCTGTTAGAGGATATAATCACCCTATTAGGAGTGGCCTTGCAAGAGGTTTTGAAATAATTCAATGGAATTGCCACCTTGTTAGAGGATTTACAAATGGTTGTTAAACCAACTTTGTTAAGAGATTTTAGTTCACTGTTATAATTGTTGAAGAGTAACAATGAAATTACCTAATAGTGATGCAACTGAATTGGTGATTATAGATATCTACTCTAGTTCATACTTGATCCTTTTTGATCGAATAATACTTTTTTGCTCCACAAGGATATCTGCTTATCCTTCAAGTTCGCTTCCTCTCTTCTTATCTCTTTTCAATCAAATTGCATCTCACACTTTGAAATCACAACTTGACCTTCTACTTATACCTTTCAGTTTGTCAATTCAGATCAAATACAAATTAGAATGACCAATAGTCATTACCTTAGTCACCTATAATCAATAGGTAAAATAATTAAGCTTTACATGCCAAAACAAGAAAATCATTTGGTAGCCGACCCAGCTCGGTAGAAATTGATTATGAAGTGATTTCCTATGTTAACCAATAGAATCTCGGTTAACACTATGAATATACAAAAAAATTTTAGCAACCAAGTGAACTCAGTTAATATTGACTCTATTCAACTTTTCCTTCATTAACCAAGTGAGCTTGATTAACACTCTTTTTTGCATAACTTCCTTTGATGCCCGAGTGAGCTTGGTAGATACTGCCTTCTATACAGAGTAAATTCAAGAATGCTAGGTAGACTAGGAAAAATGTCTTCACTAACCAAGTGAGCTTGACATGCAGTGACTATCAACTGATATGAGATTTGTATAACATCAAAGACAACACACAATTAATCAATTGTATCCAACAATCTCCCTCTTTGGTATTGATGGCAACACAACATGTCATAGCATAGTGAAATTTTGAGAACAAGACTCCCTCTGTTAGAAAGTTTATCCCTGCTTGATTTTATGCATAAAACTTCTCCTATAGTGTTCTCCCTCTATGAATAAACTGCTTAAGTTTTCCCTTTACAAAATTTTAGAAAGATATGATAGTAAAATTCTCCCTCTTTGACAACACATGCCAAAGAAAATTCTGATTAGTATCAATGTACCTTGAGTATAGATTCATCTAGAATATGTCCTTTCCAATACTACACCAATTGATTGATCTTCAAATTGGTTCCTATTGATGCATCACTAAACTTTATTTAGTGAACTTTAGATAGGGGAATGACCCCTAGCTTACCTCTTAGATACAAAAATGCATCCTTAGGTAATGGCTTGGTAAATATATCTACAATTTGTTCTTTTGTATGAACATATTCCAATCAATTTTTTTTTGTCTTGAACTAATTCTCTTACAAAGTGACATTTTATGGCAATGTGCTTTGTTTTGGAATGCATCACTAAATTCTTTGATATGTTGATTGCATTGGTGTTATCACAATATATCACTATTGGTTCTTTAATCTCAACCTTCATTCCTTCCAACAACTATTTGAACCACATATTCTGCTTTTGCTATGGATTGAGATGTGCAGTTTTGCTTCTTATTTATCCAAGATACCAACATTTTACTAAGAAAGAATGCTCCACCACTGGTGCTCTTTCTGTCATCAAGATTTCCTGCCTGATCAGCATTGCTAAATACTTTTAGGTCAAGGTTTCCTTCAATTTTGTATTATAAGCCATAGTCTTTAGTACCTTTCAGATATCTCAACATTCTTTTTATTGCTATCATGCGGTTTTCTCTGGCTTTAGCTAAGAATCTTGCTACTATCTCAACTACTAAGGCAATATCAGGCCTTGTATGTACCACATACTATAATTTCCCAATTGTTGATCTATATAAGGTCTGATCTACTTCTTTGGAGTCATCATCTTTGGTAAGCTTAAGTGCAAAAAATATGGGGGTTCCAACTAGTTTTGAATCCTCCATTCCAACTTGAGTATCTCTTTGATATAATTGGATTGAGTGATCTAGATACCATTTTTGTTTTGTTGTATTTTCAATCCAACAATTTTTCTTATTTCACCAAACATGGACATCTCAAATTTCTTATTCATTTTTTCTGAAAATGCTTTGCATAAGTCATCATTTCCTATGAGTAGAGTATCATCCACAAATATTTCCGCCAACATAATCTTCTTATCTGATCCTTCCTTGATATACAAACTACTATTATCATTTGTTCTTTGAAAACCAATCTGTATCAAATAGTTATGTAGTCTTTCATACCATAGGGCTTTGTGTAATTTGCAAACCATGTCCATTTTGTCTGGATTAACAAAACCTTCTAGCTACTCAATGTAGACTTCCTTATCAAGAATTACATTCAAGAATGTAGATTTAACATCCATCTAATATACTTTGAATCCTTTGTGAGCTGAATAAGCTTGTAAAGTCCTAACTCCTTCTAATCTTGCAACAGGGGAAAAAGTTTCACCATAATCAATACCTTCTTCTTGAGAATAACCTTTACATACCAACCTTGCTTTATTTCTTGACACTTTTCCATCTTCATTCAACTTATTTTTGAATACCCATTTTGTACCAATCACATTTTTATCTTTGGGCCTAGGTACAAGAGTCCAGGGTTTATTCTTTTCTATCTATTCTACTTCTTCATTCATAACCTCAATCCAAATTTTATTTTCCAGTGCAAAATTTAACACTTCTTAGTTCAAATTCAACAAGTAAACATGTACCTTTTAGTTTTCTTCTTATCATTGTTCCATTTGATTTGTCTCCAATGATCTGATCAAGTGCATGATGCCTTCTGACATATTTAGCCAATACAAGTTCTTTGACTTTTGAATGAATTGAGTTGTCTTTATTTTGAATCTCAACTTCTAGCTCAAGTCTGTTAGTCTCAGAATGGTTTTGACATTTGAGTGCCAACACAATTAAACACTTTCTACATTGAAGCTGAGCACACTATGCATGCTGAGCCACAACATGTGCCGAGTCAAAAAATCCAATAGGTGTTGAGTGATCTTCAGGTGCCGAGTGACCTTTAGGTGCCCAGTGAAGATCAAGTGTTGAGTGACTTTAGGTGCTGAGCAAGATATAGGAGCTGAGTGATATTTAAGTGCTGAGTCAACGATGATGCCGAGCAAAATAGAAATGCAACAGGAGTCGAGTGAGATAGTTTTGTCACGTGTTCCGAGCATCAAAAATTAGTAAGTGTCGAGTAACACAGAATGCACATATGAGTTTGTAACTTCACTAATTTAGATGTAAACCATTTTTATGGATGACATTGAAGGATCTAGAAGGATCAAACAGATAAGATCAAATCTTTTATTTTTCCTATGCAAACTACATGCAGCCAATTAAAAAATGAAGTAGGCATGCAACCAATAACAAAAGTGCAAGGAATGAGTGGGAAATAGAGATTCAATATGGATCATAGATCCACACCTAACCCTAAGTCTTTGAATGTCTTTATAAGGAAGATGAAATCTCATTATATTATGAATGAATGAAAGAGTGTATGGGGAAACTATAGTGGAGTTCAGAGTGAAGAGTAAAAAGACTTAGAGGAAGAGAGCAACAATTAGACATTCAGTTGATCAGAACAAAGCAAGGGATATGAATGAATATCAGATCTCAGAGGATCAAGATTAGAGAAAGTAGATCAAGTGCCTATATTCAACAATCAAGGATCGTAAGCTATCAGGTTTATTATACCTAATACTCTCTAGCCATTATATTAGAAAGGAAACCCTATGTTGATAGGTTAGCTTAACAACTATTTTGTTGATCCTTTGAAAAGGTGATTAAATCCTTTAATAGGGTGATATTCCAAGTTGAATGTTCTTAAGTCCTCTAATAAGGCACACTCCTAACAAGGTGTAGAAATCCTTTAACATGGTCACATTTGATAGTGTGTAAAACCTTTAACAGGGAAGACCATCAGAAGTGGTTAAACATTATTGTTGTAGTAATTTTGTGGGTAGCATCCCCACCCCAATTTTACCTTCTTATTCCTGAAGGGTTTCTAGGTTACCAAAATCTCAAGTGTTATGTGGTGATACATGTTTGTTTCTCATGATTGTTTAATGTTTATATGCATGCATGTTAATTTTAGTTATATGTTATTAAGGATTTAAAATAGGCTAAAGGCTAGTACTTTTGATTCACACCCCACCCCCCCCCCCCCCTTGTCAAAAGAATTCTCCCCATTAAGACATTCCAACAATTGGTATTAGAGAAAAGTTCTCTCAAGAAGAAGCCTAACGGCTTGGAGGAAAAGATCTAAAGATGGAAGTTTTCAAACTTGGGAAGATCATTGAGAACCGGGTGATAGATGTGCATCTTTCTCTATACAAGATAGAGGAAGCTAGAGAGGACTTAAGAAAATCCTTAAAAAGAAGAAAGGAAATAGATATAGCCAAAAAAGATATTCACTATAAGGAGATTGATAGCACACAAGTATTTGCCAAAGGAGATTCAAAAGAATTTGATGCAACAATAGCAAAACTAATGGAGAAAAATAAAGTTCAAGCAGAAGAGATAAGATCTCTCAAGATGGAACATGAATCATAGGCCATAACATTATGTGATATCACTGAACAAAAGAAAAGAGCAGTTGAGGCTGGAGTCATGATGGAAGATGAAAAAAGGAATCTTGTAAATAGACTTGAAGAAAAATGTACTGAATTAACAAGGATCTCAAACATGCAGATGGATACACTTGCCCAAATGATGAATCTTCATCATGAACTCAATATGAAAGATATTGAGATCTCTACTTTAAAGATGCAGAATGAACAACTAGAGAATGAATTGAACAGAGAAAAAGAAACAGTAGAGAATCTCAACAAGTCAAGTGAAGCTATCAAGTACTTTGAACAGTTGCTGAAATTCCCAAGGTTAGCCCATCATACATCAGGACTTGGATACTCCAGCACTGAAGTTGGGGAATGATCAAAGAATGTTGAGCAAAGAAGTGAAAAAGGTAAGGATTCAAAAACCACTTGTGATTGCTATAATAAAAGGGGGCATACTGCTAATCTTTGCAGGAGTAGAAGGATCAATTAGCCAAAAATACCCAAAAATAAGGGTTACTATCACAAGTGCAACATGCAAGGTCACATAACCCAAGACTACAAGTCTAATATCTCAAGGACACAATGATTTGATGGACATTGCTACAATTGCAAGAAGTATCGACACAAAGCCTTTGAATGTAGATCAAAGCCTATGTGGACACCAAATCAGCATGTAAGAAGGAACAACTATATAAACCATTACAATTGGGACTACAATACAAGGAAAAGCTATCATTATTGTCAGGAATATGGACATATCCCTAAAAATTATATAAGGACACACTTCAGAGGGAATTATAGTAGGTGGCTAAGTCAAACCACTCGTTTGAGCTGCTTGAAAACTAGTCATATTAGCAGAAACTATCATACAAGGTCAAACGTACCAAAAACTTAAGCCAACAAAGGAAAATAAAAGATTGATGTTTAAAAAATAAGAGGGCAAATGAATAAGACTTGGAAGAAGAAAGATGAGTGTAGCACATCAAGTGAAGGGATCGCTTCACCCAATGGGTCAAGTGATCACACTTCATCAACCTAAACATGAATAGATGAATGGGACTGATATACAAAGTTATATCATACACTAGTCCCAAGACAAAGAAGTGCTGAAAATAATAAGTCAACATAAGAAAAGATGCCAAGTCATAATATGAAGATTCTTACAAAATTGCCAAGTTGTCCTCAGAGGCCGAGTAAAACTCTAGTGGGCATTGAGTTCCTAACAACGATTGAGTTGATGACTAATGCGGAGTTGAGTAACTCCAATAGAAGTTGAGTGAAGTGGAAATAGTGCAAGTTGAGTAATGTGAAAAATCCTTCATAAGCCTAGTGGGCAGTTGAGCATTTAATGCGATGGAAATAGGGTATAGTATCGCGATTTTGATCATTTTTCTTCATCGTGAACAAGAAGTAAAGAAGAGAAAGAGAGAAAAGTGACTTCATAGTAGAGAATCTAGTGTTCCAAGCAGATTCCAACCTCTTACAATGTGTTTTCATCAATCTTGAGGTATTTTTGTTTGTGCCAAGCTATGCAGTTTCTTATTTCTTTGTAAATGAAACCCTAGTTTTCAAAAATGGCTTTGTGTTCTAAGAAAACCCATGACAAAGAGTCATTTGAGGTCCAGCTAGTATCTAATGAGGTTAAGCAACCTAATTTCCATCCCATCCTTGAAGTTGCATATAAGAACGATCCCGCCAGAGCCCTTTCTCGCATACCCCCAAAAGTTGTAATGGTTTAGGATGTAAGGAGATGCTATAACTGTAAGATAGGAGCCATAGGAGATATGGAAACAAGGGAAGCCTATGAGAAGTTGTGTGTCGATGGAGTTTTGAAGGATGAATATAAAATTGTTGAGAGGAAGGGTTTAACATGAGCTTTGGGTTTTCCCACCATATTTAAGATAAAATGGATTAGACTTGTGTTAAGCAAAATTCATGATGGTAGTCTGTGGTTAGAAGATGTTCCCATAAAGATCACGAAAAGAATCATTCATAGGGTAACTGGATATCCTACCCTATATTAGTACAAGACCTTGAGAAGTGATTCCAAGGAGGTTATTGAGAAAAACACAAGTACCAAGTGGAATAAAAGAGGAATGAAAATTGACACCATTCAAGATCCTCTCGTTGAATTTGTTGTTAGAGTTATTGCCCATAAATTCTATCAATCTAGTACACTCAATAGTGTGCCTTGTATTGCAGTAGATGTAGGCTACAAATTGGTGAAAAAGGATCATACTTATGATCTTGCAGAGCTACAACTACAATAGATTAATGAAAACTTAGCAGCTATAAGAAGGAAAAAGGGTGCCTAATGCAAATTTGGTGCAATTTTGGTTTGTATATTCTTCTATGTTCAGAATGAATTTCCTTCTTTTGACAAAGTTGCAGGGAGAAATAATAGAACTATCATAACCCAAATTAATGAATATATAGAACAAATGGGAGACAATTTTGACACACTGATGATAAGTTATTTTGAAGATTTTTAAAAATCAATGAAGCAAAGACTCAAGATTCCAGTTTCTTTAGTGGAGAAACATGTAAATGATGTTTGTTTTCTTGTAGATATTGACTATACCTATGTACAAGCTGTCATACCAAGAGTGAGATGGTTAAGGCCTCTTGGTAATGAGATCAACATAGATGAAGCATCTGCAGCAATAACTGCATTATTGGCAGAAGAGATAGACAAGAGTGCCCCACACTTTGGCACTTATGATGTGGTAAGGTCAAAGGTGGATATGGAGCTAAAGATTTCCTCCACGCTCAAGAAAAAGGATAAATTGGTTAAAAAGCTAAAGGCAAAACTTGGTGAAGGTACAGTAGAAGGGGATGAAGAAGATGAAGAAGCATAAGGAGATGAAGAAGAGCAAGAACAAGGACCACCTACATTAACCCAAGGCATGGGTGAAGATGTTTAAGAAGAGGAAAGTGTAGAGAAGGATGCACCCAAGTTTGAGCCCAAGAAAATGAAAGAAAAGAAGCAACTAGTTGCACGGCCTAAGGCACAAAAAAATATGACAAAACCTAGCCTAGTAAAGCCAACTACAAGGGTAGATACAAGGGGAACAACCAAAGTAGAAAAGGAACAAGAAAAGAAGAAGGCAATAGAGCAAGGTGGGCTTGCAAAGCAGAAGAGAAGAGAGTTTATTGCACCATAGGAGTCAGAGGAAGAAGAAACAGAATTTGATGAAGAACAATTTAGAATGGTAAGACACTCCACTTCATCCAGATTAGAAAGCATTTGTAATGATATTAGGGATAATGTAGATTTGTCTGGTCTTAAGACCGTAGAGTTCAATAAGTTGTCTATAGAACAACAAAACATAGTTGAGGAGTCCATCTACACTATGATGGCAAAATTCAAGAATACTCCACTTGAACTTGATGACTCAATACCCAAGGAGCTAAGCACATTAATTGAGGATAAGTGGCATTACTACCTCAAAATGGAAAAGGAAATAAGAGAGTCAACTTTGGCTCATGTAATGCTAGATCTTACAAAAGGTCAAATTAGTAAGGCAAGCAAAAAATATGCAAGAAAATTTCTACCTAAATACCGAGCCTTCAGTATCTTGTAGAATCAAATTGAAGATGTTGTCAAAAAGTCAACACTAATATGGAAGGTAATCTATGGATTGACTATAAGAAAGGAGGGAGAAGAGGACCCTTTTGAAGGGAGAAATGAAGAAGAAGATATTGATGAAAGTGAAAAAGAGGAAGATGTGGAGAAAGATGCCCAAGAAGGTGAACAAGCAATAGCTGAGGAGCAGCAACAAGAACAGAGTGTCCAAGACACCCAATTGCCACCACCTACTCCTCCACATATTGTAACAACACCTGTAGAATCTATAACAATAAAGGATGTTCCTGAAATCTCTTGTTAGAACATTAATCCACTCACTATAGAGGATCTCAAGAAGATTCTTCACCAAACAACATTGCAATCATAGTTGTGCACTAGCCCTGTTTTGGTGAGTGTAGAGGAATTGCAGAGGGCAGTAGCTAAAATTACTAAGGAAAAGGAGAATCCACAAGAACCACCTTCACAACTTCCTATAGCTACTAGTACTCAACCTAAAGAGCATGAAGTCAAAGATACAACTGCTAAGTTTGACGCTTCAGTAAGTACACCTATAGGGGAGACAACAAAAGAGAAAACTACTCAGAAAGATACCTCTATATCTATAGCACAAACAAAAGGTGCATTGCCTAAGATAACCATCATTGATCAAGGTAGAAAAGAATAGAACAAGGGAGGGGAGAGCCCTAAGCAGAAGGAGCAACAAGCAATTCAAACATTGGCCAACTTGCCTAGAACATGGACTCCCACTGAAACTTCACAACAGCCAAGCTCTACAGTACCATTGTAGATATTTGTACCAAGCTAGAGTTCTACCAAGGTTTCAAAGGTAATTCACTATGGAGACCCTACTCTTGATAAAGAGATAGTCATTCCCATGTATGACTTTGACACCATGACCATTGACCAAATGACTAAAGTACAAGAGGCATTTGAAAGGAAGAATAAGCAAGAGGTACTTAGGAATGAGTACAAATAGAGGCAAGCATTAGTAGAAATTAAGGATATATTTCTAGATACTTTCAATTTACAAGTACCTGATGAAACAAAGCCCATAATGGAGCAACTAGCCAATATAGTGGACTAGGTACAAAATGAAGACCAAGAGACCAATGTAAAACTAATGGAATGGTCTAAAAAGAAATTTCAAGGGAAAGTAAACAAGAAAATTGCAAATGAAATAGCACTATCACAAGTTGAACCGGCCAAGAAAATTGAAAATGTCAAATAGGTACTCGAGAATATATTCTCATTGTACAAAAAGTTGTGTGACTTCTCATATTTCACACAAGAGACCAACCATAGGATAATGATCTTGGAGAGGAATCTGAATATTTCAAGCATGCAGCTACCTAAGGATCCAGCTCAAAGTGAGAAGCATTTTGCTCAAACGCTTCATACTTAGAAGGAATTGGCTGAATTGACAATAGAAGAGAGCGCCATCAAAGCCAAATTGCTACAGCTTCAATCTTCCATCACCCCACACTTGGAAATCCTCCATAAGGAAAAATCCTTTGCAAAAAATGTTCTAAAGAAAGACCGTAAAAATCTTGCTGTAGAGACTGCCATCCAGTAAAAATCTCTTGAAATTGCTTTGAGTAATTGGGATGCTTCTCTCAGTATGATTATGGAGGTAAATAGTATATTTTTGGAAAAATATGGTCTTAACCCTTAGAACCCTTTGACATAAGTGTCAAAAAAGGGGGAGGTAAAGAGAATGGGGGAGATGAGATAAAGGGGGAGATATAATGTTATATCAACATTCAACATGAGACATATTCAGCAGAAAAAATAGATAATGGCACAATCAACTCAGGGGGAGATACAATAATTTTGCAATATATATTGTTTCTTACAAAAAAAATTATCAAGTTTTTTGAACTTCTATATATATACTGAGCATATTAGTGAATGCAATCATAAGGTTAGATAAATAATACTTAGTTAAGTGTTTTTGACACTCATGTCAAAAGGGGGAGATTTTTAGTCTCAGAATGGTTTTGACATTTGAGTGCCAACACACTTAACCACTTTCTACATTGAAGCCGAGCACACTATGCATGTCGAGCCACAACATGTGCCGAGTGATCTTCAAGTGTTGAGCACCCTTCAGGTGCCGAGTGAAGATCAAGTGTCAAGTGATCTTCAAGTTTTGAGTGAAGATCAAGTGTTGAGTGACTTCAGGTGCCAAGCATTATACAAGAGCTTAGTGATATTTAAATGCCAAGTCACAGACGATGCCGAGCAACTAGAAATGCAACAGGAGCTGAGTGAGATAGTTTTGTTACATGTGCCAAGCATAAAAAATTAGTAAGTGCCGAGTAACACAGAATGCACATATGAGTTTGTAACTTCACTAATTTAGATGTAAACTATTTTGATGGCCAACATTTAAGGATCTAGAAGGATCAAAAAAATAAGATCGAATCTTTTATTTTTCCTATGCAAACTACATACAGCCAATTAAAAAATGAAGAAGGCATGCAACCAATAAAAAAAGTGCAAGGAATGAGCAAGAAATAGAGATTCAATATGGATTGTAGATCCACACCTAACCCTAAGTCTTCAAATTTCTTTATAAGGAAGATGAAATCTCATTGTATTATGAATGAATGAAGGAGTGTATGGGGAAACTATAGTGGAGTTTAGAATTCAAAGTAAAAAGACTTAGAGGAAGAGAGTAGTAGTTAGACATTCAGTTGATTAGAACAAAGCAAGGGATACGAATGAATATTAGATCTCAGAGGATCAAGATTAGAGAAAGTAGATCAAGTGCCTTTATTCAACAATCAAGGATTGTAAGCTATTAGGTTTATTATACCTAATACTCTCTAGCCATTGTATTAGAAAGGAAACCCTATGTTGATAGGTTAGCTTAATAGCTATTTTTTAGATCCTTTGAAAAGGTGATTAAATCCTTTAACAGGGTGACATTCCAAGTTGAATGTTCTTAATTCCTCTAACAAGACACACTCCTAACAGGGTGTAGAAATCCTTTAACAGGGTCACATCTGACAGTGTGTAAAGCCTTTAATAGGGCGGACCATCAGAAGTGGTTAAACATTATTGCTACAGTAATTTTGTGGGTAGCATCCCCACCCTAGTTTTACCTTCTTATTTCTGGAGGGTTTCTGGGTTACTAAAATCTCAAGTGTTATGTGGTGATGCATGTTTGTTTCTCATGATTGTTTAATGTTTATATGCATGAATGTTAATTTTAGTTTTTAAGGATTTAAAATAGGCTAAAGGCTAGTACTTTTGATTCACCCACCCCCCCCGCCTCTCTCAGAAGCATTCTTCCCATTAAGACATTCCAACAGAGTCCTAACTCGGTAGCTTCTGAATGTGACTCGGGTCCCTGTGACTCAATTTGCACTTCCTATAATTTGGTAACTGATGAAGATTTGGAGAGCTTAGGAGATGAAGTCTCTTTTTTGTCAAATGTTTTTAGCAATGTATCAAGTTCATAGTAAACAAATTTTCTATAATCTTCTGGCCCTTTTTTGCTTTCTTCTTTAGTCTTTTCTACAAACTCATCAATTCTCAAATGTGCACTTTCTATGATTTTGTGAGTGGACAAATTTAGACATTTGTATGCTTTACTTCTGCAGGAATATCCTACAAATGTACCTTCATCACCTTTTACATCAAATTTACCTTTTCTAGATTCTTTGAAAATATAACATTTATTGCCAAATACTTGTAAATAACTTACATTGTGTTTGTATCCATACCATAGTTCATAGGGAGTTTTGTTTGAGTCCTTCAACTGAACTTGGTTCAAATTATGAACTATAGTGCTGATAGCTTACTTCTAGTATTTGATAGCAATATTCTTCTCAATCATTAGTGTCCTTACACAATCCATAATGGATATATTTCTTCCTTTAGCTATTCCATTCTGCTCAGGAATGCCAGGGGCTGATACTTGTCTTCTGATTCCTCTTTCAATGCAAAAATTGTTGAATTCATTTGAGATGAATTCAGCACCTCTATCTAATCTTAAGCATTTCAATATTTTTCTAGTTTCTTTTTCTATTCTAGCTAGATACCATTTGAATTTCTCAAAAGCTTCTGATTTTTCTCTCAGATACATAATAGTCATCATTTTAGAATAATCATCAATAAAAAGAATGAAAACTTTTTTCCACTATAAGTTTCTATTCTAATGGGTCCACATAAATTAGTATGCACAATTTCTAAGACATCTTTTGACTGATAGTTTTTTCTTTTAAAACTAGTCTTTCCCATTTTACCAATTTTTCACAATTCTTGCATAATCCAACATCAGGTTTCTTCAAACTAGGAAGACCTCTTACTCTTCTAAGTTTGCTAATCTTGACCATATTACATGACATAGTTTTCTATGCCATAGACAACTTTCTTCTACTTGAGCAACAAAACATGAAAAATCACCAAGATCAAGATAAAATAGGTTACCTTTTGTTTGCCTGCCTGATCCAATCAGATTTCCTTGGTTATCTAGCAGTCTTGCCTTGCCATTCCTAAATTTTACCTTGAATCCAATGTTATTGAGCTATGCCACACTCATTAAATTATGTTTTAGTCCTTCAACCCAATAGACATTGTCACATACAAGTTCATTGGTTAATGAGGTACAACCTTTTCCTTTCATGCAATAAGGTTCATTGTTTCCAAACCTTACACTACCTCCATCATAGTGTTCAAAATGTCTAGACTTAGTTTTATCTCCAATCATATGGTGAGAACATCCACTATCTATGATCCATGTGTCATTTTTACTAATATGAGAGACAAGTGCCTTCTTATCTCCTTCATCATTAGATTCATCTTTTACAACAATATACACTATTTCATCTTCACTGTTATCAGAGTCTTTAGCCATGAAACAAGTTTTCTTACCTTTGTCTTTGTAGGATTTGTGACCTTTGGATTCCTTCTTTCCTTTGTACTTGTGGCCTTTTTTCTCTTCCTTGACTTCTTTGTTTGGACACCTAGTAGCAATATAAACAATTTCTTCACAAGAGAAACATATTAGAGGTATTTTACCTTTGTACTTTCCTCTGATCTTGGAATATTTATTTGTAAGTATAGCTTCAACAATTTCAAGATCACTATCAAAAAATTCTTTAGTTTCTTCCTCACTTTTAGATTGATTATCTTTTATTTTCTTGCCTTTTTCTTTGAGTGAGAGTTTAGCTTCAAATGTAGAATCAATATTCTTGGAAGTAGGAACATAGTTGTCAATGTTGTCTAGTTCAAAAGTTGTCAATCTTCCTACTAGGGAATCCAAACCTATCTTGTTATTTGGATCACATCTCTTTTCTTGAATAGAAGACACTTTGATTGCATAGATGGGAAGAAAAGTTCTGAGAATTTTACTTATAATACTTTCTTCTTTGATTTCTCCTCCAGATGCTTTGATTACACTAACATTGGCCTTGATTCTTTCCACATATTTTGCAACATTTTCATCTTCTGTCATCCTCATTTTATCAAATTGTCCTCTAAGGCTTTCTACTTTGGCTCTTCTTACATTTTCATCTCCTCCATAGATTTCTTTTAGTTTGTTCCACATATCAAAAGTATATTTATAATCTTTGACCTCATCAAATTTAGCATAACTAAGAGCAGATGCAATGTCAATCATCATGATGTTATGGTTCTTCTTCTCAGCAATATCTTCAACTAATAATGTTCCAGTGGGAGTTTTAGATTCTTCATCAAGATATTTTCATCCTAAATCACTAATGGTAGCCAGATGAAGCCCCATAAGTCCTTTCCATGCTACAAAGTTATCTCTATTCAACTTTGGAATCTCTCTCTTGTAAGACATCCCGATCTTTAGCTTAGGTCCTTGAAACCTTCTCTACAAGCACCAAAAGCTCTGAAACCAATTGTTGGAAATATAAGAGGATTAATTGAGAGGGGAGGGGTGAATTAATTACACCTAAAATAAATCCTAGATCCCTTAGATGTCAATTAAAATTTAGACTGATAAAACTAATTACTATTGATATTTGGTAAACACACATAAATTGTTGTAACTCGGTAAATGCAAAGTGTGAATTACTTTAGTAAATCTTAAAATGTTATCAGTAATTACTTGCAAGCATAAAATAATTTGGGAAAAACCACCAATGTATCTAGTTACTATTTTCACTCTTTTGAAGTGAGCCCTATTAGGAGCCAAACCTATTAAAGGTTGCAAAACACATTGTTAGGTGTGACCCTATTAGAGGATTTAATCACCCTATTAGGAGTGGTCTTTCAAAAGGTCTTGAAACAATTCAATGGAATTGCCACCTTGTTAGAGGATTTACAAATGCTATTAAACCAACTCTGTTAAGAGATTTTAGTTCACTACTAAAATGGTTAGAGAGTAACAATGAAATGACTTGATTGTGATGCAACTAAATTTTTGATTATAGATCTCTTCTATAGTTCATAATTGATCCTTCTTGATTGAATAATACTTTTTTGCTCCACAAGGATATATACTTATCCTTCAAGTTCACTTCCTCTCTTTGTATCTCTTTTCAATCAACTTACATCTCACACTTTGAAATCACAACTTGATCTTTTACTTATACCTTTTAGTTTGTCAAGTCAGCTCAAATAAAAATTAGAATGACCAATATTCATCACCTCAATAAGCTAGAATCAATAGATAAAATAATTAAGCTTTACATGCCAAAAAAAGAAAATCTTTTGGTAGCCGACCCAACTCGGTAGAAACTAATTCTGAAGTGATTTCCTATGTTAACCAATAGAAGCTTGATTAACATTGTGAACTTACAAAATTTTTTTGGCAACCAAGTGAACTCAATTAATACTGACTATATTCAACTTTTTCTTTGTTAACTGAGTGAGCTCGGTTAACATTCTTTTCTGTATAACTTCCTTCGATGCTCGAATGAGCTCTGTAGATACTGCCTTCTATATAGAGTGAACTCAAGAATGCTTGGTAGACTAGGAAAATTATCTTCACTGACCAAGTGAGCTTGGCATGGACTGACTATCAACTGATATGAAATTTGTGTAACATCAAAGACAACACACAATTAATCAATTGTATCCAATAGCTCATAGCTTGTCTCTATTGAGGAGTAACATTATATTGTGCATTCGTCACTGGCAGATGAGGAGGAACATCTGAAGTTCTAGCTTGATGAGGAGAGAGGGACATAGAATCTTCAAAAAATATTCTCTTACTTCTAGTATTGTGAGCTATTATATTATGACTTGCATGCAAATGTTTCTCTGAATGATGGTTCATGAAAGGAAAATCACCTTACTGTTGTAGATGAGAAGCATTAGTAGGATGATTAGCATTGTGTTACTACTCTGCTACTTGTTCTTGTGTGGTTAGTGCTAAGTAAGACTCTACCCTTTGACACATACAATATCCATAGGAGTAGTTACAAGAAGGAAAGAAATCTTGATCTTGAGCAAGATTATTTTGAGGGACTAAAGCCCTATTTAGGTTGGTATTCATAGCAGGGGCATTATCAATAGGTCTATTCTCATTGTAGGGGACATGACTCTAGTTTGGTGGTCTATTATGTATGGGACCCTGATATTGAAGTTGGGGAGGCTTATTATTTTGAGCTTATTGCCTCTTCATAGTCACGAACTCATTACTCATTTTTTGCATCACTGCACTATTGTCCTCCATCTTTTTTTCTTGATCCTGCAACTTCTTGTCTATATTCTGCATCAATGTTTGCATTATGGCCTCAATCTTATCAACTCCATTAGAAAATGTGGAAGCTATTAGGAACATAGAAAGGGATTGACCTGTAGAGTAAGTAGGAATAGGGGCAATTTCAAGTTGATGATTGGGCATGTTAGGAAAGACAGTCATTGGAGGCCTTGGAGGTAACCTCCCTCCTTGTATCAATATATTTTTTGCCCTTATAGCTATCTTATTAGCATTAGGCAAGGTGTCTCCTCCCATAGATTGTAGAGTGGTAGTAATACCACTATTAAAGGCTCTAAGGTAACACAATAATGCATTACCAGGGGAAGGCTTTACTACAATAGGTATTCTATCCCATGTCTTTTAAAATCTATAATTAAAATCAATCATATATTCATGGGGTGCTCTCTTGATAGTTATTAGCTATCCTAAAAGTGATAGGTAATCACTGTTATCCTCAAAATGCTTATAAAGCCCTACTCCTAACCCATACCAATCAGTAATAGAGTTATGAGGCAAACCTATATATCGTTGTAATAGTTTTTCTTTTAAGGATGAAGCTAGAAGCCTAACAACAACATCATCCTTCATTATACCATGTATATTGGAGACATTTGAAATTTTTTGAATATGTTCTATGGGGGAGATGGAAGTCTCACAACTGAAATTAGGTATACTTTTGAGAGATAACATTAGAATATCACATGTTTGAGCCAATAGGAGAGGACTTCCACCATTAAAGGTGTAAAACGCATGTGCTCTAGGTTGTACCATATGGAATAATGCTTTATTTAAATGAAAAAATGACAAGCTAGGTTGTGGTCTATCAACAAGAGGAGTGGAAAGAGGTCTTATAGGTGTATGTGCTACTATTGCACTCCTAACTAGTGATAGAGATAATCTATTTCTCTTTCTTCTAGGGTTTGAAAATGACATCTCAATGTATTGAAAATTACTTCTAGAAGATGCTCTTTTATGAGCCTTGGGCATGAACCACAACAAATTTTTCTAGAAACCACATGTATTGTAGAATAGAGTCACCAATTACTTGAAAACAAGCCTCTTGAAGGCCCAACAATACTTAGAGCAACACTAACTCCTTAGAATGTATTTGAACTTCCTGTCTTGTTGACACTAGTGAACTTAAAGTGTTTCAATATGAGAGTCCCAATGGGTGTGCCAGAAACTGTTGACACAAAATCCTTGACCCTCACCTAAAGTCTTACCTAAAGGGAGCCTCATGCAATATGGAAACAATTTCAAAAGTGTGGGACTTTGTGACTTGAGATTGAGTCTCTAGAGAAGGTCAGATTCCTTACTATCAAGATGCACTTAACTATTTCTTGAGAGGAAAAGGGAGAAGGAATGCATGAAAGAAAACTACCTAATCTAATCTAAGAGGAGGTGATACACCAAATAGTATGCTCAACCTTATCTCTACTCAAAAATGCACACTTCATCAATATAACCTCAAAGTATATAAATTCAATCCTTGCTTAATCCAACAATCATATGTAGATTAGAAACCAAAAGAATTCTATAAGGAAGAGACTTCACTTTATAGTATTCAAAAGCTAAGTAGATACAATCATATAGTTAAGAAATGAAGACAATACATTAACACAAAGGAAAGAAGGTATTGCATAGTATATTAATGGAAGAAAGAGATACAATAGAGGAGTGTATTATCTCAGAGACAAAGGAAATTATAGTAATAAAGCATAGACTGCAATGCTAAAGAACTAGAGAAAAGATCGACCCTAAGAAGGGATACAAAATTTACTTTTATAGTTTAAGAATAACTTAGATAGCTTTCACCTTATGGAAAAACTCAACAACTACATTTAAGGTTACAGGGAACAACCACTACAAATTTGGGAAAGATTTGATCATGGCACATATCCAGACATAGGAAAGTAATATTATCTACAAAATAGAACCTTGAGAAGATAGAAATAGAGGCCATTATCATTTTGAATGAGTAGATGGATCATCAACTGGCAATGGAGTGTCCCTTAACATTTATTAGACATGGGGAATGATGAAAGTGGTTGAAGGAGATTGAAAAGATCAGATCCACCATTAAAGAGCTACTTCCTTTGTTATTAGCATGACAAGTCAGCCATGTCATCAGCCAATTGGGGTTAATCCTCAGGCTTCACCATGTGGACCAAGCATATTCTATCATTCCACCACCTGACCACTCTTCTATCTTTCATTTTTTTACCTTTGACTACAATTGATCGTGGCTTCACAACCCTTTATCTTCATTAACTATTTTACCTTGTGAAATCGTGAACAAACCATATTGTTGCTTCATAGCCTATCCTTAACATCTTCTCCTAACTGCCACAATCAAGAAACAACATGAAACTGGCATCTCACAACATTTTGACAATTAGAGCCTTGACATTTATCTTATCTGCAACATTGTGAAGCTAGAACCTTTACTTTATTGCATCATCACAATTTAAAATCTAACAAGCATTAGATGCTTGAAACCATGTGGAACTATGATCCAGACTACCAACATGCCATTCACATCGTGGTGGCTTGAACCTTGACTTAATATGAAATGTTCGTGACTTTGCAAAAATGGACTTATTTTCCATTGCTTACTGTAAGAATCTACCTTAGGGTAGAATTCACCCAAGACCAAGGAACTCAAAATACAAGCACAAATTAGACCAGAGTATGATCAGAATAACTGTATAGTATTCAATACAATGTACAAGTACACTAGGAGTGCCTATATATAAAGGCCTCTAAGATGCATCTGGAATGCCTTAGAATCAGTATCATGATAAGTCATAGAACTAGGCACATGTCTACTAGATATGGGTTATCCTCCATTAAGCACATAAGTAAGTATGATGATGAGAGGATAAGCCTACAATGGTGTGACATGAAAATCAATGTTGTAGACAACATGTACTAAATTAGGAGTGTGAATAACTATGTTCTCTACATGAAAACTTAGTGAATGATGCAAACTCCTGTGTTGTAGACACCATGTGCATAATTAGAGTTGCATATTTCTATGTTGTCAACATGACAACTCACAAAGGTGCACAAACTCCTAAGTGTCTCATAAAAATAAATAATTAAATAATGCAAAATAATAAAATGATGCACTAACCTAAGTAAACTTAAGTAAAGTGTAAATAGTAAATATCTATTTACACCAACACCCCCCTTAAATGTAACTTAGGGGAATGCACTTAAGCTCACAAATGCATGATGGGTCCTAGCTACGAGGCCATGTTAGGTACCCATGTGCAAAAGCAATACTAAAATGATGCAATGCAATCTCTCATAAAGCAGAGAAAGAGGGAAAAACTAATGTGAAAAACCCTCCTCCAAAAAGAGAGATAAGTACAATAAATAAGATGAGAGAGAAGAAGACCTCAGAAGAGGAAAAATTACCTCCTAGAAGAAAAAGAAGAGAGAAGTCAAGGGACTCCCCTTTCTGCAACATCTTACACCCCCGACAGATCTCACAAATGAGTATACTTGACCTTAGTGGAGGGTTTGGTGAAGATATTAGTGACTTGCTCACTATAGGATAGTACTATAGTGACATGATCTACTCATGTATAAGCTCTTTGATATAGTGCATATGAACCTCAATGTGATTTGTTTGCTGATGTTGAACTGGATGCTTAGAGATTTCAATAACACTCTAATTGTCACAATGAATAATTGTAGGCTTATGTAGATCAAATCCAAACTCGTCTAGGATGTGTTATAACCAAAGATCCTTTGTAGCTACATTGATAGCTCCTCAATACTCAGCCTCTATGGAACAAAGAGAAACATTGTTTTGCTTCTTAATTTGCCAACAAATAGGACCACAACCAAGGTGAAATATGTACCCTGAAGTGGACTTGCAAGAATCTAAGTCTCCTACATAGTCTGAGTCTGTGTATCCAATTAGCTAAAGTCTTGTACTTGCTGTATAATGTATCCCATGTGTATATGTACCCTTTATGTAGTGAAAAATATTCTTGGTAGCTTTCCAATGAAGGTCATGTGGTTCTTGCATAAAGCATGAAACCATGCCAACTACAAAAACAATATCAGGGCATGTATGTGTCAAGTAGATAAAGCACCCATCTAACTATCTGTATAAAGTAGCATCGACAAGTGGAGTGGTACACTTAGCTTCCTAATAAGAGGGAGTAGGAGTAGGCTTCTAGTCACTCATGTGAAATTGAGAAAGCAAGTCAAGAGCATACTTTGGTTGTGAAAGTGTAATCCTTGCTAAAGACTGTGTGATCTCAATGCCAAGGAAGTAATGTAGCAAACCTAAGTCTATCACTGGCAATGATGGATGAAGTGCTCCTTGTAATGATCAAGTCATCAACATAAAACACTATTATCAAGTGAGAGTCATATTTCTGAAGAATGTATACATTCAAATTAGAGTGACATCTGGTGAAACCTGTTGAGAGGAGGAAGGAATCCATTTTGGCATACCAAGCTTGAGGAGCCTTCTTAAGACCATAAATAGACTTCTTCAATCTGCAAACCATAGTAGAATCTTGTACGAACCCCTGTGGCTACTCCATATAAATTTCCTCATGAAGATCACCATTCAAAAAAGTGCTCTTAACATCCATTTGGTGTACAACCCAACCTTGAGCTACAACAATTGCTAGTGTGAGATGAATGGAGTTCATCTTGGCAACTGGTACAAAAGTCTTTATATAGTCAATACCTAGAACTTGTGAGAAATATTTGGCAACTAGTCTAGCCTTATGTTTATCCACACTTCCATCTGCTGCAAATTTGGTTCAATAGACCCACTTACATCAAACCACCTTTCTTCTCTTAGGAAGGGGAACTAAGTCCCAAGTGTTTTTCTTCATCAAGGATTTATATTCTTCCTCGATAGCCTTGCCCCATTCTGGAATTCCTGATGCTTCCTTAAATGACTATGGATCTAAAGCAATGGCTATATATGCATGTGGAAATGACTTGTGCTGTGACCTAGTCCTCTGAGTATCTGAAGGATTTCCCACCAATGAACCTATTGCATTAAGACCTTTCTATGCCCAATGAGATTTAGTGGAAGAAGAAGAGGAAATGGCCTCAACTATTTGTTGACCTTGTGAAGGTGGTGTCCTTCGAGTCAAAGTTGGAGGAATCTCATCTTCTGAGTCACTATCATCACTATGATCATTAGCCATGAAGGAGGAAGAAGGAGAAGTTGAAGAAGCCAAGCTTGGACATGTCTCTTCAAATTGAACGCTCCTCTCATGAAAAGTTTCATGCGTCTCTAGATTCATTAGTTTGTATGCCTTGGATGGTCAGGATATCCAACAGATATGTATGGTTTGCTTTGAGGTTCTAATGCCTTTTGCTTTTGTGGAGGTATCCTTTCCCATGCTAGACAACCAAAAAATTTGACGTGCTTGAAAGTTGGTTTTCTACCACACCAAGCCTCAAAAGGTGTTATTCCATCTAAGGCCTTATGTGGACTTCTGTTTTGGATGTAGTTGGCACAACACATGGCTTCAACCCAAAACACTTGATTTAGAGACTTGTGTTGAAGCATACAAGTGATCATTTCATTAAGGGTTATATTATTTCTTTCAGCTACATCATTCTACATGGCATGTATGCAACTAAATGTTGAAAATCTATACCCTCATGTGTGCAAAAGTCTATAATTGTAGAGTTGACATATTCTCTGCCATTATTCATTCTTAGGATTTTGGTGGCTTTCCCTAATTTTTTCTCAACTTGAGGTTTGAAGGTGATGAATTTATCAAATACTTAACTCTTATGAGCGAGGAAAAAGACCCATGTGTACCTTGAAAAGTCATCAATAAATGTGAGAACATAGCAGGCCTTACCAAAAGATGGTACTGGAAAAGGACCAACTACATACACCCTTTAAAAACTTGACTTGAGGTAGACCAATGACTATTTCCTTACTGCTGAGTTGTTGAAGGTAGCAGTAATTAAAATGTCCAAATCTCTCATGCCATAGTTTACTTTTTGTATTTGAATGAGTCAACAAGGAAAGTGACATGGATTGGGCACAAAGTATGAGAAAGAATAAAGTCTTCTCATGATTTGCCTTTCCAACCATCACCATAGAATCATCTTTGAGATTTGTCACCACAACTATGTCAGGAAGGAACTCAACTTTATTGCCACATCCATAGTGATTTATTTGATAGATACAAAGAAGGTTGGTGATAAGGTTAGGAACATGAAGAACATCCTTCAAGATGCCATTTTCCAACTCAACATTTCCTTTACCTTCTACTTCAACTTCAGTATCATTTCCCACATAGATGTAAGGTACATTTGATGGTTTCAAAGAGGAAAATTGCTCCCTTGAAGCACCCATATGATGTCTTGCTCCTAAATCAAGAACCCATTCCTTAGCATTATTTGTACTTGCAACTAAAGCTTGTCCCTTACCCTTTGAAGTGGATGAAGATCCCTTATCCTTGTATGAATTTGGTACATCAATTTTGTGTTTCTTTATTATGTTGACCAATTCATCAATCTTCTTATCCTTACACTCATGTTCATCATGACCATTCCTCTTACAATAGGAACAAGTTTTCTTCTCCTTTTTGTTGGAATTTTTCCCCTTTTGATTATTTTTGGAAGAATACTTTCCTTGTTGTGAAGAAGAATTTTGAGTGGAAGAAGATTGATTTGAGGAAGATTGTTGTTTTGAGGAGGACTATTGTGTGTCATCTTGTGGCTTAGCCTTCCACTACTTTTGATTTTTGTTGGAGTTTTTACCACTTGAATTACCTTCATTTTCTACCAAGTCTTTGGTCTTGGAAGACTTGAGAATTCCCATACCCACTAGATTGTCATGTTCTAAGATCAACATTTCTAAGAATTTCTCGAATGAAGGCTTAACATAGGCACTACCCATTGTTAATTTGTGTGTTAAATCTAGAAAGAAAAGGAGCATATTTAGGTGGAAGATGAGTCATGAAATTTTTGATCATCTTTCCATCCTTGATGGGTTCACCACAATCCTTAAGCTATGCCCTATACATTTCTACTTGGGTAAGATAGTCCTTGATGGTGTAAAAATTTCTAGGATCCAACTTAAAAAGTTTATCCTCTATGGTGTAAGCCATGTCTTCATCTACTGTCCCATGCAAAGCTTCAAGTTTAGCCCAAAGCTCTATTGGATTGGTAAGCTTCCTAATGTGAAATTTGATAGGATCAAAGATATTTTTCAAATAGGTTCCTAGGGCCATGTCTTGTTTCGATTCTTAGTCTTCTTTTCGAGCTTCATTAGCATCAGTAGGAGGTTTCTTTGTTGCACCAGTGACATAATGCAATAAACCTCTTTCTACAAATGGCTCTCTAATGTTTTCTTTCCAAGTAGCATAATTATGTGGAGTTAACTTTCAAAAAGAATCCATAATGCAAGAACACAAGATCAAGGAGACACAATACACAAAGAAAGAAAGAAAGATTTTGGCACTTTATATATAGTGCATTTATAATGGGCCACTTGTCAAAATGGACAAAGTGGGCTTTCTAATTTTTATGATTACAACCTCTATATAGAGTAAAAATCTAGACCTTTATAATGTAGCTCAAAAATACAAAAATTGTGAAGCAATACAATGTAAAATAGGATCTATCTCTAAAAGTGGTATTTTTGTCCAAACAAGACTACAATCTAACTATAGATTTGAAAACTAGACGAAAAAATATGCACTTTCAAAAAAAAATAGAACTTGAAAAGGAGTCCAGATGAGCTCGTATGATGCAATTGAAGTTGTAAAACACAAGATTAGACCAGTACAGTTGCCAAAAAATGCTAATTCTAACAAATCCATGCACCAACACTATCTATTTACACCAACACTTACTCTTTATCTGGGCCCACTAAGAAATGTGTTTTATTACTATTATCTCACTATGTATTTTCATCATACACTTTTTCTTAGCAGCATAGCAACATGCATTGATCTTGGGAGATCGCACGACCAAGGGAAAACCACATGGTTTACCACCCATGTTAGAACTTCTAACCAATTCAATGCCACCACATCATTTGAGTCCATCCATATGATGCCATGCTGCAACTTTGTGACCTTAACTTAGGATTATCTTTAACTTATCGAGACCATACGAATAGGGAGAGACACATGATCACAATATTAACAGTGGTTAAAGCCATAACTCTAGCAAAGCTACAATGACCATCTGGTCTAATCATTTCATGTTATCACTACTTCATAGCTTAATTCTTTAATCCATCACTAACCCCAACAACCATGTGCACAAGGTGATTCATGAATTCACCATCTTGACCATGGTTTACACTAAACTGCTAGTGATTATGCGAATGAGGAAGGGTCACAACATCACAACTTAAATCTTGAGTTAAGATCATCATCCAGTGACCAAGGGATAAAGAGAAATCACTATGTCACTACTCATAACTAGATGTTAGCCTCCTAAACCACAAAGCCATGCTGACTACTGAAAAGACCATGTCACACATTCACAACTTGGTAAATGGTTAAGTCACAAATTGCGACGATTAGGCAGTGAAAGATAATCACATGGTCATGACTAAGAACTTGAAAGGGATAAAACATGAAAAGCTTGAATTTAGGAAAATAAGGGATAAGAGAAAGTTTTAAATATTCCCTTATGTCATTTGAATATTTGAATAGATATGACTGTTGGCCATGTTTGACAGGAAAAACTCAATTTTTTAGCAAGAGGGAAAATATGGCTAACATTATTCTACATAAATAATTAATTATGAATTTTCTACTATATTAATTTTTGAATTAAAAAACTCTCATGTTTGACCACCTTAGCTTATTCAAAATTCTATAGAATTTAATTTAATTTTTTTTCCTTATAGTAGAGGAAGCATGGAATGTGATGCATCTTTTGGATTTCAAAAATGTTGTACCATTTGAAAGTTATAGTTATTTTTCAATCAGTCTATCAATCATCACTTTATACATAACTCTATTAAAAAATAAGTAATAATTACTTACTAAACTCGTAATTTGACAGGCACTACATTTATGGAAAGCTAAGAAAATTGTTAAGAAACCCTTTTTGTTTCACCAAATTTGGGTGGAAAAAAGTCAATAGATACATGTTTGAAGTAAAAAACACACAAGAGCAAGCCAAAAACACATTTTTTGGGACATTTTTAAAGTTGACCACATAGGCTTGGTATCCAAAGAAATACTTGGGCTTATAAAGGTATTAATATTTTGGTTTGGTATCAGGATGGGTGGAGAAAAAGTTGGAATAGGTTTTGAAATTCTTCAAGAGATATTTCAAAACTACATATTTTTTAGATTGCCACTTTTTGGCACACCATGTTCTTGCACATAACCTCACCCTAATTTCCAAGTTGTTCCATTTTATCAACTATGAGTTGTTTATTCCCTAAGTGAAGGGGTGATTGAGATGGTGTGTAAACTAGATCCTTAAGCATAGAGGCTTCTCTAGTCCTCTTCTTCTTAGATACTTTCTCTAATGGATATACCTCATATTGAGGTCTCTTGTGGGCTTTAGAAGCAAGTACATTGACATCACTCTTCTCTTTTCCTTTATTATCAATATGCTTCTCCACTTTGACTATATTATACCTAAGCCTCTTCTAAATAACATATTGTCTTGAGCCTAGAGTTAGAGTGAAAGCTAGTTTCTTTTGAATAACATATTGTCCTGAGCTCACAGTTAGAGTTGAAGCTAGTTTTCTGATGACCTCTCATGATTGATCAAGGTATGTTCTAATTATAATAGATTTATTCTCATTCACTGTATCCATTATCTTAGCAAAGAAAGCCGTTAGCTTGTTTACCTTGTTAGCCATGGTTTTAGCATCTATCAATGGGATGTAATCCTTTTCAAAAGAATTCACAAATTCAAAAAACCTAGAGTAAACTCTCCATTTCTCCTTTTTAACTTCTTTTCCTTGCAGGGAGAACTCATTCTTTATGATATCTTCAAGGTAATAAAATCTATGTTCATGAGCTTTGTTTTTATTTTCTTTTTGTTCTTTTTTCTGAACACTTCAAAAAATCCCTCAGTATCAGAGAATATTGCATGGGATGTTTCCATTTTATAAGGGTTTAATTTTTTTTTATAAGAGAACCCATCCCCCTTTTGTAATTACAAACTAATGAGAAATGGTCCAGGTGGGAAAGATTGATCCTCTTGATCTTCCTATCAATTCAACTTCCTCCAAACCTCCTATTTACCATAAGATCTCATCCAGACCAACCTTCGAAGATACTTGGTATGGAAAAACATGAGGGGTTCCTTGAAATCCATATGCTCTAAAAACTATGGAAACTGGATGTGGAATGATATCTGGCCAATTATGAGAAATATTTAACTTAGTAGGGGAATCCACGGGTCCAATAAAGTATATTAACAATTTAGGAATCCTTGGATTCTCTCTAGATAATAATATCCTCATCTTTGATGTAAAATATTTGTCAAATCTAACAAAGCTAGCCTTATTCACATCCCAAGACATGTCTACACTCTTGAGATAAATAGGTAGAGATTCTCCTTCTTACTCTCTTGTCAATTGCATTTATTTTTCAAAATAAGCAACTCCTTTAAAAAGAAACATTTGCATTAACATTGAATACCAACCAAATGCTTTCTCCACTTTCCCTTTTACAATTACAACTAATCCAACATGAATTTCTTAAGCGAAGAATGAGGAAAAATCAAAGATGGCATTAACTCCAAATCAAGGAATTTGCACCATCAAGTATATAAAATTAACAAGCATATAGCTCTATTCATCTTCCCCAAAAACCTAACATAAAGACATATAAATATCCAATGCATGAGAATTAAAAAATTATTTCTTGAAGGGCTCTAGGGTTGAAGCTGTGACCAATGTTGTATTCCCAATGACTGTTAGATGTTCTCTTAAGGTCCTTGCCTAACATACACTTTCTGGGCTTGATACCCCTTTTCTAATTCTTGGAAATTAATGACTTCATGATACTAAGAGATAATATCCATCCTAAATACTTCTCTGATCTCTTTGAGTGTTGATTAATTGTTCTCCATTTATCCCTTGTACTATCTTGGTGATTGGATCATGAAGCCTTTCCACTGATGTTAGAAGGTCTAAGTCCATAAGCACTCCAAGAACAACAAATCTTCCAAGGTCAAAATTCCATATATTACCATGTGGGGTGAAGAATTTCCTTCCTGAAAACCACTTTTTGAATGGTTGCAACCCATTCTTAGATGTTACTACATCATGGGTCCAATTACCTCTATCATACAAACCCTCTACCAATTTTAGTCTAGTAGAAATAGGGATTAACTTCTTCATTTGTATTGCATCATTGGTTGATTCCTTTAATTGTTCTAAGAAATTGTCATGGACATTTCTATGTATATAGTTTGTTTGACCTAAGAAACCCTTTTTTGGAGGCATTTTGCAAATAGATAAAGACATCTATAGCAATATCTTGTAAAGAAATGGAAAGTATCACTTATGGGGAAAAATCTTGTCACTTCCTAGCTGCAACAATTCACATTTTTTCTTAGTATTGACCTTACCTTTCACTTGCACCCTATTCTAGCTCTTCAACTTATTCTTTTGTAGAGTAAACATTATTTCTCCATTATATTTTTGCATTCTATCCACAAGAGGAGCCTTCAATTTTCCATAGATTCTTTCTAGGGAGCAGGGATGGATGTTTCGTAATTTTTTTAAAAAGAGACCATTGATCTGTGTTACATTTGATGGACTTGATGTGATCTTGTTGCTAACTCATTTTTCTACACCCTAACATGGCAATCAAACTAATTATATCTTTCCAGCTAGAAATCCCATCTTCTACTTGCATCCTTACTATGCTGGCCATGAAAACCTGAGATATGTGCCATCTTAGTGTTATGTTGCTATGGTTAAAGGTCATGCAAATTTTCATGCTAACAAAGGAACAATTGTAGATTTATTTCGCATCGAATGAATTAGATCATGTTAGGTTCCTTAGTTTTTTCTTCCACATGTGGCCCACCTTAAACACATATCTTTATGTTTTTATGTCATTATGTTTAAAGGACCTGCATCTCTACATAATGACATAATAACTACCATAGATCGATACTTGATCTAATGGCTTCAAGGAAACAATTTATACCAACTTTGGGTGGCGCACTTATTCCACATGTCACACAGTCACTTTCTCTCTTTGTTTCAAATGCATTCATCTTGAAATAGTGATAACATGACTATCATTGATTTTGTTCCTAATCCATGATTGAGAAACTTGCATACGTTGCCATTCCCTGAGACCCACTAGATATGTGGCTTCTTGTCATTTTGATTATGTGAAAATAGGTTTTAAAGGACCCAAAACCTTTAACAAAGTATTAGAGAAGTACAAACAAATAAGTTTAGATTAAAAAAATGCCTTAGAGAACAAATAAACAACCACAAAAATAGGAGGCCAAAGTATAACTATGCACTAAAAGACAAAAAAGGAAAAGTAAAAGAATAGCTCTTGGACAACTACAAAGTCTTCAACAGGTCCACAGCTTGATCTGCCAGAATGTTCATATTTTATGTAGAAGCTTTCATTTCATCCAATTTTTTCACTTCCACTCCTTTAGTCTTCTTGGAATTGGCCCTTGTGCACTTTGTTGGGCCCTAGTCCTCATTCATAGTAGGGGAGTCTTGGTCTTTACTCCATTCAGTCTTCTTTAGCAAGGTATTGAAGTTATTGGCCATAGTATTCAAAATACTGTAATTTTGATATGCCAATTTATTGACTATTTTTTCCATGTTACTTACTCTAGCATCCAGACTATCCATCCTTTTTTGAATATCTTTGCGTAACTAATCAAGGTTCCTATTTTTGGTTTTAATTGTTGGCACATGCTTCGTCAAGTTTTTTACCTCTTCTGTATTGCCAATAACCTCAAATAGCCTATCAATGTGGTGACCTAGTGTTCACTCCCCCCTTGCTGTCTTGCTAAGCTGATCAAAGTCCTTTGAAATCTCCTACATGTTTTTTTTAAGGGTACCAATATTCTTCATAATTAACCTTGGGTTACCCATGATTCCCTTTAGGAACCCCTGCTCATCCTCTTCCCTATTATGTTCAAAGTAGTCCTGCTTCTTGATGCAAAGGATGAAGGATCTACCACAAACTTGAGAATTTAAATATAATATGAACCCAAACCCCAATGATACCATAGTGTTCCCAAATGCACTCACTACTACCAAAGGCTCCAAACTTGGTTCTATCTTCACCAAGTGTTTCCTCCACCTCTACATACCTTAGAAAATTTCAACCAACATATTCCCAAGTTTCTAAACCCACAAATCATCAGGTAATTTAAAAAGACCAATTTTGCCCTTTTACTAGGCCTAGTTGCCAATTAGCCCTTCTAAAATAGTTTTTCCTTCTTTACAATAACTTTCTCCAATTGACTCAAAAATAAAACCCCATATCTAGATACCCTTTTGAGATTTTTATAAGATATCAAATTTTAGTATCGATTCCTTTGTAAAAAAGTCCTCAAAACACGCTATCCTCAATCTCCAAGAGGCCTAATTGTGCATGTTTGTGAAGGAAGTACTCTTCAAATTTGAACTCTATCATTATCCTTTTGCACAATCTTTATTAATAACCCAAACCAAAGGATTTTGAAGGTTTTAAGTCCTGGTTACACTCCTAGATGCCTAAAATCCAAAACCCTCCTTAAAATGACTCCAAAACTAGGGCCTTCTTGTTTAACCTGCAAAACTCAATATCAAAAACTTATCCTTCAACAATCACCATTCATTTATCATCTCCTAATGCTATCAAACTGAAAAAACCTACCTCCTTAAGGTAGATTCCCTACTGCTACACCTATGGCAGCCCTTCAATGCACCTTTCAATCAATCCTCATGGTGTACACCTATAACTTTTCTTCATTCCTATCATTCAATGGTTAGTGATACATTATACATGTCTAGGGGCTTCCATCCTATGAGAATCAGCCAAGTACATTCGTAGGATGGACCCAAACATCCTAAAAATCACACAAAACTATTAGAAATTGATTGTTCACTATGACAGCCAGTAACAAAAAGTTAAAAGTATTATCTTTTAGACCTTCAAAGTATATGATTCATGCAAGGATTTGATAAAGGAACCCTTAAAGAATTATAACATCAATCTTCTAGTTAATCAATGTCAAGGAAAACACAAAAACATCAAATATGACAGTAAATACGAAAACTTTTATTGCTTTCCTGTAGCAAGCCTTACAAAATGACTATAAAGACTTTATAAGGTTGCCATCAACCAATTCCAACCAACCCCAAACTAATCCAAGCATTTAAAATGATAAAACAACTCAAAAAATACTTTCCCTCCAAAACTATAAGTGATCATTTGAGTTTAAATTTCAAATTACAAACTATGACTTTTATGCATATTCTACCCTTCTAACCTATGCTACTGACTTGGAATTGATTCTATGAGCTTATTAAATGCATAAAAACAAGAAACTACTCTCAACTATCCCTTATGACTCATTTGGCCATTTTTTTACATTATGTTTCCCATAGGGCTTTATTAGGACCTTTGACCTTCAATGTACTTTGTCCATTACAATATGCCATTATTGGCCTTAGAATGTTCCAATTGACCCTCAAAGAGGTTTTTGCTCCATTGTCTTCATCTAGTACCAAGGTGTTCTTAATTGTTTTAATAGGTGCCCCTGGACCACTCCCCCTATTTGCTTCTATCTAGGTCCATCTCCTTGAGATCATTGTCATCACTCGCATTTCAGGAAAATGCAATTTTTCTTTTTCTTTCCATCCTCTTAATTAAAGGTTCATCATCAGAGGGGACATAAACCTATTCCACTTTCTTTTCCCTATTTCTTGAGACCTTCCTAGTGGTTCCTCTCTTCTAGAAGCCCTTTCATAATCACTATCTTGATCTGACTCACTCTCCTTTCCCTTCCTTTTCTTTACAGAAGAGCTTCCCAAATCCCCTTTCATGTTCTTCTTCAAATCAACCTCATCCACCTCATCCTCAATATCCTTATCAAAATCCTCTTTAGAATCATTGCCCTCAATCTCATAATCAAGTGATTTCTTACTCTTTCTAGGCCTATCCACCTTTTTTGAATTCATAAGGTTCATTATTAAAACCATTAACCCCTCATGGCAAGCATGGTCTCCCTCAGGATCATTTTGAAAGGCAAGAATAGAATTACTCAGAGATTGTTTGAGGTAAAAAGGAAAATTTATCCTAACCCCATGCCTAAAATGGTTGACTAACATGAAATGGTGACCATATATCTTAGTGAAGTGCCCATCTAAAGTAAGATACTCAATAGTCACAAACATAACAAATCTCCAAGGGTACAAAATGGAAGCTAGGCTAAAGTAGGAATTACCTATTTTCACTAGTCTATTGCATTCTTTAGCTAAATTTGCAAACTCATCGACCGCTTGATCTGAGAGCTTCTTGTCCTGGTAGAAATTAATAGCCTCCATATCTAGCCTTGTAGCTTCAGCTATGATTTCTTTAGACACCTCCATCCTTTGATTTCCCACCAGAACACTCCTATCTTTCTAAGTCTTTATGAACTTCCAGTAATGGCAGGGTTGTTTCCTTTCAAATTTTCCATAAAACCAGTAAATTTCCCTTGCTCTAGTATTTTCTATATTTCCCTCTTCTTCCTCCACTCTTTTCAACTTGCCAATTCAATTCTTTTTCACTTTCCTCCCATCTTCTTGTCTCCAAGACAAATTTTCTCTCTTCTTAGAAAAACCCTCTACAATAGAAAACTATACTAAATATCACAGCCAAGGAAATTTTTGGGAAAAATGACCCACAATCCATGTGGTATTGATTGGTAATAAATTTGTGGCTTCTTGTTGTTATGTCTATCTATTGATCATCTTTTCACATTGAAAAGATGACTACCGTAAATCTTATTTTGATCTGATGGTCCAAAGGTCTTGAGTTATGTTCCTTTTCTGTGGCCCCACTGGGACACACATCACTACATCGTGTGGTTGCCATGATTAAGGACCTCATATATTCTTACTGTGACATGACCACTATCATTGATCTTTGAGATGATTAATGACTAGGATAATATTTGAAAATTGCTTAATTTGAATCAAGGGTGAACCATAATCTAACATCTATTAGCTCATAATGATGACATTTCCTTTTGAGACTTTGTGAACTATTAGGTCCCACTTCATCCATGTGGCTTCATATCATTATGTCATGATTCTTAAAAAAGGCCACACCTTCCTTCGATGACAAAATGACCATCGTGGATTTGATCTACATCTAAGGGCTAAGATATCTTAATCAACATTGAATTCACATTGACCTACTAGATGCATCTCTTCCTATCACTATATCACTAAGTTTAACATCCTTTCTTCTTTGAATAATGATATAGCAATAGTCATTGATCTCCATGAGATCAAATGGTTAGGGAAAATTTTATTTTCAAAGGTTTTTTGAAAGGTGAAATACTGAGAAAAAAGGAAGGAAAACCCTAATAAAAAAATTGCACCAAGGGGACAAAAGAAGATGAAAACCTAGGACACCACCATGATTAGAACTAGTGATAATTTAGGAAAACCCTAATAATAATTTTTTAATATATATATTTTGAAGATTTAGCTTTGCATATCAAAGAACTAGGGTATTTTGACAAGCCTTCCCACCTTGAGAAAATTCAAAATAAAGGAACTATTGACATGGTTTGAAAATTCAAATTTTAGAGAGAAACCATTTCAAAAGGGACTAATAGACTACTTGGATTTTTTATCCTGAAGATTTTTTGTATGATAATTGTTGAAGCAAATTGGAAAATGGGGTCAATTGTCTTCTTCATGCTCCTAACAAGGATGAAATCTTATGGCTAGGATTCAAAGTCTCCTAACAGAAACATATTGATTGTATTTTAATTGGCTCCTAATAGGGTCTAATCCTTTCACAAGGAATTTCATATTAGTACATCAATTATGGGTTCCATCTCCATTGAGGTTTTCCTTATGATCAAGGGTTTCCCTAGTCAAAAAATCATTGCATCATTATGTATATTTTATCTCTTTACATCATCCTCTATTTTTATTATTGTAGTGGATTTAAGTTTTATTTGACACATAACTAATTCACCACCTCTCTCACTTGTGTTGGTGAAATTTACTTTCTAACATAATCATCTTTGCACATTTGGGATCTGTAATGAATTTTTCTTTCATTCTTCCAAATGATATTGAACATACATTATCTCATGCAAGATGGAGCTCTCTTGGACTCCCCATAGAATTTTTCAACATTCATTTTGATTCTATAACATGTTTCATCATTTCAAAAATGTATTGTCCCTCTTTCCTATGTGAGAATCCTGCATTGTTATTGTGATTTTTCTCCATTCTTTAGTTCCTTATTTATCTCCTTTTGGTATTGCAATTTGATTTCCCTATACATCTTGCCATACATGCTAGTTTACAAATCCCTATATATTTGGACTTAGATACTAATAGCTTTGATTTTATTTTTTTGCTAATGCTCTTCAACGCACTTAGGAAAACTACACATCCACAAATTTAAATTATTCACTAAAGTACTTATGGAATATTAAACAAGGCTCTTGACCATTATTGGTGATCTACTATTCAATCCTTTTTAAAAAATTCTAGCAACAAGTGTCTCAAAAAAAAATCACATAGAGGTTGTTGGTAAGTTGATGTAGGAGCATCTTGGGTTTCCTTGCCTGCTTATTTTTGTCCATTCTACTAGTTAATGCCAAGTTCTAGTGGTTTTTGAGTTGTAGTCATTCCTGAGTTCCTATATGTATGGAGTTGCCCAGTGTTGGCCAAGCATTTATATATGTTTCAAGCTATTGAGTGTTGATAGCATGTTCCTTCATGTGCTGAGTCAACTTGATGTTTGTTGATGCTCAGTTCCTTCTTTGATCGAGTTTTTTTGTGATTGGTTCTTAGTGTGAGTCAACTCATGTATTTAATTTGGATCATGAATTTACTATAAGGATCTCATCTTGGGATGTCTATAGACCATTTTAAGGTCAACCTTCTATTATGTAGCAATCTATATTCTTCTATAAGCTATTTTGGAAAGTATAAATAGGGGTGTTTAGGTTAGGTTAGGTATGCTAGAGGGAGGATGCATAGTTGAGGGACTTGGAAGTCTGAATTAAGGACCTATAAAAATTCTAAGTCTAAGATTTCATAAGTCTCATTGGTCATAACCCATAAGGCCTTACAATTGGGCATGTATGCATATAATTTGATGAATCAATAAAGTATTTTTTTTTTCTTTCTCTCCTTGGTGTTGTTTTCTATGTTTTTTTATTTTGTTGTGTTCACTCAAGAAGGTGATTGGATTGTTAGGTGGGCCATTGGCCCCAGCTATTCACATGCTCCTTGCATTAGGTTGTATCAGATCTGGGTTCCTCCTTGAGGAAATTGGATAATGTAGAACCCTAAGTTGGATTTGGTTGTAGTGTATGGATCTACGGATTTAACCTATAACTTCTAGAGGGTTATGATTTGACAGTCTAAGGGTAAAAGCACAAACCTATGTCACCTTTTATAAAGAAACGTGATATCAAAATGTGACAGTTCAACATTAATGACAAAAAAATGGTATTTGTGTTTAGAATTTGAAGATGATGTAAACTGATAAAATGTGTAGAATTGGATGAAATTTATGGCTATAATTTTTATTATTTTTTGACTAATAATTTATTTATTTAATTTAATTCTGCAGTTCCTTTTTTAATGGTAAAAAACATAGGGTGTAGTTCTCGTCAAAAAAGTATATGAAAATCGTCTTTTTTTGTTTTGATTTGAAAATATCTTATAGATGACATGTATAGCTAGGAGAAAAAAAGAAATAATTATTTTTTATGTATATTTTCTTTGTCATAAGTAATCAAGCTCAACCTTATCAGAATCCAACAATTTTTTCTTATCAAATCTACACCTTCTTGAAAAAAATTTACATATTCATGAAGATGACTCTCTCCTCTAGAGATAAATATAATTTTTAAATTTTTTTTGATATGATTTACTATTTTTTCCACTTTTTTGAGGGAGAATCTTCTAAAATGTTGAAATATTGACTTCTAATATTTTAAAATTATAACATATTATAACTAACCAAAACACTAAAAAATTTATATAATGATGATATTGAATATGAGATCTATAAAAGGGTATTTTTAATTTTTGAAAAAAATGAGTTTTGATAGTGAAATGAGATTTGACCAAAATAGGTTTTTGATATTGTAAATGGTGACACAGATCTATGATTTTAACTAGGAACCTATTTGTCAAGATGGTTCAAGGTAGAGTAAATGTTGATACTACAATTATGGACATATTGAGACAAATTGCAATTAGGTTCGATGTCATGGAGACAACCTAGAGGAGAGGAATGCATCTAAATGATGTGAGTGATGATGAAGAAATGACACCAAAACCTAATCGAGAACTTGAGGAAGATCAAGATGAGGAAAGATTATTGAGAGTGTTATCTAGGGAACATTTAAAGCATGATATAAAAGTTGCTCCTTATGATGGAAAATTGGATAGAAATGTTGTGTTGGATTGGATCTCTAATATGGAGAATTTCTTTGACTTTGTAGGCACTCCTAATAGTAGGAAGGTGAAGATTGTAGTCACTAGGTTGAAAGGTCATGCCTCATTATGGTGGGAGCATTTGCAAATTGATAGACAAAGAAGAGGAAAGAAAAATATCAAAACCTGGCTGAAAATGGTGAACAAAGTGAAGAAGAAGTGTTAGGATAAACCACAGACAGAAATAAAAACTATATGCAAATATGACCAATAATAGAAAATAATAGAACACATAGAAATGAAAACAAGGCACCAAGATTTAACATGGTTCACCCAATCCCTGGGCTACGTCCACCAAACAGCAAGTCCGATCTTATTACAATCCAGTGATTACAACCTGATTACAATCCGTAATCCCTTACAGCTCAATACTTCCGCAAGAACCAATTTTGTATCACAACATTATGAAAAAAATACCCAACCCTAATCCCTTTTATACAAGTATTAAACCACTTTAGGGTTATAACTTTCCTGATCAGTCACCACAATTTAACAATATCCCACTTGGGGACTGATCAGGATCCACACTAAAAAACAATCTCCCACTTGGAGACTGATCCTGTAGCAATACCACTACCACATGGGGCTCCCACTGGATCAAACCATCCCGGAGTCTACTATTCTTTTATGCATGTTTAGTCTAAAAGACCAATTGAAGCTGAAGAGGAGTTCAGCTTCTCCCTTGTTACAACCTTTGTCAACATATCTGCTGGATTTTCATTAGTATGTATCTTCTCCATCTTTAACTGTCCATCCTCCAAAACTGACCGAATGAAATGGTACCGCAACTGTATGTGTTTGGTCTTAGAATGCAGAGCTGAATTATTAGCAAGATGAATGGCACTCTGACTATTTGTGAACAAATAATTATCCTTCTGAGGATGTCCCAATTCTTCCAAGAAGAACTGAAGCCATATCATCTCTTTGGCTGCCTCTGTAGCAGCAACATACTCTGCCTCTGTAGTGGAGAGAGCATTAATCTTCTGTAACCTAGAAACCTAGCTCACGGCTGCCCCACCAACAGTAAAGACATAAACTATAGTACTCCGCCTGGTATCAATATCCCCAGCCAAATCCGAGTCAACATAGCCCTGTAAATCAGTAGTAGAGCCCCCAAAGTGTAAACACTTATTGGATGTTCCTCTCAAATATCTGAGAATCCACTTGACAACATTCCAATGCTCAAATCCTGGATGACTCATATACCTGCTAACGACTCCCACTGCATGTGCAATATCTGGCCTAGTGCATACCATAGCATACATCAAACTTCCTACAGCTAAAGCATAGGGTACCTTGGACATCTTATCCTCCTCTTCCTGTGTCTTGGGACACATCTCCTTAGTCAATTTCAAATGACCAGGTAAAGGTGTGGTGACAGCTTTAGCATTCTCCATAGAGAAACGTTGCAACACCTTCTCAACATAATCAGCTTGAGATAGCGTCAATGTTCTGTTCTTCCTATCTCTGCAAATCTTCATACCAAGGATTTGTTTTGCTGCCCCCAAATCCTTCATAGCAAATGCATGTGCTAATTGGCGTTTCAGCTCCTTAATATGATCCATGTTAGACCCAGCTACAAGCATATCATCAACATATAAACATAAAATAATGTAGCTATCATCATCCAACCTCTTAAAATAAACACAGTAATCTGAATGACACCTATTATATCCATGCTCATGCATAAAACTGTCAAATTTCAGATACCATTGCCGAGGTGCTTGCTTCAAGCCATATAAACTTTTCTTCATTTTGCACACTAAGTTCTCCTTACCTTTGACCTCAAAACCCTGTGGCTGAGCCATATATATTTCTTCATCCAAATCACCATGAAGAAAGGCTATTTTAACATCCATCTTCTCTAAATGCAAATCTTCAGTAGCCACAAGACTTAAAACAATACGAATAGAAGTCATTTTAACAACAGGAGAAAATATCTCATCAAAATAAATTCCCTTTTTCTGTGCAAATCCTTTTACAACTAACCTGGCCTTAAATCTTTTCTTACCTCCTTCCTCTTCTTTCAACCTGTAAACCCATTTATTTTGTAAAGCCTTTTTACCTGCAGGCAACTTGCACAAATCCCATGTCTTATTTTTCAGCAAAGAGTCCATTTCATCTTTCATTGTAGACTCCCACTGAATCTTAGTATCCACTTGTACAACTTCATCATAACTTTCAGGTTCACCAGCATCAGTAAGTAAAATAGAATACAAAGAGGGAGAAAACCTTTGTGGAGGTCTAATTTGCCTTGTTGACCATCTAACATTCACTGGTGTGTGTGGTATTTGTTGTTGCAGTTGTTTCACATCATGAGGAATGGCTGGAACATCAGCTTTTGGAGTATCATCCAACACTACATAATCATCTTCTTTCTTCTCATGTTGCTGCAACAGATCTTTGTACAACACTTTCTCATTGAATATGACATCCCGACTTCTAATAATTTTAAGATTTTCAAAATCACAAAGCCTATAACCAAATTCATTAATGCCATATCTAACAAAGACACATTTCTTTGATTTAGCTTCTAGCTTGGTTCTATTTTCAGAGTCTATATGAGCAAAAGCTTCACAACCGAAGGTCTTGAGAAAAGAACAACTCACCTTCTTACCAGTCCATGCTTCCTTTGGAATACCATAGCCCAAAGGAGTAGAGGGACCTCTATTAATCAAATATACTACAGTATTGACAGCCTTTGCCCACATGTGTAAGAGCAACCCAGCATGCATCCTCATGCTCCTTGCGCACTCCATTATAGTCCTGTTCATGCGTTCAACCACTCCATTTTCCTGTGGAGTCCTTGAAAAATTTTTTTGGCTACGAATACCATTAGTGGAGCAATAATCTTCAAATTCATGACTGCAATACTCACCACCATTATTAGATCTAAGACATTTTAATTTCTTACCAGTCTCATTTTCAACCAAGCATTTCCATTTCTTAAAAGTTTGAAATACATCAAATTTTTGTCTAAGGAAATAAACCCATACTTTTCTAGTTGCATCATCAATAAATGTAACATAATAGTGAGAGCCACCAAGGGAAGATACCTGGGCTGGTCCCCATACATCTGTATGCACAAGCTCTAATTTCTCCATTTTGTTTTCCTTCCCTGTCTTTACAAAACTTACTCTCTTTTGTTTTCCATACACACAACTTTCATAGAAATCCATATTCACACATTTTAGACCTGGTAAAACTTTCCTTGAATGAAGTACTTTCATACCTTTCTCACTCATGTGCCCAAGTCTATTGTGCCATAGCGCTGTATCAGAATCTATAGCAGCTATTTGTTCTCCCTGCTCAACTGTAGTAATTGTTCCTAAATATTCATTTTTCTCTGAAACAATCAAAGTAGAAGGAACAATATGACCTGTATAAAGATATAAGGTGCCTACTTTCACACCTTTTGCTACTACAAGGGAACCTTTTGAAACCTTCCAATTTTTATCATTAAAAGTAACTACACAACCCTCATCACCAAGTTGCCCTGCTGAAATTAAATTTCTACTTAGTTTTGGAACATGTCTTACCTTATGTAGTAGCCAATGATTCCCATTCTACAACTTAATCTTAATTTTTCCCTTTCCAACAATCTGACAGGGTTCATTATCCCCCAAATAAACAAGCCCAAAATCTCCTTGGACATAATCAATGAAATAACCTCTATGAGGTGTAGCATGAAATGAAGCACCAGAATCTAAAACCCATTAATCATCAACACTCTCTAAAGACAGAAGAAAAGCATCCTCTTCGGATTTGTTACTTACCACATTTGCCTCCTTGTCTCCATCTGATTTATCTCCTTCATTTTTCTTTCGATTCCAAAAATCTTTCTTTTTGTGTCCTGGTTTCTCACAGTACCAGCAATCATTTGGTCCTCTCGATTGAGACCTCCTCCCCTTTGACTTTCCTCTTGATTTCCCACGATTTCTAGAGTTACTTCCTCTTTCAGTCATTTTGCCCCTGCTTTGTGCATTTAAAGAACTTCCTGATGTAGATCCACCTGAGGATTTTCTACGAGTTTCCTCACTTAAAATAACACCGATCACATCATCATATTTTAGGGTACTAGATCTAGGAACAGAATTACTCACTGCCATTACCAAGCCATTCCAGCTTTCAGGCAAAGAACACAAAATCAAGAGAGCCCTAATTTCTTCATCAAAATTGATACCCACAGAAGATAATTGACTAGTAATAGTATTAAACTCATTTAAATGATCTGCAATAGATCTACCTTCTGCCATTTTTATATTAAATAAACGCTTCATGAGAAATACAGTATTTGAAGCGGACGGCTTTTCATACAGTATCGCTAGGGTTTTCATCAAATCTTCTGTCATCTTTGCTTTTGTAATATTAAATGCCATCGATGGTGCCAAGCATAACCGAATGCTTCCGAGTGCCTTTCTATCCAAAAGATCCCATTCAACCTCTGACATAGTTCCCTGATTCTTGGCTTTTCCTTCCAACGGCTTCCATAAATCCTTCTAATATAAATAGTCTTCCATTTGCGTCTTCCATAACTGGAAGTTCTGCCCATTAAACCTATCAACCCTCAACTTACCCTCATCTGCCATCGCTCCCACTCAACTGTGAGACTCCCACTTAACCGTGAGACTTTCCTGCAGAGGATAACTAAAAGACAACCTGGCTATGATACCACTTGTTAGGATAAACCACAAACAGAAATAAAAACTATATGCAAATATAAACAATAACAGAAAATAATAGAACACATAGAAATGAACACAAGGCACCAAGATTTAACATGGTTCACCCAATCCCTGGGCTACGTCCACCAAACAGCAAGTCCGATCTTATTACAATCCAATGATTACAACCTGATTACAATCCATAATCCCTTACAGCTCAATACTGCCGCAAGAACCAATTTTGTATCACAACATTATGAAAAAAATACCCAACCCTAAACCCTTTTATACAAGTATTAAACCGCTTTAGGGTTATAACATGTCAGCCATATGTCAGCCATAATATGTCGGCTACTGCCCAAAATTTTTTTTCGGGGTGATGCCCTGAACCCCACTATTTATGAAGTATGTACAATACTTTCCTGATTAGTCACCACAATTTAACAAGAAGTTCCTTTGTGCTGATTATCAAGTTATCTTGTTGAGAATGATGTAAATTTGAGACAAAAGGACATGACTATGAAGGGGTATATTGAGGAATTCTATAGATTAGACATAAGATCTAGACATGTGGATGACAAGGTTGAGAAAGTTGCAAGGTACATGAATGGATTGAAATCTAGAATTCAAGATGAGATAAGTTTTGTGAAATTGGAGAGTGTGGAAGAAGCATATCAATATGCCTTTAAGGTTGATGAAATATTGACAAGTATGAACAAAGCAGAATAAGTAGAGGTGGTAGATTCTAGAGTGGTAGAGGTAGATCTTATGGAGAAAGTGGCAGATATGACAATTCTATATAAGACAAGCATAATTATGAATGGAAGAGTAAAGATAAAGGGAAGATTGAGTGGAAAGGTGGTAGTTCTTACCAAGGAGGTACTAGTTCTTATAGACGAAGAGTGAATTCTTATTCTAGAAGAGGTTTTCATGGTAATTGTTTTAGATGTGGAAAAGAAGGACATAGATCCTTTGAGTGTAGGAACTTTGGTGAAAATCAATAAGGTAATAGATATGTTGTGATTCAAGGAGATTTTGAGGGTTCACCTTGTGAACCTGAGGTTGGAGAAAATCTAATGGCAAGAACTTTGTGTAATAAGATAGTTGATGAGGAACCTATCTTAAGGAGAAGTCTTTTCAACACCAAATGTACGATGGTAGGAAAATGTTGTAAAGTGATCATCTATAGAGGAAGTTCAACAGATTTGGCATTAGAGGAGCTAGTTTAAAAATTTTAGTTATAGAGGTTGACACATCCTAAACCCTATTAGGTTTCATAAGTCAAGGATGACCACAAATTGTTGGTAAGTTAGAAATGTGTTGTGAAATTCAAGATTGTAAACTATTTTGATGAATTTTTGTGTGATATTACGCTTAAGGATTGTTGCTATATATTCTGTTGGGTAGACCTTAGCAGTATGATAGACATGTTGTGCATGATGGTAGATTGAATTAGTATACACTTTGGTTAAATGCAAAAAATAAAATATTGTTGCCTTTGATTGAAGAACTTGATGAGATAAATTGCACTACTGTTAGAGTTTGCATGGTTAATGGGAAATAATTTGAGAAAGAGATGAAAAAGAACCATGTTTATTTTGCTATAATTCCTAGAGGGCCAAGTTGTGGTGGTAATGGCTGAGTGATAGAGTATAATAATTGTCAAGTGATAGAAAATAGTGATGGCCAAGAAACAAAAGATAGTAGAGATCGAGTGATAATAGAAAAGGATAGTGTTAGCTAAGTGCTGGTGGAAATAGAAAGTTTTCTTGATGAGTATAAAGATATTATTGGTGAAGATATCCCTAATGGTTTACCACTAGTAAGAAGCATAAGTCATTGCTGGAGCTAGTTTACCAAATAAAGCACCTTATAGATTGACACCTATAGATAATGAAGACCTTGAGTCCATGTGTTATACCTACTATATTGGAACCTATGAAGAATGAAGAATTTGTACTGATTCCAGCTATCAATAAGATTACAATGAAGTAGAGATTTCCTATACCAAGGATGGATGAGATAATGGATTATTTGAGTGAAGAAGAGTATTTTACCAAGATTGATTTGAAGAGTGGTTATCATTACATCAAAATCAGAGAAGGTGATGAGTGGAAGACTACTTTCAAGTCAAAAGATGGTTTGTGTTGGTGCCCAAATTAGCAGGTTGGGTTGCATATGGAATGATGATCCAATTATGGGAACTCTTAATTGTAATTTTCCAATTGCCAGGTTCCATTCCAAATGAATGCAAAACTCTACAATTCTAGCTTTGCAGAATCTAGGCTTGTAGGCCTATACCTCACACCCTAGAGGCTTTTTAGAGAAAATAATTTGTGAGACTTGGATATTTAGGAATTTTAAAAAGTTGATAAATATTTTTTGGTGTAATATATAAATGTATAATGGATTTAATGACAACAAGACAACAATACAGATCAAGCAATCAATACAATATTACTATTTTACAAATATTTAAACAACTTACTACATTCAATCAATTGAACATTCAAATAAAGAAAACTTTAGATTTTATCTGAGGAAACAAAATGTATGAGACAAAAATGATATCACCCCAAGATCAATCGATCACATGAAACCCTTGTATTGAATTTAAAAACTTTCACCAAAAATGCATGTGTTGTTGTTGCATATAGAAAACACAATCCAAGGTAGACAAAAAGAAAAAATTTCTCTAAAAATATATGATGATGATTCATCTCCAAATTTGGTCCTTATAATTATAGACAATGAATTAACTATAAAATGAAAAGGTATGACCCTTTGTTTACAAAATTCATCTTAAACAACCAATTAATAACCAACTATCATATGTCAATTGATCAAAACAAATTTACAAGAGAAAATAGATTCATTAAGATGAATCTGATAATGATTCCTCAATAAAATCATTGCAATATTTAATGTGCTTTTGATATTTATCATCCTCGAGAAAGTTTGTATCAACAATCACCTCACGAGCCTTGATCTCCATCTCGATCATCTATTCAATATTCTTATGGGTCCTTATCATCTCAATATCATCATTCCTTTCTACTCCTAGGGCCTGTTCCTGCATCACACGGAAAATCCCCTTTCTGTGACCTCTGATAGGTGTTTTCACTATATAGTATAGCAATAAGAAGTTTTAGTGTTTGTTGTGAGTTTTCATTATCACTTAATACATATCAATACATAAATTACCATCACTCATCTCTATGTCCATTATTCTCTAAATGTGATCCATGACCAACTCCAATCCATCGCTATAGGAAATAGTGACCCCTTTTGAAAATCACATTGCTTTATCACTATAACACATGATGACCAATCGAACCTATCACTAATCACTACAAAAGAAACTTCCTTTCTTCAATCATCATGATGACATGATTTTCCACCCAGCAAAATTTTTGTGATATCATAGGAAAATTAAGAAGAAAGTTTGTTCCAATTTCTTAGGTTTTCTCAAAATATGTTTTTCCTCATTTAAAAACCCAAGGGCAATAGTCATGTCTTGTATTTTGTTGAAATGTTCATAAATTGACATGCAAGCATAAATAGGGATACGTAAAAACTTTGGCTATACATTAACTGTTTATATCCCTAGGTACATTGAATCTTTTTTCATCTATTATAAGTCATGTCTCTACAATTTTTTAAGTTGTGATGTTGCAATATCTTTTAAATCACAACATCACTCCTTTATAATAAATAACTATTTTGAAGAATGTAGAGGTTGACCACTACAGTTAGAATAAAGAGCTATTATAGCTTCACAGAAAGTTAAGGTTAATCCATTGTTAAGGTGGCAAAACAACAAAAAGCTCATAATGATGGCTTCACAAGGTTAAATGATGAGTTAGAGCTTTAAGTTGTGAGGTTGTGAGGAAGGTAATGATTAACTTCAAAGTGATTACTATAACATTGCAGGTGACAAAGAAGATACGATTTTTAAGTCATGACGGTGCGAAAAGTGATCAGAATAGTTAAAGCTAATGGTTATCACATCATAGAAGGTTTTAGTAGCAATTAAGTTCTTTGGTTGTAAAGTTGTGAAACAACCAATCAAGATAGTTATCACAACATCACATAGTTAAAACAAGCCTTGTGTCTAGCGGTTGTGAAGAGGCAACAAGGTCAATGTTTGAGTCATCACAACATCACAAGTAAAAGAAATGTTAAACCCTAAATTGCAATGAAGTTGCAAAAGGGTTAGTTTAAAGGGTTTCACACCTTCACAAGTATTAAGATGTAGTTAGTTTCTAAAGAAATGATGCTGCAATAAACCATCTTGTAGCAGTTTTTCTAGATCACTATAGTTAATAAAGAAAACAATTTTGGGGCCGTGAAGATGTGGGGTAGTTAGTCTGATGGTCATTGCCATTTTGTAGCTATTAGAAAAATGCAGTGATGAATAGTTGTGAGGAAGCGATAAAAGTGAAAATGAAGAGATCATTGTTTTGCAAGCCTAAGTGGTCAACAAGAAAATAAGGTTGCAAAGTGGCAATTTAAAGGAAGTGCATCATTTCAGGCTTGACATAGCAGTTAAGTGTTTAAGTGACAAAGTCATAAAATAGTTAAAGATAACCCATTTCACATGGTCATGGACAGAAGTAAAGAGAAATAGAAAACCACGGTGAAGTGATGAATAAAGAGGAATTGCAACATTGCAAGCTCTAATTTTAAAAGCATAAAATAGTTTTAAATGACCATGTTTGAGCTGGAAAAAATAGATATGAGCTGGAAGTATGAATTATGAATAATTCAACATTTTACCAACTTTTTGAGGATTGATAGGTTTTAAGAAATGCTAGTTTTAAATGCCATTAATGTCGTGTTTCCTTTGTAGAAATAGATAAATTCCAAGAGAAATAAAGATTTCATCACCAATTGCATAAGTGTTTGGGATTTTAGAGTAGAGTTTGAGTTGTAGAGTGAATTTGAGTGAATTTCCAACATACAACACTCAAAATTGTTGAAATATTTTGAACAAATGGCTCAAAAAGAAGGTGAACTAATTACATAGGTGAAAATTGAAGAATCTACCTTGAAAAAAAAGAGCCATAGCTCATTTGTAGAAGAATGGATGAAAATTCTTCTAGGGTCTTCCAATGCATAGTCTGCAAATGATCGTGCTTTTAGGGATCACTATGTATTTTGTAGAGATGTAAAGGTTCCTAATAGGAATGGAAGTGAGTTGTTATGGTTCTTCTACAAGAATAGAATGAAGAAGATCCCAATTTCTAACCCTTGGACAATGAATTTGAGGAAGTTGATTATGCTTGAAGTCTTTGTGGATGTTGTCTTAGTAAAGGCACTGATAAAATGCTACAATCAAGAACTAACAAGTCATTTCATGGGAAATATAGAAGCATATTCTTGGCACTGAATAAAGAGACATTTATAGAAGCATTCAATTTAGGAGGTCCAATATCATTCCCTATTGACATGGACAAGTTGAATGAAAACTTCATGAATTAGAAGAGCTTCTACATGGGAAGAACAATGACAAGGCACATCCCTATGTCAAGGAAAGAGAAGGAGAAATTCCTAAGAAGAGAGAGGTGGAAGACCTTATGCCCCTGGAATTCTTCCAAAGATACATGCAAAACACTATCTTTGGTCTCAACAAAGCCCTAGGTTTAGATTAAACCATGAATGCTCTAGGTGGACATACTATCATGGCACTAGATATTTAGGAACCAAACATGACTGTTGGGTATGATTTTGTTACCTATATCATAAATAAGATTCATGAGGAAATTTTTGTTGCTTAATAGGAACAAATGGAGAACTTCAAGTTCCATCATTACTCTTTGATCATGCATCTGATCCTATTCAGGAATGTAGAGTTCTTTGATTAGATTTTTTTGACTGTACAGAGGAATGCGGAGAAAGGCTACCTATGAAAAGATGGATAAGGGTATGGAAAATATTCTATGTATATTCTAATGTTATTTCTTTATATAATGGCTTTGTGTACCTTGTTCTTAAAATGATAGGTTTTGTTAATGAAAGTGTACCTAAAAATGTTAGGAAGGTGGTTAAGCCCAATATGTGCTTTGATGTAGGGAAACAACTAGGGCATGATTGGGGAAGTACTTTTCTATTTGAAGAATATAATATTATTAGAATTTATCGATGCCCTTAGCCAATTCAAATTTTTCCAAAATATTTCCTAGAGAGAGTAGGGTTTGTAGAAGTTTTTTGGTAATTGATCTCATTAAATAGAGAATATCCAGGCAAAACTATCAAGAAGGGAACATTTTTGTATAGAAGTACCAAGGTAAGAGATTTAGACATAGGAAAAAATACTGTAGAGGAAACTGATGCTTTCCTGAGGAGCTTCAAATTGCCAACTGGATCTGCAAGAGCCTATGACCCTTGTAATGTATTTAATAAATGTCATAAATCAAATGAGGGGATATACTTTACCTCCAAAAATTTTTTTATGGGAGGAGGATGTCATTGTTGATAGATTAGATGAGAATGTACGTAGGGAGAGAATGATCAAGTACATAAATGTTCTAAGTTTTGAGTAGGAGATGAAAAATGAAGATACATCCTTTAAGGGATTCTATCCTAAGGTTGACTACTAGTCAAGGCTACACAAGTGTGTTCACAATTTTGATGAGATATTGACACAAGTTCTTGAAGAGATAAGAAGAAAGGTTGATTCTAAATCTTTTGATGAAGATTTTGTTGTAGAAGTTAGTGATGATGAAGAGGATCAAGCTAATATTTCAGAGTGGGCTCAATAGAGGAGCAAGAAATAGAAAATGGTGGAAATTCCACAAAAGGCTCAACAAAAAGTCTTATAGATCTTACCAAAGGGTAACCAATATTTTGATGATGTAAGGAGAAACTATCTGATAGCTCAAGCCACTAAGGATGAGAAAAGGGATAAGAAATTTTAGCTATAGGCTCAAATGGTTGATGATAGGATCATTGTAGCCAATGAATATATAAGCAATGAAAATTTCATCAAAAATGAAGAGTTTAAAAGTTTCTTGTTTAAGGTGAAACATAATGAATTTTCTTTGTAGATGAAACTAGGTAACTCTAATGAGGTAGTTGTTGAATTGGTAAAAAAGCTACAAGAGTATGATCCTACTACTAAAAACCTCATTGTGGAAGAAGAAAGGGAGCTAATATAGAGGAGTGGAATGATTGTATTCCCCAGATGGGATATTAGTTCTTCATGTTTGTTGGATTAAATGAGGAGGCATAAAAAGACAATCTCATTTGAAGATGAGAATTAGCTGGGGGAATTGAGAGGGTCTGGCTATAACATTAATGCTCAAACCATGACAATATGGAGTTTAGCTCTAGATCATCAAAAGACCACTCTCATGGAGATTGAAGAGTCCCCTAAGGGGAATGTTATATTTTGGAACATGCACTCTACTTCTAGCAGCCAAATTTATGTATTGCAGATTTCAACAGTGCTATTGGGAAAGAATAGGATTGATGTCCTAGAGGAACAACTAGAAAAAGCCTATGAGAGGTATATCAAGGCCAAGATGCACTATGAGGAAGAAATGCAAAAGACTTATGTCTTTAAGTAGAAAACCCTAAAATTAGAAAATGAGATAGTAGCATTAAAAAATAATATTAGATTTTCTACAAAGATTAAAGACAAGGTCATATAAATAAAAGGATATGCACCTAAAATAGAGGATGTCATAGGCCAAGCTATGGGAGTTGATGAAGAAGAATTGGAGTCTAGCAAGGAGATTGAAATTAGAACTATTAAGAACTTGTTGACTCACAAGATAAACACATTAAAACTTGTTTCACAAAATGTGCATATCAATTATCTTGTTTTGTAGGGGGCAGCATACAAATGTTCTAGGATCAATTTCTTTGTTGTCTCCTTTATTCACTACATGGAGCCCTTACACCCAATTCTTTGATAATCATGTACCTATGCTGACATAGAAGAAGTACTTTCCAAAGGTAATGATTATCACAATTAGAAAAATGATTAATAAGGTGAAAGATTTAAATGTTTCTTTTTGGGCAAGTTGCAATTGATTCAGAACAAGATGAGAGCTATTGCCATAGGAACACCTAATTTGGTGCCTACCATTTTGGATAATGATGGAGGAGTCAAGGAATGGTTATCTTCTTTTAAAAACATTTTGAATCATTCTAGATTTTTGGCATACTATAATGGTGAGGCAGATGTTATAGTAGTCTATGATTTGATAGATGTGTTATATAAGTTAGAAGTTGAGATGGGAAAGATAACTGCAAAGGTTGAGGCTATAACAAATGAAAAGTAGAACAAATGCATTGAAGAATTAAATGGAATTAGGGATGCCACTTGGCCTGATGTGGACACGTATATTGTTAGAAATAGGGGTTACTAAGGGTGGGGGGGGGGGGGGGGGGGGGGTGAATCAGTAATCTACAAACTTTAGTTGCCAACTAGATATTATTTCCTACTTTAAAACATAGATATCCAAGTAATAAAGTAATGTTGAACAGTAATAGTAACCATGCACAAAGATAACTCATAACACCATATTTTGTTAACTAGGGAAACTTATAAGGAAACTTAGGTGCAGAAACAACTTCCTACACTAATCCCTTAAGGAAAGTATTGTGAAAATTCCTATTAAATCCTTACAATTTTAGATTCAATATTATGTAAACAATAATATTGCAATCAACCATGAATGAAAAAAATAGATAGAGAAAGAAAATACACAAACACAAAGATATGTTGATGGAGAAAAACCTTTTTGTAGAACAACCCCACCCCTCCAAAATCTACACAATGTATTATCTTAAAAAAAGAAGAAGGTTACAACACATTTACAATGCAAGTTCTTTCAGGACACGGAAGAAAAATCCAGTAGCAACCAACAATACACTTTTCACACACTCCTATCTGCAACCCTAAAAATTCTTATATCATGCGCTTTCCATTTTAGGGTAACTTCCAAAGAACAACCATATTAGGGTTTTACCATTCTTTGTAAAAGTACAAACCCAATTTTTTTTTTGGGGCAATGCCCTAAACCTCTTATATTAGATGGAGACTCGAGTGTACAATACTCAATGATCAATTTCCACATGTCTTCATGTCTTTACCCATCATCAAATCTTCTAGTGATAACTCTTACATGTCATATGAATCTTTCATAATTGTTTCAGCCATGATCTCCTTACACATAATTCAAGATGCCAACACATAGTGACACATCAATATGCCAACTAGACATGTACACTTAGACTTAATTACATTATTTGCAAAAAATACATTTACAAAAAAAATAATAAGAATATTAATTATCCAAGGTTGAGACACCTTATTCCTAACAAAATCTTGGCAAAGGGAAAACCCTGGTGGGGATGATACCCACTCGATAATATACTGATATATAAGTTTCTTGTTAGAGGATGGACCCTATTAGGAGTCAATAAGAAAATTTAGTATAGAGAGTCCCTATTAGGAGAATTTGAATCCCTGTTACGAGATTCCAACCCTGTTCAAAGTTGTAGTATAGTAGATGCAAGATGAGCCCATTGCCCAAACACACACTTCTAATTACAAGAAAATATCACTATCCAAACAAGTAATCAAACTTATAGAAGATATATTATTTCTCAGTTTGATCTTGGATCTCAAAATAGCTTCACAAACTTCACATATATCACTTTCATAGTAAGTTTTCATATCACAATACTCACACAACTTACATCACAATTGCACTTCTTATCACAAGATGTCCTTTGCATAAATACCATGCCTTTACAAAAATTTTTGCTATTTCGGCTAAGTCCATAATACACTTTTCCAACTTAGAGTAAACATCTAGGATGCTGGCCCTAATTGGAAAAGTAATCATTTTGAAAAAAAAATAATTCCTTTCATTTAATTCTGTTGTCCTGTTTCACTAGTAAAACATGAATATCTCTTTTCCAGATAGTCCATATTGACTTCCAAGGTTATACATGTCATCATCAACATGCATACTATCTCCATCTAACTTTTCTAGTCATAACATGATGTAAGCAACAAGTTACAAACAAAACATACACTATTGTATACCAAATTCATACTTAGACAATTTTTTGATGCCAAAAGCTAAGTATCTTTATTTTTGAGGTTTCCTATAATCATGTACATCATGTTTCCATAAATGACAACAATTATGTATATCCTCACTAGCCAATTATTAACAATCTCCCCCTTTGGCATTGATGGCAAAAAAATAGGGAAAATTGGCTAAGTGACAAAAAATTAACAAAAATAATCATTACATTTATTACAACTTGTTCATTTTACATATGCTTCCCCTTACAATATGATTTCATACATTTTCTTTACTTGATTTACAATTTTCTTATGTACTTCACCCCCTTTGACATCAATGACAAAGGTTAAAATGTCAAAAACTATCCAAAAACTGTCCATTTGCTACCAAAATTTCTATAAACATTTGCCTTAAATTGATAGTATCTTCATGCAATCATCAAAATTTTCTTTCAGAGTATCTATACCTTTAGTCCATGTATCTTTGGCTACTTCACTAGAGGTGAGAATTGCACATAAGACATATGATGCAATCTCAACTACATTAAGGTCATAGTATAAAAAGTTAGAATAAGTGTCCTTGGCCTTGACACATTCCTCCAACTATTTCTCAACAAAAGATATTTTCAGAGCAATAGACTCTCTAAAATCTAATAATCTTTTCAAAATTTGTTCCTTCCAAAGTTCTAGTTTCCTAATATCATTGTGAATATTGACCACTTGTCCTTCAAAATGATCAACTTTACTAGCAAGATGTTTTAATTGGCTAGATAGAGCTTCTAGCTCACTCATTTTCCTCCAATTTGACATCCTTATTTAGCTTGTGAGATAGAGTACAGTTAGAGCATAGTATCTTTCCATCCCTTTGACACTTTTGAAGTTCCTTGATACAAGTATCAAGACTTGTCAAATCATTCTTAATGTTTTGACAAATGGTGCTAAACAAGTTAGCATCATGTGAGATTTGTGCCTTAGATTTTGCAACATTCAACAAATTTGTGAATTCCTCATCAAATGAATTTAGTATTTCCTATGCCCTCTGTTCTAGATCTGCCTTCGTGTGCTACATTTCTAGAGTACTATGTAGTTTGTTAGTAACCTCCATCAAGATTTTTTGTAGACTCTTCACTATTTTGTTCTTCTGAATGAGTTTTGATAAGGATGAGATCAAATTAGTTTGATCATCATCATCAATTTTCAGGTTGGAAAATGAAAGGGGAGTAGATGAACTAGAAGGTTTAGTGTCATCTTCCCTTTCCTTCTTGGTTGCCTCTTTGAATCTTCTCTCTTCTCCCTCTCTTTCTTCTTTTTCATTCCTTTCATTTTCTCTCCTTTCTTCTTCTTCTAATCTCTTCTTCTTGTCTTCCTTTGTTTTCCTTTTCATTTCTTCTTCAATCAATCTTTTCTTTTTATCCTCTATTTTTCTTTTCTTCTCATCTTCAAGAAATTTCTACTTGGCCTCTTCTACATTTCTCTTCTCTTCCTCTAATAACCTCTTCTCTTCTTCAATTTTCCTTAGTTTGTCTTCTATATTTTTGGAATGAGATTCAGGTAGTTCTAAACTCTCAAATGGGTTAGTATCCTCAATGTTAATGGTAACATTGGTCTGATCTATCTGCATTGTTCACTGCTCACTGGATCTTCTGAGGTTCTAGGTGCAGGTGAAGATGATACCTTGGACTCTGTCATCATCTAACTTATAGATGTTGCAGTCTCACTTCTTAACTTTTCTTTCTCACCCACCAGAAACAAAAATGGTCTTACCCTATTCCTCAAGTAAGGTGCAAGATTGTTCACCAATCTCTTGATTTCTTCTTCGTCATCAGTCTTGCAAAAAATCCTTAGCATAGACTTCTAAAGTTCTCAATCTTCTTCTCTTGTTGGGGCCTTCTTCTCAATAATTTTTTCATAGACCTTTTGGTTCACCATGCCTTCAATATCCTTAAGTTTCAAATTGTTGTCTATAATGTATCTCATAGTACAGATATCAATATGATCTTTTTCAAAGTTGTTATACAAATCATAAAATTTTCTCACCTAAACAGAGTTTCCTTCATTAGCAATAGTTGAGTTTATCTTCTCTATCTTCAATTTCTAGGGTTGTTGATCTTTTCTTGCTGACTGCTTAGAAGTGGTTACCTTTTCTATCTATTTGGCTTCTTGTTCTTGTTCTTGTTCTTTGTTAGATTCAACAATTGTCAACAATGTATTTTGTCTCTTTCCTTGGTCTAGTGGCTTGTTGCTTGACCATTTTAGTCTTTGTGGTCAAACTTCCATTAATCTCTTAGATTTTCTCTTCGGCTCACTTGGTTGCACATTAGACACTGTGGCATAGGGAATGCTTTGTTTTGAAGATGTCTCTGTAATAGATACTAACAAAGGTTGCACATTCAATATACCTTTCTTCATAGTTTGCTAACTACCTATGATTCACTCTTAGTCATGCTAGCCTCTAATAAATCTTTCTTCATTATAGTTTCTATCTTCTTGTGAGATGCCTTCTCCAAGGATGCTTGATGAGTTGATTGGATAATCTCATCATAAGTTCTGAATCTGTATTCTACTTGGTCTTTCTTTGATTTCAACAATAAGTCAATGTATCCAGCTAGTATATCATCACTCAATTCATAACCTAAGGGATTAAGAAATATTTTTCAAGGTTCTACTGATTGAATATAAGTAAAATCTGTATCAACCATAATACAAATATCTTCCTTAAATTTGGCTACAATTGAAGGTTCAATTTTGAATCTCTGTCTCATTTCATTCTGAAATGTCTTCATTATCAATTTCCCACTATCTAATATCTTATCTTTTGGATGTCTTCTACACACTTCTATGATCTTCTCCATTTTACATCTACCACTGCTCATAATGCTTGTGAGAAAAATATGGAAATCTTTTAAGCACATGAAATAATATGTGATTAATTAGTGATTAAAATCTAAACACACCATTCTTATTCCTCTTAATCTTTTCCAGGTTTTCAAGAAGTTGCATTCTTAGAATTTCATTGACGTTAACTTGTTCCTTCTCTACACATATCCTCTAGGCTACATAGATGAATCTAGCTGATAATTCATTAATCTTTGAACTTGCACATAAGGAGTATGTAATGATTCTACTTAGGAATCTTACATCATCTTGTTTAATGGTTCTGATCACCATGGCCTTTCCATTTTACACTGCTTTGGTATAACTCTCAACTTTCTTATTAACCAATTTCTCACCTATGGGTACACTACCTTGTTTAATAAGACTAGTTACCTCATGAATAAGGTCACCTAAGCCATCAACTACACTATCTTGCATCCATAGTTTCCCATCAGGTATCCTACTTAATATGATCTATGTCCACTCATCTATGTCCAATTCTTAGTAGAAATGATATTTGAATAGGTCTAGTTCCTTCAAATGTTGAAATTTGAGCTTCAAAGTCATATTATGGTTAAAGACTAATTCCATATCCTTGTTCATATATTCACTCCCAATAGATTCAAACTTACTAGAAAGATAACTTCCTATATCTTCCAAATAAACTACATTTTTCAGCGTAATGGATAATGCTAAATTAGGGTTTCCTTCTATAGATTTCATGAAAACAACCTTCAATTTTGGTCTCTCCTCATTCTCAACATTTTGAACTACTGGCATATCCATGGTTCTAACAAATATGAACTTTTACTAAATAAATTCTTGCAAAAAAATGATAAAATACCTTATCTAAAAATATGGTTTGCTTTGAAATCACCTTGAAAATTCACTTCTAAGTGCTCTCTACTTTAGGCATATTAGCAATGAAGTTGTAATCAATTTTTAACTCCATTTTATTCCTTCAATTTGAACTTGCATTAATTGTGTACTTTGAAAACATGAAAAAGCTATCAATTACACTTTGTAATCAAATATCTACTCAAGATCTTCTATCTGATCTTTAGATGGTACTTGAGGTTTACCATAGCTTCCTTTCATCATGACAAAGATCCACAAAAATTTGCTCTATGAAATTCTCAATAAGAACATAGTTTTCATCTTCTACTACATAATTGACTTTTTCTATAATATTAGTAACTCTTAATTGCTTCACAACTAGTTTAGATAAGCTCCAAATTACAAGTGAGCTTAGATACCATCTAAACTTATCTTGATACACCTTTTCCCAACTTTGCTTCCCATACCTTGATGTTTGGGTGAAGTTTTCAAATTTTGGTGTTGTGAACAAGCTTAATTCAACCTAGTTGAATCAAACTTAATAACTGACTTCAATCTTCCTATCTCATCATCTTCTAGCTTTTCTTTTGAGATGTCTAATCCTTTTACAAATGTCTCATTGAGTTCTTCTTGAAGCTAACTCAATACATTTCTTTGTTCCTCATTATCTTTCTTAGTTTCAGAGTTCCCCTCATGGTTCCTTCTATCATTTTCAATGTTTCTTTCATCATTTATTCTATTTTCAAAGTTTCTTCCACTGTTCCTTCTATCTCCAAAGTTTCCATCCATTCTGCAATACTTTGCTGTATGTCTAAAGTTGTTGCACAACTGACATACTAGAGTTTTTCTTCTAGGATTCTACTAATCATCAGGTGTATATTCAATTTGTAAGTATTTACTGAGCTTATTGTATAGTTAACAATATTTTCCAAGCATTTTAGTTGTTTTTGAGTTCTATAGTTGCTATCGAGTCCTTTGGACAAATTCTAATGTTTATCAAGTAGCTACAATTAGTGTGAAGATTAGCAGTGTAAATTAAGTATTTCTGTGTATGCCAAGTTTATGAGTGCAAATTGAGCTATGTGGTGGTTACTAAGTTTGTAGTTAATGTGATATTAGTCCATTATTAATCAAACCACTCATTGTTAACCAAGTGACTTAGTTTATACCGAGCTCTAGGAGATAGTGTTTACCAAGCTATGTAGAGGTAAACAAGTGATTCAGTTTATATGATGAGTTTCAAAGTACTCATAGAGTCACCAATATAAATCAAGTTCAAGACTACTTAGAAGTAATTAGTTTGGACCGAGATTCTATGTCTATTGAGTGCATGACAATGTTGAGCAGTGATAGTGGATGCCAAGTATCAGCACCTCACCGAGTCAGTCTTTAGAGCTTGAGTGTCTACATTTGAGATGACTTTGTAATATTTGTGTAAACTTTTATTGTGGCCAAATTTTTAATTTTTATAATTGGATTTTTATATATATAATTTATTGTATCACATCCAATGAGTGAGTGAATGAGCAGAATGTGAACATATGTGAAAATATATGCATGAAATCAATGTGATCATTAGAGAAGAGCAGACTATGCAAATTACAAAGGCTACAACAGTATAAGGAGCAAAAAAATTCATCTTCACAGCAAGGTGATTAATACAATTAAAGGAATCTCATTAAACAAACCAAGTTACAGATCAAAGATTAGCTACTATTTCATCCTAACAAGTGAATCAATCAAATCATTTAACAAGGGAGACCTAATAGTCTTTTGCAAATCTCTTTACTGAGTGCATAATTCATTGTATTTTTGTAAATCCTTTCACAAGGTGGACCTAGTAGTCCTATTTCTCCTAATAGGGAAGATAGTAAGAAGTAATCAATGTAAGCCTTAATAGGCCAACTTTATACTGCAGTACTAAAGCTTGTGGGTGTCATCCCCACCCTAGTTTTACTTTCTATTTGGAAGGTTTCTGGGTCACCAAATCTTTGTGTCAATGTTTTATGTATGCTTTCATGTTTTCAGTTTCTCATGCATGCAGTTAGATCAGAATATTCATATTAGATTAAGGGTTGATTGGATTAAAGTTTTAGAAGTTACTGATTCACCCCTCCCCTCTTAGTAACTTAGCCTTGTTAAGAATATTTCCAACAATTGATATTAGAGCATTGTGGTTCTTAGGAGAAAGTTTAATAGCTTGAGCAAAGATCAAGGCCATGGAGATATTTAGACTTTACAAAGCTATTGACAATGAGAAGAGAGATTTGGAAATGGCTATTGCCTAACTCAAGAAAGAAAAGGAACAACTCTCTCAATCCCTTAAAAGAAGAAAAGAACTTGCAATTCAAATGAATGATCATCTCTACATTGAAGAAAATATTGAAGAACTTCATTCAAGAAATCTAGATGAAGCTAATGAAGCAATCAAAGAACTCCTAGAAAAGAAGGATTCCTTGCAAGAAGAAGTAAGAAAACTAAGAAGAGAACAAGAAATTCAGTCAATAAGGCTATGTGAAGTCATGGAAGAGAAAAACAATATAAAAGAAGAGATCGAAGGAAAGAACAATGAAATCCAGCACCAATCCCTTTAGCAAGAAAACTTCATTGATCAACTCTCCAATGCAAATGAAGAAATCATGAGCCTAAGATTTGAAAATGAAAGATTGAAGAAGGCTAAAAAACAAAGGCTAAGAGAGGAAAGGGACAAAGAGTTCAAAATTATAGAAGATGCCAAGAATAATTTGGCAGAGGTATCAATTATAGAGGTTAATTCATCTCAACCAATTTTTCTTTAGCTAGTAGAGGCAATTCAAAAGTTCAATGAAGATATAGATGGACAAGATAAGTTACTACAAAAGGTAGAGAAGAAGTTTGAGAATAAAGTGCAAGAGAAAATTTCTTAGCAAATTGCAATCTATCAAGTAGAACTTTGTACAATTTTACTAAGGAAATAAAGGACAAGTTGTCCAAGATTGATGAAGACCTCAAGGCGAGTGCTCAACAGTTGCAGCTTGACCCTAGTTCAAGCCTTGTACATTTCAATAAGATTAAATTTTTGACAGAGTTACAGGTAGAATTGCTTAAGGAAGAGGTCAGAATAAGATCTACATTAGTAGATATTCAAAAAATGATTCTTCCCATCATGGATGCGCTTCCAAAATATATTGCACATTCCAAAACCCTCATCCATGGCAACAACTTCTCCATAGTATGCCACATGATTGAGTTGTTAGTAGAAGTACAAATTGCACTACACACATGTAAGGTCTTGCAAGACATTTGGGACAAAATGTTGGCTATAATACTCAAGGTACACTCAAACTTTTTTTTCCATTTTGGCATTAATATGTAAATATATAGAATAAATTCTTGGCATTATTATCAAAAAGGGGGAGAAGACATAGAAGTCATAGAGAATATATAGAGGAGATATGAAAATGATTAGTTATGGGGGAGAAAATGCAAAGAATTAGTACATAAGTTGTAAAGGAAATGGGGGAGATAGATGTATATCAAGTATGTACAGTATAATATATAGAAGCCTTACCATGTACAAAAATATATGTTACAAAACAAAATTTGAAAAATCTCCAAAACAGTATACTCTATCAAGCCAGAATCACAAGGTAATGGATAAAAATATTTAAGATCTCCTTTTGAAATTTAGTTTTGGTCAATAAGAATTTTTGTCACTAATGCCAAAGGGGGAGATTTTTGACATATTAGTCAAGTTTGTTATTAGTGATATGCACTTATTTATTTTATAAGAATCCACCAAGCTTATTGTATAGTTAACAATGTTTACCAAGAATTTTAGTTGTTGTCGAGTTCTATAGTTGCTACCAAGTCCTTTGGAAAAATTACAGTGTTTACTAAGCAACTACAATTAGTGTGAAGATCAATAGTGTAAATCGAGCATCTTAGTCTATGCTAGGTTTACCAGAGTATACTGAGCTGTGCAGTGGTTACCAAGTTATCAGTTAATATGATGTGAGTCCAGTGTTAACCAAGCCACTCAGTGTTAACCAAGTGACTCAGTTTATACCGAGCTCTAGGAGATAGTGTTTACCAAGCTATGTAGAGGTAAACAAGTGATTCAATTTATATGACAAGTTTCACAGTACTCACCAAGTCACCAATGTAGACCAAGTTCAAGACTACTTAGAAGTGATCAATATGGACTAAGCTTCTATGTATACCGAGTGCATGATGATGCTAAGTAGTAATAGTGGATGCTGAGTATCAAAATCTCACCGAGTTAGTCTTCAAAGCTCGAGTGTCTACATTTGAGCTAACTTTCTAATATTTGTCTAAACTTGTATTATGGTTGACTTTGTAATTTGTATAATTGGATTTGTATATATGTAATGTATTGTATCACATCCAATGAGTGAGTGAATGAGTAGAATGTGAATGTATGTGCAAATATATACATGAAATCAATCTGATCATCAGAGAAGAGTAGAAAGTGTGAATTACAAAGGCTACAACACTATAAGGAGAAATAAAGATTCATCTATCACAACAAGGTAATTAATACACTTAAAGGAATCTCATTTAGCAAACCAAGTTGCAGATCAAAGATCAACTACTATTTTATCCTAATAGGTGAATAAGTTAAATCCTTTAACAAGGTAGACCTAACAGTCTTTTGCAAATCTCTTTATCGATTGCATACTTCATTGTGTGTTTGTAAATCCTTTCACAAAGTAGACCTAGCAGTCCTATCGCTCCTAAAAGGGCAAATCATTAGAAGTGATCAACGTAAGACTTAACAGGACAACTTTATACTATAGTCCTAAAGCTTGTGGGTATCATCCCCACACTAATTTTACTTTCTATTTGGAAGGTTTCTGGGTCACCAAATCTTTGTGTCAAAGTGTTATGTATGCTTTCATGTTTTTAGTTTCTCATGCATGTAGTTAGATTAGAATATTCATATTGGATTAAGTGTTAATTGGATTAAAGTTTTGGAAGTTACTGATTCACCCCTCACCTCTTAATAACTTAGCCTTGTTAAGAATATTTCCAATAGTTACACTTATAACACATGATCTATCTCCTTTCCTCATTAGGTCTTTGTTCTTTCGATGTCCTTTCATTAGATCTTCTTCTATCTATAGGGTTAGTATTCCTAGACATTCTACTATTACTTTTATTATTATCATACTTAGGTTTCCTACAATCAACTTCTTTATGACCCATACCATGACAATTATTATAATAAAAATCCTTAACATGATTAAATGACTTATTTGTATAATCCTTTTTCATATGACCTATTTTGTTACATGAAAAATACTTACCTCTAAATTCATACCTGGTTTCCTTAGGAGATTCCACTTTCTTTGGTTCATCCAATATTTCAACTTCCTTGTCTTCTTTAGGTTTATTAGAAGATTTGATTGGATTCAATCTTATCATGAGATTTATCCTTTTCTTTTGGATTTGACCTAATCTTAGGTTTCTTTGTAGACATGTTAAAATGATAACCAAGACTAGTCTTATCATAAGTAGGTCTCTGTATTGACATTGAATCATCAAGATTTTCTCTACTAGAATAAAGCTTCTCAAGTTATTACTTACACTATGTTAATTCACCTTTCACAATATTATTGTACTAATGAAGTTCTTCATGATCTTCTTTCAATGTTTCAAACTCAAATGTATTCTTTGCTAGACTTGCTCTAAGATTTGTATGCTCAGTCTTCAAATTAGTTTCAACTTTACTAGGATCATTCCTCAAAGTCAACTTTAGATTGATAATCTTCAATTCATGCTTCAAGAACTTGTACTCTATCTTCAGCTTTGAATAATCATCATCACTATTTTTAGATTCAATAAATTCAAGCTTGGATTTGAGATGTTCTATCTTTTCCTTCAATTGTCCAATGTATACTTTGGAGTCTTCGTATCTTTCCTTTAGCTTGTCTCTTTCTTTATTAAGGATATCAATTTTTTCAAGTGCCTCTTCAAGTTTCTTCATCAACTATTCCATATCCATAGGGATCTTACTCAAGCTATTAAGCCTCTTCTAAGTAACTGTGCTCTGATACCAATTGTTAGAAATAGGGATTACTTGCGGGGGAGGGGGGTGTGAATCAGTAATCTACAAATGTTAGTTGCCAACTAGATATTATTTCTTACTTTAAACCATACATATCCAAGTAATAAAGTAATGCTGAGTAGTAATAGTAACCATGAACAAAGATAACTCATAACACCATATTTTGTTAACTAGGGAAACCCTAGCCAAGGGAAAACCCTAATGGCGATGATGCCCACTAGATAATATATTGATATATAAGTTCCCTTGTAGAGGATGGACCTTGTTAGGAGTCAATGAGGAAATTCAATATAGAGAGTCCCTATTAGGAGACTTTGAATCCCTATTAGGAGATTCCAAACCTGTTAGGAGTTGTAGTACAATAGATGCAACATGAGCCCACTGCCCAAACATGGACTTCTAATTACAAGAAGAGATCACTACCCAAAAAAGTAATCAAACTTCTAGAATATATATTCTTTCTCATTTTGATCTCAAATCTTGAAATAGCTTCACAAACTTTGCATTTATAACTTTCATAGTAAGTTTGCATATCACAATACTCACACAACTTACATCACAATTATACTTCTTATTGCAAGATTTCCTTTGCATAAATACCATGCCTTTACAAAAATTGCTACTAGTTCAACTAAGACCATAATACACTTTTTCCACTTAGAGTAAACATATAGGATGTGGGCCCTAATTAGACAAGTAATTATTTTGAAAACAAAATAATTCTTTTCCTTTAATTCCACTATCCTCTCTCACCAGTAAAACATGAATATGTCTTTTTTGTATATTTTGTACTGAATTTTGAGGTTATATACATCATCAATAGCATGTATACTACCTCCATCTAACTTTTGTGGTCATAAAATAATGTCAGTAACAAGTTACAAACAAAACAATACACTGTTGTATACCAAATTCATACTTAGACAATTTTGTAATGCCAAAAGCTAAGTATCTTTGCTTTTGAGGTTTCCTATAAGCATGTGCATCATGTGTTTCCATAAATGACAAGAATTACAAATCTTCATTAACCAATTGTAAACAGATATGGCTATCTAGGAAGTTATAGCAGAGATAATGACCCTCCCATTTGGGGATAGCGACTAGGCAGTTAAAGTCATAGTTAAAGGTAGAAGAGACAAAAAGAAAAGGCAAGGAAAGTGAAAGGTAGTTAGAATACAAAAAATAAAATGTTGAAGATGCCTACAGAAAGTGCCACTTACCAGTTTTGCAACTGCTTCCCCAATTTTGTCGGAATACAAAGAATGTTTATAATGAAACAATATAGAAATATCTTTGTATTTGTTTTCAAATCACTTTTTGACATCTGTCCTCCCATATGAAGCTTGTTGCAATCCTTCTATGAAAGGATTTCCAAGATGTGGAGTGAGGGTTTGAAGTCTCTAGAATTTTTGTATTTTTGATATTATAGTCAGTCCAAGTTTTGTGTCAAATGTATGATTTATTCAATTTTACAAGTTTGAGAATACAATGAATCTTGATTGACATGTTTTTTCATGTCTTGAGTTATTTTTTGGGTTTCATACTAGTAATGTATGGTTTTCAAGGAAAACTAATACAAAAGAGGAGTTTTGTATATATGTGTCTCTAAGTTTTGTCTGGATTTTCATGTATCTGTTATTTTGAGATTGAAATGACAAAGGTTCTTTCAATTCATTGCATCTTGGATGAGTTGCATATCTTTTCATTGATTTCTTTTAATTCAAAAACTTAAGTAAATGCTTTCATGAATTGATAAGGTTTCTAGGTATATGGGAGTGATATTATAAGAATGAAATTTAGGGTTAACAAATAATAAGTTTAATTACAAGTCAATTAAATAGGTCTAGGGTTACTTGTTTGACACTATATATCAATGGATAAGGCACCGATCATTAATTCAGATGCAATATGATATAGTCATATGGTTGCATAATCCAAATTTAAATCAAAATCAATTTTCCATTTCCATAATGAAGAACTAAATTGCTAGTCATTCCCTTGTTGTAATAACTTTCTTGGAGTTTATAGTTAGCTACTATAACACATAAGTTGATTACAATATCAAGAAGAATATTGACCATTTATTTTATATAATGGATAAAATCTAATGAAAATAATACTATTGAATAAACATTGAAGAAGAACATCAAAGAAGAAGCCATCTTAATCCTTAGGTGCCCCCACCTTGGCCCTTAAGAACCTAAAGAGTAGAAAGACCATGTGTTCTTTGTTGAAGTTAGTCTAGATCTAAGAGAATTTCTACTGTGTGGGAACTAGATAATCCTTAGGCATTAATCTTTTCTCTGCATCTTGGTATAATGTTCATACAACATGTGGCTTTCTTAAAACACCAACACACTAAAAAAACTTATCGCCATATCATATAGCAATACAACCTACTTCATTGTTAATCATCGTAACCAAAACCTCATGTCCCCACTTACTGATGATCAGTGAAGCTAATGGTGATACACCTTTCTTTATTTCTCATCACCATATTGATAATATGTCTTCTCTGCATAGTGATAAACTTGATCGCTATATCTTATAGTGATATCTCACTCAACTTTGAAGATGATGTTGCTACTATTGTCATAGTATACATCAATACTTGAATATTTATTGTTGTAGCTATAAAGATATATGAAAAAATCATATATCTCATGGAGTTTCAAGAAAATAAAAAATAGGATCTTTTGAGTTGTCATTTTGCATGATGCTTAACAAGAGGAATTCTTTTGAACTCCTCTCTTGAAAAGCTAATCTGGCATAATCTCCAAGGTTTTGAGAAATCTTGTGATCTACTGAAATTTTCTCAATTGAAGATAAATGTATTTTTTCATAGGGAGGCCTTTTATAGTTCAAACCTATTTGGATAAAATATGTAACCTACTATTTTGAAAGTAATCACAAAAGAGATATATTTTTGGTATTTTCTATTGTTCAATGAATGCAATCTATCAATGCAACTATATGAATTCCTAATTTAAACAAGTGTTAGAAAAGAAAATAACAAAGATAAGGTACAAGAGATTAAAAAAAAAACTTGAAAGTGACATTCCTAATAGACATACACCATGGTAACAACACATTTGCGAGTTAAATCATTGAAAAGATTGGGTAGGAAACCAATGAAAATGGGAGCAACACTTCATCAAATCCATTGATGTAATCATCGATGGGAACTTAGTAAAAACTAAAAGATGTTTCATTTCTTATTGAATTGTAAGGCCATTAAAAGTGTGCTCATGTGAGACAAGAAGATATGAAGGAACAATAGGATAATCTCTTCTCCAACTCAATACATCAGCAAAATTAGTCAACACATGGATAACACCAAAACTAAAAGATCACACGATCAAATCAACACAAAAGAACCATTGGCTCCATTATTATTGATGAACAAGAGTACAAAAAAATAACACACTCTAGTAAGAATAACTACACTAAGAATGAGAGCACCAATAACATATAGTAATACATCAAAAAAATGGCCCAGATTATATATTACATCCCTATAGTGCTCATTGGAGACATGTATATATCTAAAGAGGGGGTTTGTACTATAGTATGCTTCACCTTATCACTCCTTTTTGGCATCTTCTCCTTCTAAGAAAGATCTATAATTGGAGTCTCTATGTATACTATAGTTAGGGTCATAGCCTCTCTATCATGATGAGTTTCCTAAGGTTCTTCTGGTATTTGACCCTCCTTTGATACTTCATCGACTGCCATTTGCTCAAGCTCTTCATCCTCTACTACTCGTTCCTCTATTTGTGTAATGGAAGGAAGTGGGATCATTGAGCCTTTATAAAAAATGATAGATTTTGAGATAGCAAGGGTGGTAGGCCTAGACGTCCTTGAGCTAGAGGTGGTAATTGACTCCAATCCTCTCATAAGGGTTGGCTCATGGTAGTGTCTCATATTTTGTCACCCATCATCTCAATTCCTAGGGACATAGAGACAATATTAGATATTTTAAAAACATCTATTTCTTGCCCCTCCTATTCTTCAATCCATTATTATTACTCATCTTTTGAAGTTGTAACCTAAATAAGTTTCCTGGGGATGGATGGCGGTGTCATGGTAGAACTTTTTCTCCTCTCTTCTTCCATAGCCCTAGCTAAGAGAGTCCTCTGACTCAAGGGAACATTATCCATCTTTTCATGCTCTTCTTCTTCTGCATTAGCTTCAAGGATGGTTTCTGGAACCTATGGGGGAGGAGTATTCTTTTTATTCAACTTTCTCATTTGTGTCCTTCCCATAGTGGACTCTATCCTAGCCTTCTTAGGAGTTGAGGGGGAGGTTTCTTCCTCTTGAATAGCTAGTGGCACCCTTTGTTCTTCCTCATCTAGTTATTATTTCTCTCCTAAAGGAGGAACTTGCTCAATCTCTTGGACTTGATCTGCTTGTTCATCTTGAGGTTTTGGTTGTGTTAGAACTTGTTGCTTGTATTGAGATGGCTAGGCCTGATCTATTTGTTCCCTACCCTTTGTCACTCACTACCTCTTTTTCCTTTATCTTCCCTAAAGTACTCAACCTCCCTCTCATTTTGATACAACATTTTTGGCCTGATTGGGGATTGAGTAGGGAAGGTTGGTACTATAACTTTCACACCTTACCCTTAACTAGGTGTGTTGTGGCTTAAAAAGTAACAACCTAAGGAACTAGGTCAAGGTTGAAAGGTTTCTTGATCCATTCCCTCATTAATTGGATTGTGTCTAGCTCTATTGTTGATATCTCCATTCTCATCCCTATCAACCTTTGCATTCATGACTGGCCTATCAAAGATTTTGTCACGATTGTACAAGGGATCCAAGACATCCTTAGTGTCTTTCTGGACATCTTTAAGAGAGATCTTCATTTTTAATGCTAGATATAGATTCATCCTACAATAATCCCTTATTTGGATATCATAGTCATCTATTGCATTCATCCAGTGGTCCTCTATAACATCTTCATGCACAAACTACTTCCCTGCTAGATGCTACACACAATATTATCAAAGTACAGGTGAGGGGAGTTGTACTCTTCCAAGGGATACTAATACATTTTGATTTGTAGGTCTTTATTTCATACTTTCTCTTGACCTTGAAGGGACCTATGGTGATTGGGCTAATCCATGTCTTCTTATGCTACTTTCTGATTTTGACATATGCAGATGTGAGTTTCCTAGCACTCTCCAATAAGATGAGCCTATCCAATTGATATATTAGGAATTTCTTTGGATTTACCATAGTACTAGCTACCCTTAGGCAAGTGAATATTTTGAACTAGATGCAGTAGGTACTGATCTCTGTGATCCTAGTCGCTACCTCTTCTGACATCCTTTTAGCATAATCACAATCTATAAAAAGGATGATTGAAAATATAAAACCATCATTCACTATTTGGTATTCCTTACTCTAATCTAAGAAATTGTTCTTCACTAGTTAAGGATATACCATATAAGGCTAGGCATTATTGAGATAAGGGGTGTTGCACACATTGTATAATATTGTTATAGTGTATTATTTTATTTTATTATGTAATGTTGCACCTAGATGGACATGCAACATGTAAAGATTCCCATGGGATATACTTGATGAGTTGTATTTTAATATTGTGATAATATTTCATGTAATTATTAAATAGTGGGGAAAAGAATTAAATTTATAATATTAATGTGGGGTCAATGGGTTAGGTAGCACATGGTTTTAGCACATGATTTATGTAATACAATTTGGTGGTTTTGTGGGACTTGCTACTATATAAGTAGCCACAAGTGTAGTTGTTGGTATGAGAAAGGAAAAAGGGAAAAAAGGCAAGAGTCGAGCAAGACAAGGCTTGATAGGTTAGCCAAGGGAGCATTTGTAAAGGTTGGAAGCATGGCATGGGATGTGTGGATTCATGCTTATTCACATGGATTGCTTAGTTCTGTCTATGGTTTTGAAGGCTTCCATGGTTGTACTAATGGTGTTTTTTGCTAGATAATACATGGTGATGGATGCTTTTGGACGCTGAGTTTTTTCCCTCAATGGGGGTTTCCTAGGGTATATCTTGTGTCACAATTTTTTAGGGTATTTTGTCTACTCTCTTGCATGTGAATCTCAATTTACATATTTATTTTAGATCTATTATGAATTATGTGAAAATAGTTATATTCTTTGTTGTAAGTTTCCTTACAAGTGGTATAAGAGCTATGGTTGTATTTTTGTAACCCTAGATTGGATCCATGGGAATGCATGAGAGGATAAAAGAAATGATAAGATACATGAGTTATTTGTTGTAGGTTTGAGGATTTTTGGTTTGCTATTATGATGGGATATTGGTAGATTTTGGGCATGTCAAATTGTTGGACAAAAGGGTTTTTTTGGATAATTCATTTAAATGAGGGTTTTAAGGGGAAGCTTGTAGAAATGACCTCTTGGGTAAAAATAGACCACACCATTGGATCTGGGTTGACATTTCCATAAATTTTGATATATAATATGCCCTAGTTTGGCTATGTTTAGAGAAATGAAAGAGTTTTTTAGTTTTAGCCTATGATGGCTGTCAAATTTAATCCCATCAAAATTTTTCATCACAAAAAAAAATAACAATGAAAATGATAAAGACACTATCTTAGTAAAATGGCCATAACTTTCTCTTAGGATATTGGATTTTAGACTTCTTATAGGCATTGGAAATCTAATTCAGAGCACTAAAACTTGGTATAGGTTTGGTTTTGCAATTTTGATATTTTGTCAAATTTTAACACCCTAAAATCTAGATGTTGTTTATTTGAGCACAAATTAGGGTATAACTTGGGCATACGGAGTCAGATTTTGGACTTCAAGTAGTCAATAGAAAGCTCTCGGAGAGCTCTAAACATTGGTTCAAATTTAGTATAGGTTTGGCATGATTTATTTGGTGATGTATTGATCTAAATATTTTATGGTATATATTGACTATGGTAGCATTGTGAGTTTATGACATTGTATGTTTGGAGATTTAAGATTTGATGTCATTGTATACTCAGCTCATATTTCATATTGGTCTCATGATGATATGGTTATCAGTGTTTTGATTTGAATATGTATGATGACTTGTTGGGTCTACAAGTTGTGGTGTTATAAGTAGTCTATACTTATAGGTTGCATTTATAGCTTGTTATGGGTTGTCTTTTCCCATTAATCTTTCATTATTGATGCATATTCAGTTTGGTTGCTTGGATTTGGGTTGTCTGTGCCCTACGTTACATGGTTTTCTAATTTTTCTTCATGTAGAAGGGATGAGATGTTGTTACCAGGTATAGTCATGGTGGAGAATTGTGGTTGACTATTTTATGTCAGCAGGTTGGACATATTGAGGATAAGATGCTTGGTTCATGGATATGATCATGGTGCCATGTATTTGGCATAACATGATTGGATATACAAGTATATCCTTAATGTTCATTGGTTTGGATTCCTAACTTGGTTATGGTGGTGTATCTTCTTAGTTGAGGATCATGGTTATTTAGTTTCTTTTGAAGAGCTCATGATGTGCACTTTGAGTTCTTTAATGGTTTGATGCCTTGGTTGATTCTCATGGTTAGAGAATAGTTTTTCATCATGATGTTATGGATAGCTTGGATACATGATTTAGTGGGAGCTTGTGACAGTGATGAGGTGATAGTGCATGATAAGTTCCTGGTTTGGTTTGTGGAGATGGTTGCATCTTGAGGACTTATAGGGTTCTTGGTAAAGGTGTGGTTTATGATTTCATTTGACATGTTATCTTTGGAGTTAGGATAATTTTATTATTATGTTATGGCATACTCTTGATACACATTTAGACTTTTGATATGTTATAGTATGTTCATATGGAGCATGTTATCTCTTTGGTTGAGATTGTTAGATCATGTTGTCATATTTATGCTCCTAAGGCCATGGTTGGAACTTTGACATTGATCTTGGTTTAGTTTCTTGGTATTGATTATATTGATCATAAATTAGATAATTCATGATATTGTTATGTTTCATTTGGAGTTGGCATGGATTGATTAGTTAAAGGTGCTCATGGATACTTACAGATGGTGGTGATGCTGATTTCTCTTGGATTAGAGAAGTATTTGTTGGAACAATTGATGGTTTCAATAGGAATTTTGAGGGGCATTCACTTGATATGGACTTGAGAAGAGATTGTTCTTAGATGAGTCTTGGTTGGAGACTTGTATATCTTGATGGTCATTCTCATTCCCCACTCTTGGTCTACTTGGCAATTTGCTACTTGAGAGCTATAGCCCATTGTTTCTCTCAAGCGCATTATATTTATGCTTGTCTTTCATGGATATGGATATTGAGCTATGGTACATGAGTTAGTTCTAGTGGGTTCATTTGAGAGATGATTAAGAATTGGTTATCTCCATTTACATATGTTGTTATATTAGTTGAGTTTGGGAGATGGTTTTATATTGGGCATATTCCTTGAGTTAGGAATGGTTTATGAGTTTGATCTTCTTGTGAGAGGCTTACATCCATGATTAGTTATATGGTATGGTTTAGGTATTGTTGAGGCTTCTTGGTTGGGGTTTTATGGAGGAGATCATACTTGAACAATTTACATCTAGAGGTGTATGTAGAAGGACATGATCTAGGTTATGATTTGCATGGTCCATCTTTGGTCTTGGTTATCTTCTTGGATGTTCAATTTTTTCTTACATTAGATTTGAGTTTGGTTAGAGATTGTGATCACTGGTTTTTGATCATGTATGTCATCTGAGAGATGACATGGTTATTCCTCTATCTCTTTCCTCTATTGGTTGTGGAGAAATTAGGAGAGCATTGGAGATTGGTTATGAGTGTTGTTCTTGCAGGTTATTGGTTTATGTGTTGTGGATGTCCTTGAGACTACATGGATTCACTTCTTTGAGATGTTGTGAATAAATTGGTTATAGATTTGACATTATCTTTTGCAATAGGAGCTTCTTGGTATATATGTAGTAGGTATTTATCTTAAGGCTTGTGATTGCAAGTTACAAATTAGATATGTTGATGATTTGAGATTCACTTGGTATACCTTTGGAGGTATGGATAGTTAGATGGGTTTGGCACTTGTTATGGGTGCTATTTTAGGCATGGATATTTTTGCAACTATGGATATATATGATTACCTTTGGATCAGGTTTTTTGTGCTTGACATTTCAATTAGTATAGAATTTTATGATCTTCTAATGCAATAAGTTGGGTGGTTTTCTCTTTGGATGGCTTCTATGTATGTTTGGTGTTAGTGGCATAATAGAAGGTGGCTTCATTCATGTTTGAGATGCTAGATACTCTGATTTTGTTGTGGGTACCAAGATGGAGCACATGGTGTACTTTGATCCATGATGGTGGATGTGGTAGGAGGGATTGTTCCCTTGTTCATTTATGTGGCTATGGATTGACCCTATGCAATGAATACAATGAGTGGGAGATTGTTGAGATAAGAGGTGTTGCAAACATTGCATAATATTGTTATATTGTAATATTTTATTTTATTATGTAATATTGCACCTAGATGGACATGCAACATGTAAATATTCCCATGAGATATACTTGATGAGTTGTATTGTAACACTGTGATAATATTTCATGTAATTATTTAATATTGGTGAAGGAAATTAAAATTTCCAATATTAATGTGGGGTCATTGGGTTAGGTAGTACATGGTTTTAGCACATGGTTTATGTAATACCACTTAGTGTTTTTGTGGGACTTGCTACTATATAAGCAACCACAAGGGTAGTTGTTGGTATGAGAAAGAAAAAAGGGGAAAAGACAAGAGTTGAGTAGGACAAGGATTGATAGGTTAGCCAAGGGAGCATCTGTGAAGGTTGGAAGCATGGCATGAGAAATGTGGATTCATGCTTGTTCACATGGATTGCTCAGTTGTGGCGATGACTTTGAAGGCTAGGTTTTTTCCCTCAATGAGGGTTTCCTAGGGTATATCTTGGGTCACAATTTTTGTGGGTATGTTGTCTATTCTCTTGCATGTGGATATCAATTACATCTTTATTTCATATCTATTATGCCTTATGTGGGAATGGTTAAATTCTTTGTTGCAAGTTTCCTTATAGGCATTGCCATCTTGCTTTTTCCTTGTTGGTTTGAATTTTCACATGATAAAATTCCTTTGCCTAGGAATAGAAATTCTAGATTGTGTCCATAAATGGTGAGTAGGGTTTCTAGCTAAGTCATCCTTTTGTTAGCCCTTGAAATTTTTTGTGAAAACCTTACGTTTCATTCCATTCATAAATTGTCAGGTACAAAATGTTTGATTTTTCAAATCGGGTGAATATTCTATTCCCTTTATATCTTTCGCGCCCGAACCTACTTTTCCTCTTAGATTAGCCAACTGTCCAATCTAAATAGATCCACCATTGTCATTTCCTCACTATGAAAACATGGGAACTCTTTATGTATAGGGAGGTAGTGAGTGCCAAAAAGTTATAAGATGGGATCGCAAAATGAAGACACGATGGTCAAAGAATTGTTTGCTACCCAATTTCTTAGTCACATACACCTTGCAAGTACTATTAAAGCCGAAAAAGGGACCCAGTTAGAAATAGTCAAAAGTTGGCACCGAAATGAGGGTCTTTTTGATGCTTCACTACCTCACTATCAAAAAATTTTAACATCTCACCATTAGTAAAGTAGCGAGGCACCATAAAATATAAGACACGATGGCCTCAAAATTTATCGGTAACCATGATTTTTCTAGGTGGCATGACTAGTAATAACTACTATTGTCAGAAGCAGTTGGTAGGAGCAATACCAATTTGATGGGTCCTTGTATTTCATGGCACTGAGATTTATTAAAGTTGCCAGTGCTTGCTACCTCGCTATCAAAAAATTCTAGCATCTCGCCATTAGCAAAGTAGCGAGGCACCATAAAATCAATAGTTGGTGGGACCTCTAGTAATGTGGATGATGACTAGGACTGAAGTAAAGTCTTTTTGGGTGCTCATTATGCAGAATCTCCTACTTCATCAATACTTTGGACCCATGCCCCATTGATCAAGTGTACAAGAGATCCTGATCATCAAATCAAAGTAGAATCAATAGTCCTTGCTATCTCGCCATGAAGAGCTGCTAGGGGGATACGTATAGTGAGGTAGTGAATGAGGGCCCACCATTGTCTTTCTAAGCAGTATAGTAACATATCATCTGCAAGATCAAGATCAAATCGATGGTTGTCTCTATTTCAGTATGGCAAGGTGCTCGTTCTTTATGTATAGAAAAGTAGCGACTTGCTAACACATCTCCTCAGTCGCTAGTTGGTCCAGACAGAAGCTCCATCAAGGAAAGAGCTGTGTAAGTGGGTAATTTTCATTGGATCGATTGACCAACTTGTCAAGTGCAACACCTAGTTGTCTTTCTCCATATCCCCTAATTGTAGGATTTTTAAAGATTGACGGTGCAGATTTAAATGCAAAATATGGTGCCACTCAATGTATTAATTAGACATGAAAGATTTGCATGTGAGGAAAAAATAGAGTATAATATAGAAGATTTTATTAGTTTCACCTTATGTGAACAAAGATTTCAAGCTATTCCTGAGCAGAAGCAATTGTTGAAGAAAATCATGCTAGAGTTTGGGAAGCTTGTGAAGTAGTTTGTTTGTAGAAAAAATGTATAGGAATACAAAGGAAACTGAGGATGAAATTCAAGTAAGTAAATCTGCTATAATCTTTGTAGGTGTTTCATTTCTATAAAGCATAATCAAAGATACCTCCAAAGAAGGGATTTTTAGGTCAAGTAAATTATTTGGATAGAAATGTACATGATGACTTGCTTGAGTTGCTGCTTGAGTCTACTGTAGAGATAGTGCAAGTTAAAAGGTTGACCTCTTTAAACTCTAGGTTGAGGATAGATAATGGATTGTATGACAAGGGTAATTGGGTCTAGGATGTTCAAACCATGCAAACTAGTTTGAATTTGTTCAAGAAATGGTTTGTAAAAAGGAAATTGTATGCCCCACATGCTAATATATGGAATTTCAACCTCAAAAAGCTAGTTGTTCCTAGTGTGTTTATGGATTGTGACCTCTTTGAGGCCATGGTGAAGAGTTATGATCAAGCCACTAGGGTAGTGAGAAGAATAGATGGTGAAGTTTTAATCACCATCAATCCATAAGAGATTAGGGAAGTTTTCTATTTGGGACCTCTCACTAGGTATCATGTGCCCATTGATTTGACAGAATTAGAAAAAGAATATATGTTAAAGAAGGATGTAGTTAGACAAGGTGCTCTAAAGGCCCACATTGGTAGAATTGGAACCCTACCAACAATAACATCATCCTCTAAAGAACCTTTTAAGAAATCATGCTTCAGTGCTAGGGTAGTAGAGATATATAGGACCCTATGCATAGTTTTTGGAGAGGATGAAGAAGACTTTATCCATGTGAGTTTTATGTATATGATCACTCAAATCTCCTCATTTGGCGTGGAAATAATTTTTGATTTTGCTTCTTATCTGGTTGATGAGATTCACAGTGAATTGGTGGGGATTGCAAAGGCTAAGGTTGAAAAGGTTTTGGGCCAATATTCCTTATTGATGCACATGTTTCTGTTTAAGGGGGCTACATACTTTGGTAAAGAAATGGTTTTGAACAAAGAACAAGAGGGGGAAACACTACCAGTTCAATTATGGAGTGTAGATATGACATGAGAGGAAAAAAATTCTATTTTTGTTAGATTTGATAGGAACTTTGCCTCCAAATTAAGATGCCTCATATTGAGTGACAATCCTAGAATTCCTAAGGTACTAATGCACCTTTTTAGGCCTATGGACAAACCCCATAATCTAAAAGTTTCACATAATTGGGGAGATGTCATCCCATATTCAGTTTCAACTATCATTAGAGTTTATGGATTCAAAGGGATACCCCATGTACTACCTTACCAAGTGCCCTTAAAAGTAGGAGTGGCTGAATTTTTGTGGCAGTTGGGAGAAGTGGAAGAAGCCTTTTTGCACAAAAGGGGAACATGATCAATTTTTCCCACTTGCACAGTAGCCCACCAGTTTTTAATAACCAAGGAAGGGTGGGTCTTCCTCTAAATTTTTTTGGATCAGTATAAAATGGCAATATCTCACTCTCATTTTTGTGATGCAGAAGATTTCTTTAATTCTTCTCTTAGGCATAGAATCAAGCTTCGTCTAGTTCAACATGAATTTTATTTCCTTGAAGATGTAATAAGGAATGAGTACTCTCTGCAAGAGCAAGAAACAAAGAAAGAAAAATGGAGAGTCTATTCAAAAGTTTTGGATTTTATTAATTATTTTGATAAAGATTACAACCCTCTTAGTAATTTTGTGACTACTACAGATAGAATAAATAAGATTATGAGTACATTCCCTGAAATAATGGAGGTAATGAATGAGAAGAAGCAACATTTCATTGATTCTTTTCTAGAAAAAGCCAGGGAAATGATGAGAAGATTGGGTTTCACTCCCAATATAAGGGCAAGCCCATTGGTTGTGCAAAGGAGGATAGGATATACTGGCATTCAGGATCAAAGGCCCATTGTGAATAAAGGAAAATAGATAGTTGAATCTACTAGTGCTAGTTTTGAAGAAAGGCCACCTGAACCCTCTCTTAAGAGAAGAAAGATAATAAGGGAAGAGAAACCACATGATGAAGGTTACTCACCTTCCCAAACCCCTATGAGAATTGAGGAGGAGCAGCTCATTGATGAGAAAATTGAACAAATTAGATCACAAGGGGGAGCCTTTGTCACCTAGGTAGAGATTGATGAAGGAAACCCCCAGGAGCCTCCTATGCCAAGTTTTGAGTTAACTATAGAAAATTTCAAGGGAAGGGAATTAGACCCTATTTTAGACCAAGCCAGTCATCAATTTTTGTCTAATGATAGTTTTGTAAGGTCTAGGGCTTTCCATCAGTTTGCCTGGAGAGCAAACATGCACATTTTTGAGGAAAGATGTAAAAATATGAAAGTAGAGCATCCAGTGATGGATGAAGCCTCCATTAAGGATAAAATAAAGGAACAAATGATACAAGAGTTCCATAATATAACCCCTAAAGAGGGGAGACAGATGGTAAAGGCTAAAAATATTTTATTATTTCCCAATTGGGACATTGTTGATGCCTTGATTTTTAATTCTGTGTCAAATAATTTGGGATTGCAAGATCTAGATAAAAAGGAGTTCTTGCGAACTGCATTCAATAATGACCAAGCTGCTCTTGTTATGTGGTCATTAAGAAGAGGATCTAGGGCTGCTCCATCATAGCCTAATGATTCAAGACTAACAGGGAGTATCATTGTGAGGAGAGTTGTTGATACCTCACATGTATAGGCAGCCCACATGAATATGGATTATTCTCAATTTTCCTTGGCTACTATTGAAAGGGAAGAAAATGAAATGACTGAGCTATAGAGCAAGTATGAAACAATGGTGGATGCCTACAATAAAGAGGTGAAAAAGAGAATTGAGCTTGAGAACAAGCTATTGGGAAAATCGACTAGGCCAAGAATAACATACCCTTGCCCCCCAGTTGAAGCCTTCAAATCCACCCCCCTCATAGAAATACCAGATACACCCTAAAAGCCAAAATACTCCACTGCTGAGGATTTTGAAGAAGAAAAACGTAAACTGTGGGCCTTACATGTAGAATTAGAATCCAAATATGAAGATAAACTAAGAAAAGCTCTCACATATTTGGGAGACAAAGTTGAATGGCCACTAATTTATGATCAGTTGGCTAGGGTGATCAGTATCTGGGAGGATTTGAAAGCCAATGATGAGACTCTAATGCCTATTGTGAATAAATGAGTAAGAAGGGAGAAAGAAATAACATTTTTGTGTTTCTCTGTTATGGATGATTCTTTTTATCAAATTGAAAAAAACATTTGATATTGTTTCTAATCTTGCTAATTTTGATAATAAAAGGATTCATTTACAAAAAATAATAGTAGGCTACTTGAACAAGTACAAGAGCCAAAAATTTAGTTTGTTTCCTCGTGCCCTAGATAAAAAGAATAATTTGAAAAGAAAAGATGAATGGGCAAAGGAACTTGATGATTTATTCTGTTTAAGAATGAATCAAGTCATTAATGAAATAGGGCATGCATGGTGGGCTACCACAATAGAAGAAATGGTGAAGGGCCAAATATTCTTTGATTCTTTAAAAAAAGAATTCATTGCCATTAATAATGAAGTTGAATATGTGCTAGAAAGACAGAGGGATATTTCACAATTCAATTGGCTAGATGACACATTATTTGACAAGTGGATGGTAGAAATGACTCCTGGTGAACAGTTTGATGAAGGTGAAAATGATAGTGATGAAGTGCAAGGTGAGGAAATCCAAATCATTGATAACATCACTACTCAAGCCCAACTGGACGAAGAAGACAAGAATAATCTATCACTTTCAGTTGTAGACTTGGAACCACAAAATGTTGATACAACTAAAGAAAGGGAAAAGGTAGATGTTGTTCCCACCATACAAGATAAAGGTAGTGAAAACCCATAGGTGGAGGTTGGCGTGCCATCATCAGAACAAACTTCATAATTGGTTAATTTTGTTGTTGCATACGAAGAAGGATAAGAATAGTAGCCAACTCAGCAACATTAGAGCATGTGATAGAAGCTGACCCACCTAAAAGAATGTTTTGATTTGGATATCTTTTGTTACCCATATTTTTGTCATTTTGTGATAGGTGTATGTAAATATTCCTTGTAAAGGACACCTGTCATTTTCTTTTAGCCTTAAGCTTGTTGCATCTCACACTATATAAGTGAGATTCCAAGGCTAGAGAAAGGGTCCAAATTCTATTTTTCTAAGTGATATACTTAATCTATTTTGGTCCATTGTTTGGAACAAGTTTGTGATGTATTTTTTCTTTTAGTTCCTAAGAATACATGGATAATAGAATGATCCCTGTGTTTCTTCCAAAGGTCATTCTAAGTTTATTGTAAATGTATACAATTTTCAAAGAAAATGAATACAAATTATGAGCTATCCCCATATCAATTCTTTCTAAATCTTATCTCCTTTTGATCACTTGGTTGTCTTGATATTGTATAAGTAAAGGCTTGTGCAATTGAATTCAATCCAGTTAGGTTGTATATTTGTTTATCATTGTTATTAATTCAATGGATTAAGTAAAATCTTTGATGAATTTGGTAAGATTGTTGTAGTAGGGGAAAGGATTTTTGAATGATGAATTATGATAAGAATTGCTGATAAAAATTGTTGTAAGGCAACAAATTAGATCTAAGAATTTGTTGTAGACTCAGAACCCTAATGGATTAGGCACTGATCAAATTTGATCAAGCTGAAACAAAAATGTGTCATAAATGATTGTCAAAAATGTAGAATTAAATCAATTTTACTTTTATTTCCTATAGATCTTCAAAGTTGGCCAGTACTTGTTTGCATGGAATGTTTTAGCTTTAGTTAGTCACTATTGCTGAGAGCACCTATAGATCTATAGAATAATTTTGGCCATATCTGTTATATGGGATGTGTTTATCAAATTATCAAGAATTGTGCATGTATTTGAGGATTTGAGATGAGAATTAGAATGAAACTAAAATAATCCTCATATAGTATTTCCTAGTCTTGAATCATCCCTGGGTATACCCACCCTGGTTTTACAGAGCCTAAAGAGTAGAAAACCACTCGTGGTTTTGTTGAAGTTGGGACCAAATGGTTTGCACATACAATTTCTAATAAGAATTGGCTAGTCTTTAGATTGTGTGAGTATTGTCATCTTGGTATTAAGCATTTTGTTGCATAGTAGTTTTAAAACACCAACAAAATGGAAACTCTACTGGGGACTTGTCCAACACATCTATGAAAAGTATTGTAGTTTCTTTGGTTCTGTTTTGTACGTGTGTGTTAGGTTATCTAAGTTTTTCCGATGGTTATAAGTGAATGTTTTAGTGATAAACCTTGAGAATTTAAAGAGAGAATAGCCCAAGTACCACAACTACACATTGACGTATCTAGCCTATCCAAGTATCTTATCTAACAAGCAAGAGTTGTAGTCTTACAACATCATTGATTGGTCTATCTGTGTCAAATATTTTTATCTCTATTTGTGTGTTGTTTCCTTTGAGTCAGGAATAACTGTCATTGTGTATTTTCCCAAGAATAGGGTGGTGACTCAGTCAAGGTTTTGAAGCTAGTGCTTATTTTAACAAAAGTTGAATATGGCTGACAAGAGAAAGAACACAAGAGCTTATATGAGAGCCAATCTTGATGTACCAATGTATACTGATTTAACCCAAGGTGGTAGGAAGAACCAAAATAAGAGAAGGACAGATCCAAATCCCACCTGGAAACCCAGAGGTAATGCATCCGTCAATTCCTAGTATCAACCAGTATTAGGAAGAGAGTCTTCTTCACTTAGTTCTCAATCAAAAACTACAAGACTCTTAGAAGGCATTTTCAGTACCCCATTACCAGATGAGAGAGTTTTTCAGGACAAAGATGTGTCCACAGTAGGAATTGCTTCATCAAGGCCTGATCCCATAGTAGATATGAACTATAGGCTAGGATTTAGGAGTTCATTTGATGATCCTTTTAATCTTAGAGCATCCCCATACATGGAGCCCAATCTTATAGATCTAGATGATCTTGCTGATTCAGAGGCTACTTTGGTGGATCCTAAAGAAGTGCATTCTGAGATAGGAGTTTTGAAGAAATGGATTGTTGAAGAAGAAGCTAAATGCATTCATCTTGAAAAGTAGAAGGAGCAATCCACCTTGGATGCCATAATAGAAGGGATACTCTATTGAGAAGGATGGCTTCCTTGAAGGAGTACAATAAAAAGTTAGAAGAAAATACCACAACTCTCCATATTGATGTATTTGGAGATGTAGACAATCTGAGAGCTAAAGTTCAAGAACAAGGAAAACACTTGAATCAAAGGTGAGAAATAGTTATTTCTCAAGTCCAAGCCTATAAACTTGTTCAAGTGGACCCTGTAGAGCCCACTACAAAAGGTCCAAATAAAGGGAAAGGAAAAGCTATAGGAATCCAAATAAATGAACCTCAAGCTCTACCAAGCAAACCCATACAACCCTCCATGTAAAAATTAGATCTAGAGCTGGAAAAGGCTAGAAAGGAGAAGAAAGATCTTGCAAAAGAACTTGAGAAGGTTGAGAATGAAGCTCAAGCTGCAAAAACTAGGAGAAAAATCCAATTCATAAAATCTAATTCTGCATTTTCTTCATGGCCCAATTTGTCCATCCCACCTACAACTCTAGCACCAGCTAGTGGTCCAATAATCTCAACTTAGGGAATATCCCAATTTTCTCCTACCTCATCATCCACTATTAGCACCGAGGTCCCCTTTGTCTAACCTCAACAGTCCCAAGCTACTCCTCTAAACCAACCTAACATAGCAAGTACCTCAAATGTTCCTAGTTTCTAGAAGAAACCTGTATATATCTAGAAAAGTATAGACAAATATCATTTGCTGGTATTCCTGGTGCTCCACATCCCATATCGTTTGATTTAAAAGAAAAAGTGGTTAAGTTCTTTAGGAATAATGCTATTACTGGTGAAGAACATTTGAGAATTTTCATTGATATGTTGAATGATAATGAAGTTGAACATGAAGATATGGTAATGAATTTTTTTTTGCATTCGCTAACTGAGGATGCAAGGGATTGGTTTAGGAGGTTGCATGATGATAGTATCACCTCGTGGAGTGACTTGGACAAATTATTCAAGGAGCGATATGGAGACAACACTAATGTAGGATTCATGTTAAATGAATTCAACAACATCAAGAAGAATTCCAATGATTCCACATTCGACTTCAATGTAAGATTCTAGAAAGGTATGTACAGACTATTTCAAGTTATGAGGTTAAATGAGGATGTCTATCTCACAGCATATTTCAATGCTTTTGATAGAAAAATGGCTTATCAATTGAGGGATAAGGATCCCAAGACTTTAAGGAATGCCTATAAAATTGTAGTAAATATAGAGAATAATAGGAAGGCATCTAGAAAACTAGGTAGGAGGGATGATCCAAAGCTTTTTAATCCCAAGAACAATAACAAAAGGGAGGGTGATAAAACTCCTATAGGAAAAAAGCCATAAGAACCTACTATAGGCTAGGTCTTGGAATTACTAAAGAAGATGAATCCCACTAGTTTCAATAAGCCAAATGTTACTGAGAGAACCCCTGTAAATAATAACAATTTCAATAGGCAACATAGAATGCAAAATTACCCTTACACCACCTAGTGGAAGGATGGTAAGCCAGTCCCCAACCAGACACAAAATGTGAAGGATAAGGGTACCCGAGATCCCCTGCAAAGGAATACTATAAATATGAATGATGATGTACCATGGTGCATTGTATGTCAATCACCTCATTCTGCTGATTATTGTGCAATTGCTCAGTCATTTGCCCATGATCAAGGTGTGCAGCCTAAAGAAGGAAGTGAAGAGAAAAGCCATGATGATATAAGTTGCAATATGGTGAGCATGTGTGATGAATTTGTAGATTCTGATTCTAAGGAACCTAAAAAATGATATTACACATCAGAGAATTGCTTATCATTTACATCATCAGAAAGTGCTTTCAAATGATGAAGGTTATGATACAGATAAGGTATGTGTTACATCTTCTGATGTAGGTCACACAAGCTTAAGAATGCCCTCCAAAGAAGAGATTGACAGAATCATAGTAGAAATGATTTCTCAGGTCCATAGTAACTACAATTTGAGAAATAGAATAGTAAATAATGATGTAGGAAAGCCATCGCCAATAGTGGCATGTTGTGATGGTTAAGTTGTTGTGTTATTATCCTTGCCATCAAGTTTCAAATCTCATGGGGATGAGGTCCCCCATTTTTTGCCTCATTGGTTCATAGCTCTAGGTCAAAGCATTTACCCCTCTTTAAAAAAAAAAAAAATGATGTAGGAAAGCCATCCAGTGTATTCATAAAAGATATCACCCATAAGATGAATGATCAAAATAAGAAAGTCAATGTGGATGTGCCTAAGATCAATGAAAACAAGGGAAAGAAGTGGGAACCAAAAAAGAAGGTTAAGTTTCGAATAAATGAAATAGAAAAACCAGTTGTGCAACCAATGAAATTAGAACTTGATACTATCAAGCAAATAGTGGTGTCTTCTTTTCAAAAGACTTCAACTCTAGGTACTCTTGTAAAACCCACTATTGTTGAACCTGTTGATATGATATATATGTTGTCCCAAATTACTATAAAAGTACCTTTTTCTAAACTTCTTAGAATTGAAGAACATAAGAGTAAGGCTTTATCATGGTTGGGGGGGATAGGAAACAATAATATTGTTGTAGAACAAATTGTTTCCCAACAAACCCCATTAGTAGTCGAGGAAAGTGGTATCATATCCCAAATTCCCCAAATGTTTTTAGATGATTCCTCAGTGGCATTTATAGAAGATATTGACCCTTTTTTCCTCAGTCTGATCATAAAAGGGAAGACCCTAAAAAATTGTATGATAGACTCAGGGGCTTCTAACACCATAATGCCTTTCAAAGTAATGGAAGCCTTAGGGTTAAAAGTGGACACCAAGTAGGGTAGATGCAAAGGAATGGATGCTAGGAAAGTTCCAATCATAGGCACCATAAATGCTTTACCATTCAAATTAGCTGCATATCCTGAAGTAGAGTTAACCATGTCTGTCCTTGTAGTGGATATACCTCCACACTATGGAATGTTACTCTCCAAAAAATGGAGTGCTACCATGTGGGGAAGCCTGCAATTTGATTTGACTTATGCTACTTTCCACATAGGGGATAAAGTGGTCTAGGTAAATAGAGAGCCCAGGGCTAGTCACATTTTAGTGAAACAAATTGACAAAGACTTCACTTGTTTCTTAGATACTAGTATAAATGCCTTCAGGGCTGAATTGATTATTCAAGAAGTTAAAAATTTACCTGCTATCATTGAACATGAAGTTGAATGTTGCACTAACTCACCAGTATTATGGACAATTTTTTTTGATGGGGAAAGTTCAAAAGAAGGTTTTAGGGTAGGGGTAGTTTTTGTCCCCCCTGAGAAAAATACTTTTAGATATTCATTTACTTTGAAGTTTTCTTGTACAAATAATATTGTAGAATATGAGGCATTGTTGCTAGGATCGAAAGTTGCCACACATCATGGAATTAAGAAGTTACATGTCATAGGGGGTTCTGAATTAGTTATCTCCTAGATAATAGAAACTTATGCATCCAAGAATAGGAGATTAAAGTAGTATAGAAATGTAGTTTGGGATTAGATAGAATGTTTTGATGCATTTGGTATCTCATGGAGAGATAGGACTCAAAATAAGATGACTAATTTGTTAGAAAATGTAGCAATCAAGCCTAAGGAGATATCATTTGCTAGAATATCTCAAATTGAGGTACAAAGTAGACTTTCCATACCTGATAACATTGAAAATTGGAAAGTCTTTGAAGATGACAAAGACATTATAAACTTTTTGTTAAATGAAGACAAGTACCATGGTCAAGAAATGGATTGCAGTGAATTAAGCGAAACCATAGATGGTAAGCAAACCATTTTTGGCCAAGAGATCATGCAGTTGAAAACCAACAAGGTGCCAAAGGGGTTAGTGGTCTTGGAAAATATTTTTGATAACCAGGATAGAGTAAAACCAAGAGTTAAGGACCCTAAGCCTCATGAATTAGAAGAGATAAACCTGGGTACTGATGAAGCTCCCAAAAAAGTTTATATTGGCCAAAACCTGCATGCTAGAATTAGAAAAACATTGATTGACTTGCTTAGGAAGTATAGACATGTTTTTGCATGGTCATATGATGACCTTAAGGCCTATAGGGAAGATTTGTTCCAGCATGTCATAGCATTAAAATATAATATAAAACCTTTCAAACAGAAACAAAGACCAATAAACCCTACCCTAGCTCCCAAAATGCAAGAAGAGTTGATGAAACTAAGGGATGGGGGGATAATCAAACCAATTAGGCATTCCACCTAGGTTTCAAATTTGGTACCTATCAGAAAGAAGAATGGAGACATAAGATTATGTGTCAATTTTAGGAACTTGAACATTGCATCTTTGAAAGACAATTATGGATTACCTAATATGGAAGCCATATTGCAGCAAGTGACTAGTTTTGAGCTAATGTCAATGATGTATGGTTTCTCTGGATACAATCAAGTTCTAGTAAAAGAAAGTGAACAATTCAAGATAGACTTCACAACCCCATGGGGAACATATGTATATGTAAGGATGCCATTTGGCCTAATTAATGCAGGAGCTACTTTCCAAAGAGCCATGGATGTGGCATTTCATGATTATGTTGAAAAATTTATGGTTGTATACTAGGATGATCTTATAGCATATTCTAAGAAGGCTTAGGATCACTGCAGGAATTTGGAGAAAATCTTTATCAAAGCTTTGGAATATGGAGTATCCTTGAACCCAAAGAAATGCACATTTGGGGTGACAGAAAGAAAATTAGTAGGACATATAGTGTCCAAGAATGGGGTGAAAATAGACCTTGAGAGAGTAGCAACTATTGATAAAGTCCCCAAGCCATAGAATGTAAAAGGAATTCAATCCTTCTTTGGCCAAGTTAATTTTCTTAGAAGGTTTGTTACCAATTTTTTTGAAATTAGTAGACCTATCTCAAAGATGCTCAAGAAGGGAGCCACTATAGATTGGAATGGTGAGCCTTCACAAGCATTCCAGGATATTAAAACTATAATAAAAAATGCTCGAGTACTAAGAAATCTAGATTACACAAAGCCTATACATATTTTTTATTTTGCATCCTTTCACACTATAGTTGCAATCTTGTTGCAGAAAAATGAAGAAGGATATGAACAACCCATTGCCTTCTTCAGTAAGTCACTGCAACTTGCTGAATTAAAATATGAGATAAATGAAAAAAATTCATTTGCTTTGGTAAAGGCTATAAAGGATTTTAGATGCTACCTATTAGGTGCTATTATCATTTCTTTTGTACCTATTGCAGTTGTGAAGGATATATTTTCTCATCAGGAAGTATCAAGCAGAAGGTGTAGATGGATCAATAGGATCCAAGAATTCAATAATGAAATATAGATAACTAAGTTGGTAATAGGTCAAGCTTTGGCTAAACTCATGGCTAAACCTAATTTGGATGACAATCAGATAAATGTGGTGGTCAATGTCCTCAAATTAGACTTATGTGACATGGATCATTGTGATTGGTACACCAATGTTAGATATTACATGCAAGACATGGAAGCTCCTCCCAATTTGCTTGAAAATGAAAAGAGGAGTACTAAATTGCAAGCCATCAGATACATAATTGTCCAAGGAAATTTATGGTGGAGAAATTTTGAGGGAAAAGAAGTCTTGGGGGAAATGCATGTTGGAGTGTGTGGAGGACACTATATGGCCAAGACCATTGCACATAAAGTGATGAGGGCTAGATTTTGGTGGCCCTCCCTTTTCAAAGATGCCCAAATTATGATTAGGAAATGTGACCCTTGTTAGAGGTTTGCTAGAAAACTAAAGTTCTCAAGTAATACTCCATTGAAGCTAGTAGAGGTTCAAGCACCCTTTCAACAATGGGGTATGGATTTAATAGGAGAGATTTCCCCCAACTCTAGCACTGGCTATTCTTGGATTCTAGTGGCTACTAACTACTTTAAAAAGTGGGTAGAGGCTATTCCCACAAGAAATGCAACAAGTAAAGTTGCCAATAATTTCCTACTAAATAATATTATCTCCAAATTTGGTTGCCCTCAAAAAATTGTAACAGACAATGCAATGTGCTTCAGGTCTGAGGAATTCATTAAATTTTGTGATAAATATGGAATAAAAAGGTCATCATCTTCTCCTTATCATCCATAAGGGAATGGACAAGCTGAATCCACAAATAAGAGCATGTTGAAGGTTATTAAGAGAACCTTGGATGATCACAAGAAAGCATGGGATTCCAAGTTACAAGTAGCAATTTGGGCTAACAGGGTAACTATGAAGAAAGCCATTGGTATAGCTCCATTTGATATGGTGTATGGAATCCGAGCAAGAATGCCTCAGAACAACCTGGTGAGTTTGTATAATTACATTCAAATGTATTATGAGGATATCATTGATGATATGCAATAAAGGTTGGATGAACTGGTAGGATTGACAAAAACTAGGAGAGAAGCATCTCTTAAGAACCAAAAGTTGCAACTACAAGTTAAGAAACTCTATGATAGAAGAATGGTAAGTAGAAAGTTTGAAGATGGAGATCTATTCTTAATGTGGAATGCCAGAATTGAGGATAAAGGAAAACATGGCTCTACATCCCACTAGTTTTCTGTAAATAAAAAATGATGATTGTATGATCTTTGTGGCTTTGTTTTCATTCTCTTGATACCATGTTTCTTCCTAATCATAGGTTATCTTCACATACTAATTGACTCTTGGGAGATGGAATAATTTATCAATATTCCTAGGACTAAGGTCTAGGACTATCTCCCCTATAATGCTCTTGACCACCTTTTCTTAAAGTGCATAGTTCTCTACTAATGCCACGATAAGTTCAGAAGACTACATGGATGTGGGATGTGATGCTGCATTTATGAACCCTGATTTGATAAGTGTTGATACCATCATGAACCTCTCTTTAGTCTTGTTGTAGATTACAAGGAATGTATTCCAATTGATATGATGAAGTTTGGGGTCTTTGATCGCAAAGTGTCCATCTTGGAAATGGGATTTCTTTGGTGTACGTTAAAATTTGAAGACTAAAGGCATTGGATCAATCTTTTCTACAAGAGAGGATGATGAGGATGTCATTTTATCTACACAAAAGAGAAAAACATTAGTCTAGAGAGCTAAAAGTCTAACTCAAATAAAACCCTAATTGTTAGAAAACCTAACCTAGAACACCAAAACAATAAAAAAGTTACTAAACCTCATTGAAGAGCCTTAGAATGAAAATTAGTGTACCTTGTGCACCTTGATGGGTGCACTAGGTGTGCTTAATGATTGCTAAGTAGTCATTTTATTCATAGTCATGCACCTTTGTAAGTGTGCACCCTAATGGGGTGCACACATGCGCATGTGCACTACTGCACATATGCACATGTGCACTACTATGCACATGCATTGACCATGTCCAAGGTGAGGACATCAAATTTTCCTTATGTTTTAAAAAGGGTGTGCACTTGCGCACCTTAGTGGGGTGCACATGTGCACACCCTTATGCTCTTAGTGGAAAGGAGAACCTAGTACAAGAAAGGTGTGCATGTGCACACCTTTCTTTAGAATGATATTTAGTTTAATACAAAAAAGGTGCAAACATGCACACCTTTCCACTTAGGTTTAGGTGGTTACCTTATGTTTTTTTTAGGATGTTGTAAACAAAGGTGTACATATGCACACCTTTAATAGGTGTGCATGTGCACACCTTTGGGTGTCGTAACACTTTGTTGTTTTGCATTGTGCATGTTTGAAGTGTACCTTGAATGGTGCAAAGGTGCGATCAAAGTGAGAGTATCAAGAATAATGAAGAGAGGGGAGGGTCTACCTAGGCTTATATAGGCCTAGGTAGAGTGAACACCCTTTGGAAGTGTGCACCTGCACAGGTCCATAGGTGCACATCTCCAAAGGATAAAAGTGTGCACTTTGTGCATCTAGTGCACTTGCACTCCTTGGATGGGGGTGTATGTGTGTTGGGTGTGCTAGTGCACCTTTTTGCACTATAGACATGAAATCTTCAATTTTGATCTAGTTTTGACACCTTATATATCTCAAAAAGGGATAAAAGGCTAGTCCCAAACTCAAGGTGGAGTTCAAAAAATGACCCAAGCCCTAGTCCAGGGATTTGGGAGATAAAAATAATTTACTAGGGTGTCCCTATTTCTAAGGGAAATGGGGTGTGCATTGTGAAACCACAACAAGTAGCTCTAACAAAAAGGTAAGAAATGACAAAGGCATTTTTTCATCAGCAAGCATTCTTCTAATGTGTGTCAAATAAAAATTGAATCCTGGACACTTCAAATAGCTTTTAGGTTCCTTGGTAGTCATAACTTTATAATCTTGAATCTTCAAGATCACTGTGTGCATAGTGTATTCATTTCCTTGGATGTTTCAAGGTGAAATCAATGACGAGCTTCTAGAAATTTGGAAAAAAATCCTCCCCTCCATCAGTTCATTCATCCAAAATCCTCATAGGTCATGTGTATCAATCACTATTGACCAAATGAGGGAATCCATTCAAAGGGCTCTTGATGGTTTATCATTTTTTTCCATTTGAGGTCCTAAGTAATCTTTTTGGATTCTACTCCACGGAGCTTCCATGTCTTCACTTGATTCTTCCATGAAGCGATTTGTATAGATATGAGATAGCCATTTTGGTTCATATGCCTACTATCAGATTACCTTTATCAAAACCATTTTGAATCTTTCATTCTTAACACCACCGTTTCTTTTTTGTTTTCCTTTTGTACACTGACCATGCTTAGCCTGTGTGGCCAAGGCATTGGTGCCATTTCCCTAATTCTTTCCTTATTATGATAACCTTTGTACTCCTCTTTTAAGATTTTTTGGAAACTCCCATGCTAAGAAATGACCTTAAGAATTCCTTGAAAATACCTTTTGTCTAAGAAAACAACTTTTGGACTATCCCTTGCTGCCATCAACCTTGATTTGAAAACATTGAGATAATTAATTTTTTTAATTTGGAAAGTGTTGAGAACTATTGATTTGCAATCCTAATTTCAAGACTAGAAGTTCTCTATTACTATGAGTAATGTTTGTTGTCCAATTACTACAAGAAATAAAATCATCTTAATGCTTTGACAAAGAAATATCTCTTCCCAAAAGTCAAAACTGGAAAGAGTGGTTTACGAAATATGTCAAGATAGGATCGTGATTGCACCTAACCCCTAAACTAAGACAACTTTAAAAGAAAACACACAATTGAAATTAAACACACTTGCAAAAATTAAACACACTTACATAAGTAAATTTTATTTATTTATTTAAATTGTGAAATGTTTTCCACTTCTAGGCCTCAAATTAATGTTTCAAGAACTACCCATTAACTAGGAATAGTACCAATTTCCCTTGTAAGGAACTCAGCCTAAAAGTATTTTCTCCTAGAATTTCTGCAATTTGATAAGGGCCAATCCACAAGCATTGAAACTTAGTATGGCTGCCTAGATTTTCTTTCTCCTTGTCCCATAGAAGAACAAGGTCAGATATTCTAAAAGACTTGGTTGTGGCCCACTTGTCGAACCATGTTTTGATGAAAACCTAGTGTTTTTCTATATTCAGTCATGCAGATGTCCTTTTCTTATCCATTTCCAAGAGATTCATTAATCTAATCTAAACTCTCTCGAACATCTTCAGTGTACCCAATTATGAATTTCAAAACAAGAATCTTGAGGTTAAGTGGAAATACTAGCTCTTGTCCATAGATGAGCAGATATGGGTTTGTCCCCAAAGCATTTTTGATCCTGACTTGATCCTTCCATAAAGCATATTTGAGTTGAATGTGCCAGTCTTTAGGATTTTCCTTCAACAAAAATTTTATCACTTTGATCAAGTTTTTATTAGTGGACTCAGCTACACCATTCCCTTGGGGATAGTAATTTGAAAAGAACTTGATTATGACCTGATTGTCCAATGTCCATTAGGTAAGGAATATTTGATGCAAAGGCTGATCCATTATCACAAACAAGGAAAATCACATCCCAAATCTAGTAACAATACATTCTTCCAAGAAATTAGTAACTACTTTGGCAGTGCAATTTCTGAAAGTTTTAGCTTCCATCCAACATGTGCAATATTTGATAGCTTTGAGAATTAATGTATATCATGTTGATGATGGTGGGTTTACTGGACCAATAAAGTCCAACCCCCAATTTGCAAAAGATTATACCTCAAACATTGGTTGTAGTGGCATCACCAGATGTCTCTCCATGTTAGCACTAGTCTAACAAATGTGGCAAGTATGTACATGTTAAAATGTATCCTTAAAGATTGTAGGCCAAAAATAACCTAATCTTAAAATCATATGGTTTGTAGCCTCTTTTGATCCATGTCCTATGCCATACTTATCATGAAATTGTTCCAAATCTTCTTTTACTTCTTCCCACCCCAAGAACTTTAGGTAAATTTATTTGTAGTTCCTTTTATATAGTTTCCTATTTTGTAGTATGTAGGATTCACATTTCATCTTGAGTCCTATGGGCTATGAACTATTCATCCAATTAGGGTTTTGATATTTAAAAAGATAGTAAACAATATCTTTATACCAAACATCTATGATTATTCCTTGATTAATATCAACTTGAGATATGATAATGTTGGAATATGTTTCAACTATATCTCATCCATGATTATTCTAATTTTTAAACATATTCCTTGATCCATTATACTCATCTCTTTTTTCAAAGGATACATTACTATTCGAACTATTACTTTATCACGCTCAAATCCCATAGGACTTGCCTCTTTACTCCTCTCATTCATAAGAGTACCTTCCAAAATTGTATTGAGTTTTTAGAAATTAGAATCTACTACCAACTTCTTGTAGTCATTGATTACATAGCTTCTCTAATTATTAAACACTCACAAAACACACTTAAATAAAACTAACTCAACATAAAACTGAAATTAACTTTGTGTTAAGTGGCTATATTTGGAGATTTTATTGAATCACTACTCCAATTATGCCACCACATCATAGGATTTTATTAAAAACATTAAAATTTAAAGCACTCTTAAAATATGACATTAAATTTCTGCATAACTTCTCATAGCATCTTTAACCATGTTAGTCCCTGTAGCGTCTATCTTATCTACCACTCTAACATAGGAGTACCTTCCAAAATTGTACTCATCTCTATTTTCAAAGGACACATTATTATTCCAAGCATTACTTTATCACACTCAAATCCAATAGGACTTGCCTCTTTACTCCTCTCATTCATAGGAGTACCTTCTAACATTGTACTAAGCTTTTTATTACAAAAATATGCCTTAATAATACTTTTCCTTTTCTTCTATTGGGAATATCAAACGTTAGCCAAAAACAAGAAAAGAAAACCATTTTTAAAATCACAATGAATCATAAATCAGGATCTACTGCCAATTTCTTGTAGTCATCAATTACATAGTTGGCCTAATTATTAAACACACACAAAACACACTTAAGTAAAACTAACACAACATAAAATTAAAATTAACTTTGTCCTAAGTGGCTATACTTGGAGATTTTATCAAATCACTACTCTAATTATGCCACCACATCATATGACTATATTACAAACATTAAAATTTAAAACACTCTTAAAACATGACATTAACATTCTACATAACTTCTTGTAGCATCTTTGACCATGTTAGTTCCTATAGGATCTCTCTAATTTTTCACTACAACAAATTGTTCCTAATCCTGTAGTTAAGTCATTGCCGATGCAAAATGAATTAGGAAAAAGGAGAAGAAAATGGATGGTGATATTGCAAGAGCTTGATTTAGAGATTCAACCAATCAAGTTGGTGAGAGGACAAGGACTAACCAAGATGATATCTGATAATGAGATTGGAAAGGAGAAGAAATTCATATTTGATGATGAAATCAGCACAAAAGATCAAGTTAAAAACATTACCATATCTCAAGTTGATATTGATCAAGGAATAATCAATATTGATGACACAAAATAAGAATAGAAAATAGTTTTTGAAATCATGATGATCAAGGAATAATTTATGAATAGGACCTTCTTGATTTGGTTATCATTAGGAGTCAAATCTTCTATACCAACATGTGGAGTAGGGATGGAAATATGTGCAAGAAATTCTTGGTCTTGGTTCTTCATTATGAAGGCCAATGGTTGCGCATCACCCATAGGTGGCCCAGGCTTCTTGATAGCTTTCACTAGGTCTTCCATTCTGTCATGTGTAGTTACATTTAACTACCTCTTTTGTCCAACCATAACCTCCCTCTTTCACCTGGCTGGTGTATTGCCCATTGGAGACATGTATTTGGCTGAAGAGGGGGTTTGTACTATAGGATGCTTCCTCTTATCACTCCTTTATAGCATCTTCTCCTTTTGATAAATATCTATAGTTGGAGCCTCTATAACTACTATAGCTAGGGTCCTAGCCTCTATATCATGAGGAGTTTGTTGAGGTTCTTCCAATATTTGACCCTCCTTTGATACTTCATTAGCTGGCATTTCTTTGGTCTTCTTCCCTACTACTTGTTCTTCTATTTATGTAATTAAAAGATGTGGGGTGACTAAGCCTTTATCCAAAGTTAACAGATTCTAAGATAATAGGGGTGGTAGGCCTAGAGGTCCTTGAGGTAGAGGTGGAAACTAATTCCAATCCTCTCCTAAGGGTTGGCTCATGGGAGTGTCTTGTATTTTGTCACCTACCATCTTAGTTCCTACTGGCATAATGTCAAATTTAGATATGTTAAAAACATGTGTTTCTTGCCCCTCCTATTCTTCAATCCATTGTTGCTGCTTATCTTATAAAGTTGTAACTTGAATAGGTTATCTGGGGATGGATGGCATCATCATGGTGGAACTTCTTCTCCTCTCTTTTTCCATATCCCTAGCTAAGCAAGTCCTTTGACTCAAGGGAACATTATCCATCTATCCATCCTCTTCTTTTTCTACATTAGCTTCAGGGATGGTCTCTGGAACCTGTGGGGGAAGACTATTCTTTTTCTTCAACTTTTTTGTTCATGTCCTTCATATAATGGACTTAATGATAGCCTTCTAAGAAGTTGGTGGGGGGCTTCTTCCTCTTGACCGGCTAGTGGCAACCTTTGTTCTTCCTCTTTTGGTTCCTATTCCTCTCCTAGACGAGGCACTTGCTTAGTCTCTTAGACTTGAGCTGCTTGTTCATCCTCAAGCTCTGGTTGTGTTAGACCTTGCTACTTTTGCTAAGCTAGCTAGGCCTGATTTGTTTGTTTTCTACCCTTTGTCACTCTCTTGCTCTTGTTTTTTTCATTTATTTTCCCTAAGTTACTGAACCTCCCTCTCATGTTGATACATCATTTCTGGCTTGACTAGGGATTAAGTAGGGAAGGTTGGTACTGTAACTTTTGCACCTTTACCCTTAACTGGATGTGCTATGGCTTGAAAAGTAACAACCTGAGGAACTAGGTGAAGGTTGAAAGTTTTCTTGATCCATTCCCTCATTAATTGGATTATATGCCTAGCCTTATTGATATCTACATTTTCATCCCTATCAATCTTTGCATTCATGATTGTCCTATCATAGATTTTTTCACAGTTGTACAAGGAATCCAAGACATCCTTAGTGTCTTTCTAGACAACCTTATGTGGGATCTTCATTTTTAAGACCTTTTTTGCTAGATATAGAGTCATCCTAAAATCATCCCTTATGTGGATATCATAGTCATCTATTACATTCATCTAATGGTCCTCTATAGTATCTTCGTGCACAAACTACTTGCTTGCTACATGTTGCACCCTTCCAATATTATCAAAGTATAGGCAAGGGGAGTTGTACTATTTGAAGGTATATTGATCTCATTCTAAATTGTAGGTCATTATATCCTACTTTTTCTTGACCTCGAAGGGACCTATGGTGATTGGCCATACCCATGTCTTCTTATGCTAATTTATTACTCTATCATATGTAGATGTGAGTTGCCTGGCAATCTCTTATAAGATGAGCCTATCAGATGGATATCTCAGGAGTTCCTTTTGATTTACCATAGTACTAGCTACCCATAGGTAAGTGAATGTTTTGAAGTGGATATAGTAGGCACAGATCACTATGATCCTAGTTGATGCCTCTACTATAATGCCTTGCCTAGAGATCCTTGGAATAAATATAAATATAAGCCAAGATAAACTTTTTTTAAAGAACAAGTATGGATGTATAGGAAAATCAACATACAAGGATCAAAAAGATCACAATAGAAGACTAACCAAACATCCAAATACCAATGAATCTCCAAATACCACTACCAAACTGATACAACCAAACTAAAAAATGAAAGCTGAAGACAAAAATAGAACACAAAATCTCTAATCTATTGAAGCAACGAAACACTAGCATTCCTAAAGGGTACTCAAAAGTCCAAATTATGTTCTCCAAAAAACAACAAAGATGCCCCCTATTTTTCAAACAAGAGAAATTATAACTAACAATCTCACACGAGAGAAATTATAATTGATAGTCTCAGATGAGGAAGTACCTCTTCATGGAAGAAAGAAAATTGAACTACATGAGAAGACACTCATTCATGTGAGGAAGTACTAGTTCTAGTAGCCAAAAAGTACTATACTAGTGCTGAGGTTCACACAAGAAAGTGCAACGAGCCACATAAGAAACTATAGAGAAGTACACAAAAATCTCATAATCTCATATGAGGAAGTAAAATCTCACACGAGGAACCATAACAACATACCAAGAAAATAAGGAATAGAAAGCTAGAAAAGATAGTTCCTTCACACCAAGGAGTACTAGATCCATAAATTGAGGCATAGACACTCAAATCATAACCAAAGAAAGATGGAACAAAATCTAACCATTTATACATAGCAGTGAAGGAAATGAACTAAAAGCAGCATCATAATGCACTAAAAAAATGAACTAAGTGTTTGGTTCTTCCCAACAATAATAGCATCATGAGAATTCAAAGGTCCTAGCTATCCCTTATGCATAACATCCCAAACTGCCAACTAGGTAGTTGAAGCTATCTTATGAGGACATCACTACTAAAGTGTAACATCATAAGAACAAGAAATCTAGCATGCTAACTAATAAGAAATAGATACCCCAACTAAGTAAATCACATCATCTAATCATATGCTAAACATCATAATATAGGAATGCATAAAATAAACTACATTATCTAAACATGATATCCAATCATTCCAATGAAAGCATAAGTCACAAGAAAGCATACTCCAAAACTTGAAGTATCAAGTGAAAAAATCCAACAACAGTCACACTAGGACAATAGATCATCTCTATACACTAGTCCCCAATAGTGGTATAGGTAGCTACACCTCCAAACCACATGAAACCCATAGGTCCACTCCCATTGTGTTGATGGAGATAATGATCCAACCACAAACACAATTAAAACAAACATCCATGGCTAACACTCATGCTAGATAGTAATATGACTACAGCCAAAATCATGAGACAATGCAAGTACAATGGGGCTTGTCCTTGTTCTTCCTCATCATCATCTTCATCGTCTTCTTCTCCCCCTTTACCAAATCCCTCCTTTAGCTTCTTGACCAATTTTTTTTCCTTTATAATCACAAAAGTTGATTGCAAATTGATTATTATCCTTGATTTAGTTTCCTCATAATTTCCAAAAGAGGTGGCACTCTTGTCTATGTCCTCTATCAGTAGTGCCATGATGGATGTAGATGCCTCATCCACAATGATCTCATAAGGAAAAGGCTTAAGCCATCTAACCCTAGGAATAATTGCTTGCACACACACACACACACACACACACACACACACACACACACACACATATATATATATAATTAACATTAAATATGAAGGGAACATCATTGTAATGTCTCTCCACTAGTGATATTGGAATCATTAGTCTTTGCTTCATGGATTTCTTGAAGTATTCAAAGTAACTAGTCATAATTTACTCAAAATTCTCTCCAAGTTTCTCTATTAACTCTGAAATCTAAACTATTACTTGCATGTTCATCTTCCATACTTCCTTTCCAAATGTGGGAAATGTATTTTTCACATAAAATAATATGAAAACCAATAGAGAACCAAATTTTTATGATGCACTTTTTGTCTTCCCGATGACCTCCAAGTTTTCAGATAGTTGGTAAAGTTTTAACATGGTAAAGTCTTATGTATGGTCTCTTTTAACCATCTTCTATCCTAAATCCACTACCTATAGGATACACTATTCAGTTTGCTAGAGTGAAAGAACTTGTAAGTAATCACTCTCACTACAAAGACAATTAGGGGGTCTAAAATTGAATCTATTGACATCCCCCTCTTGTTCCACACTACTCTTGTTTTCTTCTCAATCACCACCTTTGCATCACTTCTCATGCTTTTGAGTCTATCTAGAGTAAGAGACCCTGTGATTCAGTTAATGACCCTCTTTGTGATCTTAATGGGTCCATTTTCTAACCATATGAACTCGTCATGTATCCTACTAAGCACAATCTTTATCCATTTAGTTTTGAATACATTAGGCAAATCTAGGGCATGGGTTAGCCCTTTTCTTTCTACAATTTTGTTTGCTTCCCTCAAGACTCCATCTACACAAATTTTACTATACAATTCTCTAATCTCCATGTCTCCAATACTTCCAACCTTACAGATATGACAACACCTAACACCCTGAATCATGAGAACATGTGGTGGTATCATCGATAATGCACTAGACGGATCTCCTTTATATGCTATATCAAGTATTTCTCAAAAGGTGGTTGTCTCACATCATTACTGATTAATTGAATATTAAAAAATTCCTTTCATTTACTCCTAACAGATGCATAAGAGCTAGATGTCATTTCAAGTAACCAAGGTTTGCTAAATTTCAAGCAGCATAACTTGAGACATGATAAATACCTTTCAATCCTAATGAATGATGATGTGTAGCAATTGAATGAAGTTCACAAACACTTGAAACTTGTTTTCCAAATTGCCTTCATGCTCTTCATTCTCTCTTTGATTTATGATAAATGAAAATGAGTTGAGAGATGACTATATAACCCTTGGAATTGGGCAATAAATGCTTAATTCTTACATAGATGTAAGCTTGGCTACCATAGCATTTCCAACTCACTCGGTGTACACAGAAATCTTGGCCAATACTATCTTATTTAATAGCTTGGAATCAACTAAAATTCCATTCATGCTTAGTAACCACTATGAAAGTTGCCATGCTTAGAAACAACATAGAAAACAAGAAAACTATATATTTTCTCTAGGTTCTAACTATTCCATTACATCTTAATTCATACATATATGTACTGTTTAGATCTTAGATTCTAGGAACTAATGCATAATTTAGCTTTAAAATATCAGTCCCACACATACCTTTTTATTACCTAGTTGGGGATGATGTGATCACCTAATCAATTGGATGAAGTGACCTCATCTAAACTTGATGTGTTTCAATCTTCTCTCTTCTTCCATGTCTTTCTCATCTAGACCTTTACCTATCAAAATCAACTTTCTCTTTTCCTTTGTTGGATCTTTTACTTGGCGCAAGTGACCTTGTTGGACATTTTCTACTAACATGACTAGTCTTCAAACAATTAAAACATGTAGTATTACTCAATCATCTACTGTAATCACTTCTAAAATGTGTTCTTATGAAATTCTCAAGAACATGTCCATACTCTTGACAATAGTGACAAATGTATCTTGTATTATAATCCTAATTGTAAGAATTTCCATTACAATTTATCTTGGCTTGTTTGTGTGATGACCATTTAAGAATTTATGCACTCATATTCTTTGTGTCAATACTTTTAACAATTATAGTAGTATCCTTCAAAACTTTGAGTGTTCATGGTCTTGATCTTGCATTCATGTGCATGATGTCTTTCCTTGTTGTAGTTGTAGCAATTTCCTCTATATTTTTGCTTAGGGCTTTGATTGATAGTTTGACTCCTGCAAACATTAGCTATATGACCTAGCTTTCCACAATTATGACAAGTAGGTTTTTTAATCTTACCTTTTTTACTCTTTTGTTCACCACTTCTAGAAAATTCTCCTTCTTCAATAGACATGTAACCCAATCTAGTACTATCATTGATAGGTATTGGTGATTCCATCAATTTGTCAAAATATTTTATTGCTTCACTAGGCTTGTTAAGTTTTTATCTTTTAGCTCTCAATATATCCTATTGTAGATCACTCTATGAATTCCATTCAATTCATGCTTAGAAATCATTAATTGATTCATTGTATCCAATTGCATGTTAGCAATCATCTGCACATCTAATGTCTTCTCTTCTAGTTTGTTAGAAAATATCCTTTTGTCTTCTTCAATCATTGACTTTGTCATCCTCAAATTTCTTTTTCTTTTTAGTCATTTCACATAGAAATATTAATTGCATCTCTTGTTTCCTTTTGAGATTCCTAAATTCTTCATTTAGGGTTCCATTCTTTTCCATTAGATCTATAAATGCTGCATCACACTCTTTAGAGTTTCCTTTTACAAATAGTCTAGTTGTGTCAATCTCTTTGTATTCTATGTCAATCATTTGCATGGCCAAATCTTTTGTTTTCTTTAATGATTTCTACAACACACTCCTTACTTCATTCAATTGATGTACGATAAGTTGTATTTCAATCTTTTGATTGTCAATGTTATTTTCTAATAAGTAAACTTCCATCTTCAAGATCTTTCCTCTCAAGCTATCAAGGTTTTCTTCAAGAGAACCTTCAATCTAATACCAATTTTTGGAATTAATTAATGGAAGAGTGAATTCTGGGGGGCGGGGGGAGGGGATGAATCAACATTTCAAAACTTTAACCAAAATATGATCACCACACATCCATCTCAAAATTTAATATATAAACTAAAATAACTGTCCATGCATGTCATACATAACATAAAGTAAATAATACTTGAAACAAGATATTGGTTACCCAGAAACCCTCCAAAGAGAAGATAAAAGTGGGGTGGGGATGACACCCGCAAATCTTCACTACTGCAATTATAAAGTGTAGCCAATGAAGGTTACAATTGTTTGATCATAATCTATGATCTACCCTATGAAAGTTCTTCCCTATTAAAGGCTTGCAAATATTGTTAAGTCTCACCATGTTAAAGTATTTTAACACCCTACTAAAAGTGTGCCTTGTTAGAGGACTTAAACTCACAATAAAGTAAACACTCAGTTAAGAGATTTACAAGAGCCTGTCAAAACTCAAAAACCTGTTAAGGCTACTCTGTTAGGATATTTACTCTACATCACCTATTGAAATGATTCAGCATAATGATCCTTCTCATTCTTGATGTATGCTAGATGTCAGATCTTCTCTTTCCTGATGTATGCTTGATCCTTCTAATCAGATATATCTCCTTTGCCCTCTCTCTACTCTATCATGTTCTCATTTAATTGATTCTGCAATTCATTCCTTCTATTACAACCTCATTAGTCATCATGAATGATCTCTCTACACTTAGCATTCATCCTTCTCCTCACATACACACACTAAAAAATATTTAGGGTTTTCAATCCTTAAGAAGACTTAGGTGGACTAGGGTTAGGTTATAATCAACTACTATAATCCTTCTAATCAACTACTATAATCCTTCTATATTGCCGCTTAATACATCCCTTTTTATGATTGGTTGCATGTACTACATAAGGATTCACAATATACATCTATACTTATCTTTTATAATCATAGAATAATCCTTAGGTCAGCCCAAAAATGGTTTACATAGAATTTTGTGCCATTACAAACAACTATACCAAAAACTATTTACTCGGCACCTAAATTCTTTGATGCTCAACACTCATTGTATTTAAAATACTGTAACTCAACTTTTGAATGACTTGAAATCCATTGTTTACTTGGTACCTAAATCACTTGACATGTATAGAATTGCTCGTCACTAGAGTGACTCGACACATACTAGTGCCTAGCACTAAGTATATTGTTTGGCATGCATTGTCTGGCAACTGATGCTTGGCATGCTTTCATCACTTGACTCACACTGATTGCTCAGCTTGCTCTGATCACTCAGCATACACTATGTTTCTACTTGAATATGACGTGAATGTTTTTTTACTCATTTTCCAAAACCAAAATGAGATCAACACATTGTCAACCAAACTATGCCCTTAAGTGGCAATGAAAAATCAACAAATCAGGGTTATGTCAACTTGACATGCAATTTTCAACCTGTTATGAACTTTATATCAAAAATTTGGTAGAAAAGAATCTCTAGGAAATTGAATTTAGTTTCTTAACTACTAGGCCTTATCTAAAACAAGTAAAAATTGATTGGTCAAATTTTCTAATTTTAATGCAATAGTACAAAAATTTCATGACAAAAATAAGTAGACCTATCTATGGCCACCTTAATCAAAACCAAATGATAATATTTTTTAATAAGATTCTAGATATAGAAATTAGACTCATTCATGGATGTGACACATATTTTTGGGTATTTTTATTCTAAATAAACAATTAATTATTAATTTTCTACTATAGTATTTTTGGAATAAAAATAACTCTTGCGTGTGACCACCTTAACTAATTCAAAAATTTGTAAAATTTAAATTTTCTTTCCTTTTTCTTATAGTAGAATAAGCATAGAATGTGGTGCATCTTTTGGATCTAAAAAATTATGTAACATTTGAAAGTTATAGTTGTTTTTAAAATAGTGTGTTAATCAACACTTTATACATAACTCCAATAGAAAATAAGCAATAATTACTTGATGAACTCATGATTTGATAGAAAATACATTTATGGAAAGTTAGAAAAAATTTTTTAAAACATTTTTTGTTTCATCAAAATTGGGTGAAAAAAGCTATCAGCTACATGTTTGAAGTAAAAAATACACAAGAATAGGCCAAAAACACATTTTTGGGATATTTTATAAGTTGACCATGTAGGGTTTCTATCCAAAGATATAATAGGCTTTTTAAAGATATTAGTTTTTGGGTTTTATATCAGGATGGATGGGAAAAAAGTTGGAATACATTTTGAAATGCTTTGAGGCATTTTAGAATTACATAATTTTTAGGTTACCAATTTTTTGGCATACCATGATCCTAGACATAGCCTTCATTGGCTTCTCATCTCCACATTACAGTATGATATAAATCTAATATAGACCTACAAACAATTGCAGGTTGCAACAACAATATCCTTCTCAAAAAATGATATTTTTCTTCTTCTTTTCTCTCCTCTAAACTACACCTACAACAATAGAGTAATGAAATTGAAATTCTGCATGTATATATCAGCCCTTCCATTTCATTTCATTAGGTCCCATAAATGATATGCCCAAATTTGATTCCAACTCATTTTCATTTGAATTTCATTTTAGAAGCTCCAGTAAGAGTTATTATCATTCCTCTTACAACATTCTAAAAATAGATGTCCATCTAAGACCACTATCACATGCTCTTGACTAGGAAACTTAAAAACCCATAAATTCCCTTTTAGATGCCAACTATTTTTAAGAAATTCCTTTTTCATACAATTTAACCCTATATATTTTTTAAGTTAATTTTATGCCAAAATATTTTAAGCAAATATTTTTCTACTTAAATAGCAAAAAAAAATTGAGAAGTAATAAATACAAAAAAATCTAATAAAATGCAGATTCTTTGTTGTTGTTGTTTATCATAAATTCAATTTGGATTCTCCTTCATCAAATCCTATATGTAATCTTTAATGTTTTTCCTTCCATGTGGTTTGAAACTAATCCAAAAGTCCTTAGTTGGAGTGAAACATGAATGCACAAGTGCTTTCTATGCCTAGTCATTTGAGGACACTACGCCCAACTAATTTAGCATGCCCAATATCTTCTAAATGCACAAAATTTCTATAGACTTAACATAGATGGATTTTAAGGTAGATTTATGAAGGATTCTAATATATTTTTTAGTATCCCCTCTAGTGTGTTTATGTCCTATCTAGAATGTTCTTACACAACTTTTGCATAGTAAGAGATAATATTACTTTAAATGATATTATATATCTTTGGTATGTTCTTAGTTTTCTATATTATAATATATAATGAGGTCCTTTTTTCACTCTCCTATTAGAGGATGTAGCTCTATAGAGATGCAAGGAGGGTGATGATATTAGTGTTAAAAATATATGATTATTGTTTGTTGTCATTAATTTCAAACATAGTGCTCTATAATTTTTAGAGGAGTTAGAGTTTCTGTTCCTTCAAGTTGTGTGGTCCAAATAAATTCTACTCTTAGTTTAATATGTGTATGTATATTGAGATCTCAATATGTTAGAAGAAAACTACATTATCAATACTAAACTATAAAGCAATGAAAGAAATCAATGTATCATATATTATCTTTGAAAAATGGAAGGTAGCTAGGTAAAAGTACAAAGTTGTGTCACCTTTTAGGCCGACTTATCAGAATATTTGAATTTGAGTATTTCTATCTAATTTTTTTTTTTTTTTTAAACATATGATCTAGATAAATTCATTCTAGCTATGTTATATATGGGCATACACTTTTCCAACTGGAAAAGTCTATTAAATGCATCTTTTATACTAGTTTTTATCCAATTACTAAACAAATAAAATTATTTTAGAAAAGTGTCATTTCAATAACTCTTACTATTTTTTATGATATTTTAAATAATAATATATAAATACCATTTTATAGAGCTTGGATTCAAGAATATTCTCATATAGAGTTTATAGTATTTTAATTAGATATAGTATATTGTAATTAAAAATTTCTACAACCATGTATTTTAACAGTCAAAAAGATGTTGATTTTGAAAAAGAAAAGAAAAGTAGATCATATCAAAAAAATATTAAACTTATATGACATTATAGAGGAGATAGACCTCTTCTAGAATATATAATTTTTCTCCTAGTTAGAATAGATTTGTTTTGAAAAATGTGGTGGGAGATGAAAGCTATCAATTTCAGGTGAGTTGAGATTTCAATCCTTATAAAAGAGAAAATATAGGTCTAAAGCCAATTTTTAATTTTTATTGTTCTAGATATATATGTTATCTATAACATAGTCTAAGATTAAAGGGGAATAAGTTTATTTCCATATAGTTTTGTGGTGGGAACTAGACCCCTAATTTCTAGCATTTTTTAGCACCTACAAAATTGTCTATAAAAAATAGGAAAATATATCAATCCTAATCCAAAATAATTATTAAAAATTATAATCCTAAACTTCATCCATTTCTACACAATTCATTAGTTTACTTCATTTCCAAATTCAAAATAATAATATTGATTTTATGTCATTGAAGGTGAACAATTATACTTTTGTTAGCCTTTTCCTTTACAAATGGGTGACACGGTTTTGTGCTTTTACCCAGGCTCTATGTATCATTTATGGTCTCAAAAAATGGTACAAAAGTGTGTACATGTGATAATTATTAGATAGTGTTTTACAGTGTTCCTATATTATACTCTTATATATAGAAGTCTACTTGGTCCAAAAGTATATTATTTTATTGTAGTATTATTGCATTGCAAAGTAGTTACCAAATTTATATTTAATTTATTTTTCTTTCCAAAGTGACTCTATTCTAAAAATTATGTTTGAAGTTATGTTCTACTCATTCAAATGAATTCAAGTTTTGGTCTTCATTTGGGCATTCACTAGTGATTGGGAATATGTTCTTGGTGTTTCGGTGACTATGTCATCTAGTGTTGTCTTTCTCTCTAGTTTCTGGTCTAATCTTGAATTATATTGTGGAAAATTGTGAATAATTGCATAGCTTGTCATGTACCATATTGACGTGGAATTGTGTGTTGCTTCTATATCTCTCCATAGTGTGTGAAGGTTTTTTTACAACTATCATTGGAAGTTGGTAGTTTTCTTCTATAAATTTTATTTATCTTTGGCTCTTGTCTAACTTATTATGGATCTAGCATTGGGACATGTGTAGCATGTTCTTGATCCATATCTCTCCTAAGATGCATCAAGCTTTTAGTTTTAGATCGGGCTGTTATATTTATTGATTGTTTAAATATTAGATTTAGATGTGGTTCCTATACTTAATCACTATATATTATCTAGATCATTCTATATGGAAACTATGTATTTTATGCACGAGCATCTAGGGTTTAAGATAAATCTTGCATTGCTCAAATATATTTTAGACTTGGGCTATCTTTGTGAAGAGTTGTTATTTTTGAAAAAAATGCTATGTTAAGTTAGTTGTTCATTTGAGAATCAATTGTTCTAATTGCTTGCCTAGAAATTTTCTTTGGTTATATAAGCCTGCTAGTAAATCTCCATTCCATAATCAAGTTTAGTTTTGAAAATAATTCATTTTGGTTTTGACCAAATGGTGGAAGAAATTTGAACTCAATTTTGAAGGCCTTGGAGGCTTTGAAAATGGGTCAAACGTTGTTGTCAGTGGAATTTTTTTGTTCTACATGTAAGTAAAGCACTCTAAGAGGTTTACGAAAACTAGTAATAATAGCCAATCAAGTCATAAAGTCACAAGTTATGGCCTCTAGAAGTTACATTAAATTTTGGAAGAAAATAAAATCCCTTTAAACACTCATTTGAGTTCCAAACATAGTATGGGGCATATTCTTGGCATATTCTAATGTAAAGAAGATTAATTCAAGGATGCTCAACCTTAAAATTGAGAGTTAGAATTTTTATCTAAGCTTATAGGGCAATTAAAATTTCCTATATAAGAGGATTAGTAGGGTTATCTAGGGTAGCTCTAATGGTGCATATGGTTGATCTATCTTGCAATTTTTTATAATGAAAATCCCCATGAAACTATAGCATGTTATATTTCAGAATAGTATAAGGTCATTTCATTGAAGATAATAGAAAGCAAGTGTTCATATTTTTGTAATTGTTTGATTCTTACAATATTTTATTTATTTATCTATTCTATTATGTGTGTTTGTATTAATAAAGAGAGTGTCCCTTAATCAAGTCACTTTAGAGTAGAAGTTCCTGAGTGGATAGATAGATCCCTGAATGTGAGACAGTTTATATCTAGACTGTAGTTTTGGGTTTGAGATTGAGTGTGTCATTAGATTAATGGGTTAATGTTGAGTGTATAAGAAAATTTGATAATGGAGATATTGAATACTATTGAAGATGTATATCATATTTTTTTAATGTAGAATAAAAATTAAACAATAAGTTTGACAGAATACAAAATGAAAGAGGTTGTGGTAGAAATAGTACGTGGTCATACGGAGGCCAATATGTAAACTAGAAAAATAATTTGACTCTAGTAGTAGTAAGAAGAAAAGGGGAGATAATTCCTATCATCCCTAGGATCAAAATAAAAGATATTGGAGAGGAAGACAAAGAGGGAAAGTTCCAAGAAGAGGGGAGATTTTTATGATAGCTTTATGTGCGAAGAGAAAGGCATTGAGCTTATGAGAAACCCCAATATCAAGGGAGACAAAAAGGAGACTAGAACGAAATATGAAAGTTTCACATGTAGATGAGAATTTTTTTATTCACATTTAAAGATGCTAAAACAAGAGAGGTAGATGTTACTAGAAGAGCCTTGGTAAGTGATAAGAAGAAGCCTAAGAAAGGGAAGAATTTATTTTGCACAATATGTAAGTGAAATGGAAAAATATATAATGATTATCATGATGAAGTATTGTGTGATATTATTGTTGACCTTATGTTCAAATCATTTGTCTATTAGTGACTTAACACTTAGTCTATTGGTTCCATTACTACTGAGCTTATCATACCTCTAGCAGTGTTGATCAAGTGTTTTAGTTGCTACCAAGATAATCAATTAGATTATATAGTTCATGTTGAGGGGAAAATGCACCAAGTTGTGATGCCAAAAAGATGACACACAACTAAAATTTTAAAAAATCTAAAAGCATGTGCTCACTTTTTAAAAATTCTATATATGGGATGCAAACCCGTGGCCCATTCCACTTTTGTCTTGTTTCTTTTTGTTGGTGCCTTGTTTTCCCTGAACACCACACATGCATTTTGTAAAAGTTGAATAATTTTCTCACTATCCTCCTCAAAATGCCTCCTCGCCACTAAAGATCAAGATTGGGATCATCAAGTATGTTTTCTACTCTTGTTTTTACATTATTTTGTATGTTTTAGCATTGTTTTGTATTTTTTTAGTTTTTATTTGGATTTATTTATTTATTTAAAATTCAATTGTTTTCTTCTCAGGAAATGTGAGTAATCAACCACCAAATCCCTAGCCTAATCAACAAAAATAAAATGAAAAACCTCTAGAAGATCAAAATTAAAACCATCCACAAGAAGAACAAGAACTTCCACAACCTCGACCAATTGAAAGACATCCTCCTGGCACCCAAGACAATATAATGAATGAAATAGAAATAGGGAAAAATAAATTAGGAGAAATCATTGGTAGGTTGAAATATTGTAGGAAAATTAATCCTATGAGAGCATAATTGGCATTCTCCCTTGAGTCCATTATGAGCCATATAGCTTTTGTTAGTGGTCAGTTGGATATTTGACGTGTTAAGAGAGATAAACAAAGAAAATATTATGCAAAAAAATTATCCTATAAAGATGTAAGAACATAGGACATAGTGAAAGCTAACATATGTGCATTGTTGAAATAGCCAAGAGAACAAGACATTGTTAAACATACAACTAAAAGGTTCTCTATCCACTAGTTCATATATGATGATATTAAAAATAACTTTTGGGATTGATGGTGGATGGTCTTTGATGCCCCTCCCTACAATAATCATGAGGTTCCAAAGTATTTCTTAAAGAAATTATATTTTTAATTTGTCCTCAGGTAGATCCTAAATTATTTTGACATGTTGGATTCTCAAGGTAGAGGTGGGGGGTCATCATTTGAGAGGTTGGGGCATGTCATGACCCTAATGCAGTTAGGGCACCTATTGGTAAGCCATAGGGTGAGCATGTCATTATTCCTTCAGTTGTCAAGGAACATGTAGAGACTAGTACTCTAGAGACTACCAATGCTTTGACATAGACCCTTAGTCATTCTACCAGTCCATTAGTTGAGAAGTCTTCTTTGCATTGCAGTTGCATGTGCATGTCATGTCAATCCTTATGCATGTTTGGCAATCACATTGGAGACACTATGAATCATGGGCTAGTCATTATGAGTTCCTAAGTGACACATTTGGCATTGACACACATGTAAATTACAATTATAATAAACTATTTTTATCACATTTCATATGTATAGTGAATGACTAATTAATTAACATGTCTTGACATTGTTCAAAATTTAGGGTAAGAGTTTTGATGGCCCTAGTACAGATTCATCGACCCAATTTTACTTCTCATTGACAAGTTGAGAGATATGTATTGATTTAATCATTTAAATTAATACACATATTTATTAAGTAATCATATGAAGGATTGACAATTATTTTTTTATCTATGTGCATTAGTTCTCTACTAGACCATCAACATTCACAAGGGGCTCTTAGCCTAGGCATGATACGAGCTTCATAGAGGTAAATTTGTTTCATATTAATTTAATTCATTTTATTATATTATATTCTATAAAAAACATATAAACTGTATTATATGATTTACAATTGTTGATGTTTGAGACTCCTCCTCATCTTCACCAATCCATTGATTGTGGAGTTACTGCTACAATTGCTAGTTCAGAGACATTGACCAAGGTATGGAAGATTTTTCAAAGTTTTAGTTGTTATTTATAATAGTTAGTATCAAAATTTCAAATGGTATTTATAAGTATGATCGAGTGATTATATTGATTGAATTGTTTTAGGGACTTGTTATTCCCAATCATCCATGAGCCTTTGAGGTGGATGTATAGAGTGACTATTTGATGGCAGTAAGAAAATAATTAATTTTGTGTGTACATATATTTGATTTCAATGTATAATAATTATTGATTTATATATACTTTTTTTTGTATCAACTCCAGTTAGAGAGGAGCCTAAATAGGAGGATGAGTGAGTCTGTGAGAAAGACCCCATCATCTCCATCATCTCCCTCCATACAATGACCAAAGACCTCTAGGGATTTGTTTCCTTCCCCTCGTGGGAAGAAAAAGATATAGGGATGGACACATGTATAGGCATTTGTGGACATATATCTTGGATTTTATGTTAGTAGGCATATTTGACATACATGTGATGTATACATGAAATTTTGTATTTGATGTATGACATATATTTGATACATGACATTATTAGACTTACAACTTTGATGGATTGGTTTGTTCATGTATGAAATTATTGGTTATCAAAATATATATCTTTTTTTTCTTGTTTACATTTTAAGTATTTCATTTTAATTTATTTTTCATCCAAAATAAGGGTAGGAATCATTATAATAAGCTTTCATAGTATCTTTTGACATGTGAGTAAGCCTATGATATTAATTTGTATTTTTTAGAGTTTTAGGTGACTCTACAACACCCCTAGGATCAAATGAAAGACCAAGATAACTTCCACAAGAGAATGACAAGACAATTGAATGAAGATGAAAGAATGCTATTGTTGATAATCAACTTGATTGAGATCTAATGGATTGATTTAAAATGCAAAAAAATAGGCCTCCTTATATAGGAGAGGTGATAAGAGACAATGATACGGAGAAGATAAGCTATCACGTACACAAGGTGGAATCACATTTCAACCAAAGGTGGATCATCCTCCCATTATGCAATGAAGTATGTGTGATGATGAGGATGATAATGTGATAAGTACACTAAAGGTGGTTTGAGATAACAACTATGACCACCTAGAGTGGAATTCTCCTACACCATGTGTTTAATTGAGGTGCAAACTCCTAAGTATCAAGGATGGTACACAAAGAACATCATTAAATGTACCATCTCCCATAGGAATAGAACCTTTCCCACAAACTTTCATGTATGTATTATTACCCATCAATATAGGTGGAGAATTACAATGCTCAATAGAAGAAAACATATCCATAGAGGATGCCATATGATGTGATACACCTAAATCAAGAAGCCATTTACCTTTCTTAGGATGTGTGGAAGCAATGAGTGCTTGTCCTTTTCCTTTGAGTGATGATGTAGATGTAGCAACTACCTGATATTGAGAAGAAGGAGAAGACACTAACGAGGTCAACTAGATATTGTTCTTTTGAAGAATGTGAGTAAGCTTATTAATCTTATTATGGAAACATTTATGCTTGAAGAGGACTTGGATTCAATATTATGTTGTAAAGGAGTCATCACCTTTTTCATGTTTCTTAAGATCTTTGTGTTGTTTGTTTCCCTTTAATTTGGGAGCCTTTGGAGAGGAGTCATTTGTAACCAATGCTTGATGCTTTAAAGGCTTCAATTGACCTATGTTTGCTAACTTTTCTTGTTCCCTTGTGAGCTGAGCTACAAATTAATCAAGAGAAGGAATTTTATATGCACTACCAAGAGCATCCATAGTAGCATAGAATGTGGAAAAAGAGATTGAATATTTAGGACCTATCTTGGAAAGAATAGATAATAACAATTGTTCATCATCTTTAGTAATGCCACAATTAGAAAGCTCCAATCTAATGGAATTAAGCTTAGAGAAAAAGTATTTAATATTTTCAAAATCACATGGACTTAGACCTATAATCTCATTCTCCAATTTGAATTTTCTTATTCTATTAGGCTTACCAAAGATTGCTTCCAATGTAGTCCATGCATCATGAGGATGTGTGCATGATGCAATGTGATATAGAAAATCATTAGAGATGTTAGATCTAAGAGAGCCAAGTGCTTTATCATTTCTATCAAACCATTTCCTTCTTTCTGCAACACCTATAGCTAGTTTTGGATTCTATCCAAGAATCATTCTAAGTAATCTAATACTCATCGACTAATTAGAAATTGCTTTTTTCCATTCATGATAGTTATATGGAGTGAGTAATGGAACTTTTCAAAAATCCATAATGAATCAAAGAATGACTGAAATCAACTAATAACTCCTTCAAATTATTGATTCAATTAAGAAAACTAAAATCCAAGTATTCACTATGTGTAAATATAGCCAAAAAACCTATTTTTGAAAGTTATATGCCCACTCCAAATCACTGAAATCTGATTATAGATCTAGAAAGTAGAGGAAAAATCATGAACTTTCAAAAAAACTTGCATCTAAAAATGTTACCGAATGTGCCCAAACAAAACTTTAAAAGTTGCAAAAAATTGGGATTTGCAATTTTCAAAAATATTTAGAGATAGAGATCATATTGAGCTATCGTTATGCACGATGGTAAATAGAAAGAATTCTTTCGAACTCCTCTCTTGAAAAGTCAATCTTGTGAATCAACTCCAAGGTTTTGGGTGATCTTGTTACCTACTAGAATCCCCCTAGTTGAAGATAAATTTTTTAGTTCATGAGGAGGCCTTTGTTGGTTCGAATGATTTCGGTTGAAATGTAGAATCTACACACTGCTTCAAAATAAACATGCAAAAGAACTATGTTTTTGTACTTTTTATGTTTTACAATGAATGCAATCTAACAATGCAACTAATATGAATTCCTAATTAACAAGGGGTTAGTAAAGAAAATATCAAGAACTTCAAAGGAGATAATGTGAAAATTAAAATTCTAATGGACATAAGCTATAGAAACGACGTGTCCGCAAGTTAAATTTTTGAAGAAATTAGTGGGTAACCAATGAAAACAAGAACAATGCTTCCTTGATTCCACTAATGCAATTGTCTATGGGAAACTTAATAACCATTTGATGTTTCATTCTTCATCAAATCATAAGGCCAAAGAAAGTGCGCTCATGTGAGATAAAGAGATATGTGGGAACAATTTGGTGATTTCTTCTCGAGCTAGATACGTTAGTAGAATTTGTAAAATTGTATCAAACACCAAAATTAAAAGAGATCACACAACCAAAAATAATGCAATAAAATTTTGGCTCAATCACAATTCCATGAACGTAAATACACAAAATAATGACACATTTAGGCAAGAATCACTACACTCCAAATGCAAGCACCAAAAGCATAATATTATTTCAAAATAATGGTAGCCCAGATTACATATTACAATCTTGTATTTATAAGAAATCATCTCGTCAATTTTTATTGAGAGTGAGACATATCTTCATTCAATAATATGCTTTTAATTTAATAAAAAAATAATTATATACAAATTATCTAACTTGTGCTTAGTAGGACTCAATTCATTTTTATATTCATTAATTGAAAGTGTCAAAATAAGAAATTTAGAGAAAATAAGAAGAAGAAAGCCTTCAATCGAAGTAGAAGTATCTAGAAGTGTCAAAAATAGAAGCTCAACCTTGACTGGGCATCTGTCAGATTTAAGCTACTATCAAAATGCATGGAAAGCTCTAATCTTGGAATTAGTAGTTAACTGTTGGTGCACCTCTAGAAAAAGTGCACCTCTTGTTCCAAACTTCTAAACATATCGTTCATCCCCATCATGACCATCAGCTTGGCTATATCTAGTGTGGGCCTTCTAAGCATAACCTCTATGATCTAATAATCTTGGGGACCCAAATCTTCTATTTCCAAATCAAGAGGAGGGATAGCCACTTGTGTGAATAAACCTTGATTGTGGTCACTGTTGATGAATGACAATGCCCTTTCTTCTCTTGAAGGGGACTCAGGTTTCCTTAGAACCTTAATTAACTTAATCACATCCTCTTCATTGGCATTGAATTGTGGCCTTTTACTTCTGATCATTTCCTTGCAAAACCACCTCGAGACTTGTTCCACTGAAGGCCTACCTCTTGAGGAAGAAGGAGTTTTTTTTTGCCACCCCTTTTCCCTTATCACTCCTTTTTTGAGTTTTCTCCTTCTATGATGGATCTTCCTCTATATTTTTAGTCTTAGTGGAGCCTAGATTTCTTACCTTAGTGTCTTGGGGAGCTTGCTAAGGATATTGAACTATTTGCCCTTCCCTAGACACTTCATCGGTTGATATTTACTACGGTTCTTCCTCCTTCTGCATTTGAATTTCTTCTTCTTAAATACCTAGAGGTAGGGGAGTAATAGAGCCTTTGTCAATAGCTATGACATATAATGGGGATGAAGGAGTTATTTCTAGACCTTGTGGTTTTGGTGGAATTTGTGACCAGTCTTCCTGTTGGGGCTCATTTGTCGGGGTATCTTAGATCTAGTCTCCCACCAACTACATCCCTATGGGCATGAAATAAAAATCTAACATCTTGAATATGTCAGTGTCCTCTACATCCTTCTCATCAATGCATTGTTTCATTTCATCCTTAAACGTAGTTGTTTGTAGAGGTTCTACTAGAATTGATGGTGGTGTAATAATGGAACTTCTTCTTCTTTATTGTTCAATGGCTCTAGCTAGCCATGTTCTTCTTTTCAAAGGTACATCATCCTCCTCCTCATCCTCTTCTTCTTCCTCTTTAGGGATAGGTTCTGGGATATATGGGAATGGAACTGCCCTCCTGATCACCCTTTGCCTCTTCTTGACTGGAATCTTAATATTTTTCCTTTCTTTTTCGTGGAAGGTGATACTTGTTCTACCTGCTGAGGAGGGAAAACTTCTTGGATTTCAACATCTCTTTTTGATTGGCTAGGTGTAGCCTGTTGCACTTGAGGGTCTACCTAGACTTGGGAAGCTCCAGTAACTTCTAACCTTTGCACACTTTCTTCTTGTTTTTGCGGAGTTGCCGAGATTTCACCCTCTTCTACTTCATCTCTTTGAGGAGAACTCCTCTTTCTTTTTCTCTTGAGGGTGATAGTATCCAACTGGTATGTCTAATTGGTATACCATTTTGGGCCTAATGGGTGACTAAGCTGCAAAGGTAGGGATAGTGACTTTCTTCCCTCTACCTTTGGCTGGGCAAGCCTATGCATGGAAAACCACTATTTTAGGTATTGGATCAAGTTTAAATGGTTTCCTAATCCAATCCTACATCATTTTGATGATGTGCCTTGCCAATGATTAATATCATCATTCTCTTTCCTATAAACCTTTGCATTCATAATGGGTTGTTCCCTAATTTTATCTTCATTGAAGAAAGGTTCGAGTAGCTCCCTTAAGTCTTATTAAAATAACTATAATGGAATCTTTACTTTTAGAGCCTTTTCTACCAAATACAAATTCATCCTATAATAGTCCCTAAGACGGACATCATAGTCATTTGTCACATTCATCCAATAGTCTTCAATGGCTTCTTTATGTTGGAATTCCTTGCTTACCAGATATTGGACACTCCCAATATTATCAAAGCACAGCCTTAGAGAATTGTACTCTTCTAGGGGATATTGATCCCATTCTTACTAAGAAGAAGGAATATCCTACTTTTTCTTTACTTGAAAAGTTCCTATGATTAGAGGCCATGTCCAACATGGTCTATGCTATTTCCCAGCTCTGTCACATGCAAACTCAACTTGACAAGCAATCTCCAAAAGAACAATTCTGTCACTAGGATATCTTGGGAGCTTCTTCAGATTGATGGTGGCATTAGCTACCCTTAGATATGTGAATGTTTTGAATTGAATGTAATAGGCACCAATTGTTGTTACATGTGCCACTACATCATCTGATAACCTTTTCACATAATCTCCTTCTATGAATCTAATTATGGTGAATATGAAGACATCATTGACAATTCCATATTCCTTGATCTACCTTTAGAGTTTCTTCTTAACCAATTGTAGATAAACAATTTATGGCCAAGCATTCGGATCGTACATGCTTCCTCTCTTGTATAGCCCTAGGTAGTCTATTTCCCTTGTAGCTAATAAATACACTAGGTAGGATGTCATATAGAACTTTTTTTTTTCTTAACTACCTCCAACTATTCACACAAGTTTTCATCAAGGTGGTGGCCCAATCAAGTGGCATCTTCATCATCTTGATAGTCTTGATAAAATGTACCATAAAGATATTTAGGTGTCTGGCTATTGGAAGACCCATTATTCTACTCAAAAGTATGATCGAGCACCCTATATCTTCCTTCATATATTCCCTTCTCATATCCACTTTACTAGTTATCTTCCCCATAGGAGTCTTCTCTATAAGATAAAAGGATTGGATGATCTCTCTGTACCACCTTTCTACTGCCTCATAGGTTAACTTGATAAATTGATCTATCCTTGGGAGACATAATACTCTCTCAATGTTGTTGGGTCATAGATCGAGAACAATATCTCCTATAACACTCTTCACCTCCCTTTCCTCTAGAACAGAGTGTTGTGCAAGTATCATAACAAGTTTTGAAGATTGCACTGACATCGGGTGAGATGCATCATTCACTAAACCCGAACAAATCAAAGCAAAAACCATTGTAGATCTCTCAATGGTTTTGTTACATATCTTCAAGAACTCTCCCAAATATGTGTGTCCTAACTCTGTATCTCTAATTTTAGAGAAATCATTATGAAACCTTTATTTCACTAGAGGAATGCCTTGGAACTTGAAGACTATAGGTTTGGGAGCCATTTTCTCTCCCATGGATGCTTATGAGGATGCCATTATATTTGCACAAAAGGACATTCATTAGTTTGGAATTGGATGAAACATGATTAATTAAGACCTAAAATTAACATGGAAAAAGTTCAAACAATTAGACACTCTAAAAATACCTAAAACCTATTTAACCCCTAGAACACCATAATTAGTTCACCTAATAGATGCATTAGATGCAAATATTTCTACAAAAAAACTTTAATTCTAAGTTATGCACTAGTGCACCTTGTTAGGTGTGCTAATGCACACTTATTTTTTCTTTATGTTCATTGTTGTTTTTAAGCTCTTGCAAGGTATGTGGGTGTGCACTAGCACACCATGTTAGGTGCACTAGTGCACACTTGATTCTAGGGTTATTAGTTTTTTTGTTTTATTTGTTGTTGTTTTTGCTTTGCAAAGGAGGTAGATAATTTGGTGTGCACTAGTGCACCACGTTAGGTGTGCAAGTGTGCACCAATGACTTGTTGTTTTTGTGGATGGAACAAAATGAAAGCCACACCTTACTAGATGTACAATTGCAGAGAGGAGTCTAGGAGTGGAGTCAGAGATGCGACAGATGCAAAGTGCAAAGATTGACTTGTTGTGGATGCAATGTGCAAGGAGAGAAGGTAAGAATGAAGGGGGTGAGGGTGAGTTTTATAGGCTGGGGTCTCCTAGGGTGCTTTGTAGGTGCACATATACATAGCACAAAATTTATTTACTTAAAGAGTTTTTGGAGTGCTAGTGCACTTGATTAGGTGTGCTAATGAGCATCATTTTGCAAAAAAAAAATTCTTCATCAAAAATCTCTCTTTTTTCCAACTGAGTTTTTTTGTCAAGACCTAAACATGAACTAAGGCATGAGATTAAAACTTAGATCCTAGATTAGGAGTCTAAAAAGGCCAAAAATAAAGTAGGGGGTTCCCATTCCTACTAGGGAATGGGGTGTGCATTGTGGAACCATAAAAAATAGCCTTGACAAAAGGAGGAAATGAAAAAGGAATTTCTTCATTAGAAAACATTTTTTTGACATGTGTCAAACACCAATTGAATCCCAAACATTCCAAGAAAATTTTGAATGACTTCATAGTCAAAACTTCAGGATCCAAAACCTTCAAGCCTCATGTGTGTTCAATGTATTCATTTCCTTCAACATCTCACTATGTGATCAATCAAAATCTTCTAAAAACTTAGAAACAATCTTCCACCCCTCCAAGCACATCAATCGAGAATCTCTGCGAAGGTTGTTTATCGATCATTTGCTTGACTAGATGATAGAATTAGTTCAAGGGCTCTTAGCAGGATGTCACTTTTCTTTAAAATTTCTTGTTAATCCTTTGGATAATTACTTTGTGTAGTTCATATTGTCATCATTTTGACTCTTTGATCAAGAAATGATTTTGTACTAGATAACTCATTAAGAATGCATATCTATTTGTTAGATTACCCCTTTTAGATCTTTTAGAATCCTTCAGTCTTAACAGCATTCTTTTCTTTTCATTTTTCTCTCTCTTTTTAAAAAAAAATTTCTACTGTATCTTGACTATGCTTAGACTGTGTAGCTAGGACATTGGTGTCATTTCTTGGCTTTGGTGAACATCCCTTGCATTCCTCTTTTAGAACTTTTTAGAAAATCTCATGCCAAACAAGGATATTAGCAATCCTTTGCAAAGATCCCTCTGTTTGAACCAATAGGAGTTTGGATCATCCCTTATTGCTTTCAACCTTGGTTTGAAAACACATGAGGAAATTGATCTTTAAATTTACAAAGTGTTGAGAACTTGTTGGTCTAGAATCATAAATTCAAGACTAGAAGTCCCCTTATTATTGCAAGTAACATCCATTCCTCAGTTGGTATAAGACACAAAATTGTCAAATGTTTTGACAAAGAAATACCTCTTCTTGAAATCAAGACCAAAAGAGTAGTTAGTAAGATATGTCAAGATAAAATCTTGAATGCACCTTACCCCCTATACTGACACAAATTTGAAATAAAACACACAACTAAAACCAAAGACACTTGTAGAGAATAAACACACTTGCATAAAATAAACACAATTGCAGGAAATAAATCTAACTATTTTTTTTTTTTTGGGTTCTTCTAGGCTTCAAAATAATGTTCAAAAATTTCCCATTTACTAGCAATGGAACTAATTCCCCTTGTGGGGAACTGAACCTAAAATTATTTTCTCTGAGAATTTCTACTATCTGGTAAGTACCAATCCACAAGTGTTGACACTTGGTGTGGCTACCTAGCTTTTCTTTCACCTTATCCCAAAGTAGAACAAGATTAGAAATCCAAAAGGATTTTTCCATGGCCCTCTTGTCAAACCATCTCTTCATGATAGCTTAATGCTTAGCCATGTACTCCAACACAGCTATTCATTTCTCGTTCATCTCCAAAAGATTCATCAATCTAATTTGTACTTTGTCAACATCTTTAGTGTAACCACTCATGAATTTCAAAACAAGAATCCTAAGGTTAAGTAGGTATACTAGTTCTTGTTCATAGACAAGAAAATATGGAGAAGTTCCCAAAATATTGTCGACCCTTACTCGATCTATCCATAGAGCTCTTTGAGTTGTGTATGCCAATCTTTAGGATTCTCCTTCAATAACCATCTTATTATTGTGATCAAGCATTTATTTTTATATTCAACTACCCCATTTCCATGTAGGTGATAATTCTAAGAGAATTTGATAATAACCTAATTTTTGAATGCCCATTGAGTTAGGAAAACTGATGCAAAAGCTGATCCATTATCACACACTAAAGCAAAAGGCATCTCGAATGTAGTGACAATATGTTCCTCCAAGAAGTTAGTCACCACCTTAGCAGTGCAATTTTTGAAAGTTTATATTTCTGTCTGTTGCATACAATAATTAGTGGCTATGAAAATATAAGTGTTTCCAACAGATGATGGTGGATTGACTGGACCAATAAAATCCAGCCCTCACTTTGTGAAGGGGAGTACCTCATATACTAGTTGCAATGACATTGCTAGGTGTCTTTCTCTATTAGCACTAGTTTGGAAAACATGACAAGAACACATATGTTCAAAAGTGTCCTTGAATATCATGGGACAAAAATAACCTGATCTTAAAATCATATGACTAGTGGCTTCTATTGAACCATGTCCTGTACCATACTTATCATGAAATTGTTCTAGAACTTCTTTCGCTTCCTCACGTCCTAAGCATTTCAAGTAGATTCCTTCATAGTTCTTTTTGTACAACTTGTTATCATGCAACATATAGGATTCACACATCATTTTAAGTCCCCTATGCTATGAACTATTCATCCAACTGGGTCACCAGTTTTGTAAAAGATAGTAAACAATATCCTAGTACCAGACATCCGTCACTACACCTTGACCAATGTCAACTTGGGATACTAAAATTTTCTTCTAATATTTTATATTTGTTTCATTTTCAAACTTAAATTTATTTTCATCACCAATATGGTTATCAACTATCATTCTTGAGATTCCTTGACCCATGACTAATTTCATGGGTTGGATCTCTAGATCAAATTGTTGTAATATCGCCATCCATTTACCTCATCTTTCACAAAGTCCATTTTGCATCAATAATGTCCTTACTATTGGATCAAGTATGATAGCATACACCTTACTCCTTAGTATGTAATGGTGGAACTTCTTTACGACTTTAATCAAGGTGAAGGACTATTTATCAAGGTTGGAATAATTCAACTCAACATTTCTCAGAGGATAGCTCATAAAAGAAATAGGTCTTTCATCTTCCTTCTCCTTCTTTTGGGTAGTGCATGAATGTTTGGAAGTAAAGGAATCTATCTTAAAGGGAAGGTTGTAATCAGGAATCACTAGTACTAGAGCCATGGAAATGGCTACCTTGATATCCTCAAATGATTTCATGACCTCAAGAACCCATTATATTTTAGTCCCCTTTTTTAGTAAATCATTGAGGGGACACACTATCTCTGCAAAATTGCTTATGAATTTTCTCCAAATAAAGACTTGAGTTCCTTTTGACTATTGGGGGGGATAACTTCAAGATGTCTTCAACTCTATTAGGATCAATGGAGATGCCAGCTTCAAAAATGACATGACCTAGGAGTTTTCCCTTAGTGACCCCAAATGAACATTTCTTGGGATTGAGAGATATGCCATATTTATGACACCTATTGAATATCTATCTAAGATCAACAATGTGAGTAGTTTGATCCTTTCAAAATATAGTCAAGTCATCCATGTAGATAACCATAAACTTATTAATCAATCCCTTAAAAGATTCATCCATGGCTTGCTAAAATGTAGCCCTTGCATTAATCAACCCGAATGACATTCTCCTGTAGGCAAAGGTTTCCCATTTGGTCATAAAGGTAGTCTTTAATCTATCTTCTTCTTCTACCATTACTTGATTATATACCAAATATCCATCCAAGAAAGACATCATTTTTGAACCATTCACAATTTGTAAGACCTTATCCAAGGAGGGCAATGGATAATTTTCCTTTTGAGATGCCAGGTTCAAATTGCAAAAATCTACACAAAGTTGTATCTCCCCAGTCTTCTTCCATATAGGAACTAAATTAGCCACCCATGTAGAGTGATGCATAGGGAAAATAATCTTAGCGTCCAATAATTTCTTCACTTCCTTCATTATTAGAGGTTTGGGGATAGGATTGGTAGGTCTTTGCCTTTGTCAAAAAGGTTTTGTGTTAGGTTTGAGTGAAATATCATGTGTAATAATCTGAGGGTCAAGCTATGACATCCTTATATTTTGTAAGAAATTTGAGCATGTCTTCCCTTTCTCGTGGATTTCATGCTTTCCCAATTCTTACCATCTTGGGATGCACTCCAACTTGATCATCCCCTTGGGAATAGTATTAATTTTCAAATTCAAGATTCCATCTTCATCTTGAGTTACAATATCCTTAGGTGCATCATTTGGAGTGTCATCTACTTCTTGTACCTTAAAGTGGCTGCAACACATAATGAATTTGAGAATATGTTGATCATCTTGAAAAACTTGAAAGTTTGTGATATTGTTAGGAATAGACAGAGCAGAAACCAATTCAACAAAAAATCATTTTAATTTTGTTCTTTCAACTGGTTGTAATGTACTTGCTGAAATAGTGAGGGCATATGCTACCATGTTTTTCCTTCTTGGAATAGACTTTATGTTCAAAGCTTCAAAATCATCTAGTAGATCCCATACCCTTTTCCTTTAAGCAAGCAACCTCTTATCATTATAGGAATATAATGATTTCACTTGTAAAATAACCAAATGAATCTCCTTTGACGATTAGAGTTGTAACTCCTTTCTTGAGTGTAAAAAAAAGTCCTTGAATCAATGCTTTGTATTCTACAACATTGTTAGTACATCTAAACCTCAATCTATATGCTGTGTAGAAAGACTTATATTTTGGACTAATCAAATCAATACCTGCATCGACTCCTAATTTGCATTTGGAACTATCAAAGTGAAGCATTCAAATTGGGTTTTCCCTGGGTTTCCTAACCTTATGCTTATTTGTCCTCAGTTTTTCATTTACCTAAGCTTGAAAGGATTGTCTCCTGGGTACCCATTATAATCTTTCACGGGGTTGGCTCACTGATTTTTCATTGTCATTCTTTGAAATTGGGAGCGTATGTTTTTTCTTATTTATCTTGAATCTCATCTATCAATTCTTTGATCTCATCCACTTTGGGTTTAGGACACACTACTACCAAAGTCCATCCATAGCCTTTTATATACCATCTTTTTCTTTGTACTTTGATCATTCTAGGTGGAGGAGAAGACAAACCTCCACCATCTAAAGAAGGATCATTGTATGATGCATTTAGATCTTCAATTTCCTCTTCAATCTCTTTAACAACATTAGATATGTTTGTAAGACTTTAGGTTTTTTTGGGTTCATTTTGTGGATCATTGACTTTCTTTACTCCCATCATTTGTGTTAACACCTTAGCATCTACTTCTTGACATGATGAACATTTAAAATTTGAATGAATAACTTTATGTAATCAACATAATCCTAGGAGGAGGAGGATATTAGGGTCAACTTCTTCTCCTAGACATTGTAAATTAGCCATCATATGGTCTATGAATTGTGTTATGACCTCATCTTTTGGGGTTGAAGTTTAGGAGTCCATATCTTGATCATCTAATATTTTGATCAAAGTTGTATAAAAAATTATTACTTTTTAGGAGCCCAAATCTATTTTTAGGAAGGCTACCTCATTAGGGGCATTATATTCTGTAATCATCTTTTTCAACTTTGGCTCTGCATCTATTTTGATTTGATTGTTCAGACCTTTCCATGGTAACCAAAAGTGATTGAAATCCATGCAAAACCATCCCCTTAGGCACTTCATCCATTCTCTACTTAAGAGTAATCCATATGTCTCTGGGATATCAACCACATGTATATCTATGACATCTTGAACCCATGGGTCAATTGTTAACTGTATCCACACATCTTTTAGTACACCTATGACCTTCACCTCTATTTTGTCCAACTATATTGCTATTTTCTTGGTAGGTTGTGGACTGACTCCTACCTTTTGAGCTATGGACAATGGCATGACATTACATGAAGCTCCTGAATTGAATAAGCAATTGTGAAGATTCTTGTCATATATTCTGATGTTGAGAAAAAATGGGGGCACCTAAACTTTGTCTTTAAACATAGTAGGCAATGCCTCTTCAACATTAACTTGTTGGAATGTTATCTTTTGAGAGGTAGTATTTGTACTATGGGAGGTCTTTGTATGATCTAGAGTCTTCATGAGTGCTTCTCATTGTTGTGGATAATTTTGCAACATGTTAAACATGGATATGTTGGCTTTTGTTCATTTTAGGTCTTCTATGACACTATACTTTTTAGTACATCAAGTAGGTATTTTCAATATTGTTAGTACATTTCCTTGGTTTTGATTTTGTTGTCCTCCATATGGTGGTTTAACTGGTACAAGATTATTACTTTCTCTTAGATTGGGAGGAGTTGGTTGTAGTGTTGGGGATTCCATCTATCAGAGGTTCCTTTCTATTTCTCAAGTTGTACATATTTCAATTGTCATTGCAAAAAAAAAACATCTCTTCATGTTGAAGGTAAGGTTCTTGGCCAAATGAGAATGAGAATTCTTTGTTGACTAGCTACTCTACCTATGTACTTTGTGTAGAATCATAAGATTCTAATAACATAGCATTAAATTGCATAGGAGGAACATTGTTGTTTACTTGCGAAGTTTGAGTCATTTCTTGATGTCCATCATAGTATGAACCATCATTGTTAGATGTGTTTTGACCATCATCATATTGATTGATATCTGTGTATTAAACATTATTGTTGTTATTATTTTTAGGAATGCTTCCATTATTCAGATGGGTATTCCACTATCGGTTCTATCTTTGGAAGCCATTATTGTGATTAGGAGGATTGAAGTTATTCCCTCCATTATTGTTTGTTGTATTGTTCTTCCCACTGTTATTGTTCCCACTGAAGTTGCTGTTATAATTTTGACCATAATTATTGTTGTAGGGACCAATGTTTTTTCTTTGAAAATGGTTATTCTATCCCTATGATAACATTAGATGAGTTAGCTCATTGTTCATTTGTGACATAGTCTTTTTCATCTGACCAAATTAAAATATAAAGCTATTGCCTACTTCAGTAGGGATTACTGTCTTTTTCTCAAAGAATGCAGCTTTTAGAGGTTCATACCCAAGATATGTTAGAGCAGGGTTTTGTGGAGCAAGTGCCTATTCTACTGGAATTGGATTCATAGGTATTAATTGACTAGGTATAGTAGGTACTCCAATAGGGTATATTAGCATTGCTATGATAGCTTGGGCTGGAAGCATCAATCTTCCTCCATTAGGATTGGCTTTCTTAGTAAAAGTTATTGCTTTTGCAAAAACCTTTTCCAATGTATCAATATTTTTTGGAGGAAGTCTTCTAAGAAAATAGTAGTAAGAGGGTCCATAGCATTTAGATAAATCTAAATAGCTGCTTCAACTAGTATAGTAAATGGTGTTTCCAATTTTTGATATGCCATACAAAAATGATGATTGAAATGCGAATCTGTCTCAGCTAGATCCATTTTGATTGATATGAATTGTTGACGTATCACTGTTGGGTTGATAAAAGTTTTGAATTGTTCTAGGAACAATTTTTTGAAGGTATCCCAATCTCTAATACATCTAGGTGGCAAATTGATGTACCAATTATAGGAAAATTCCCCCAAAGAGTAAGGGAATAAATGAAGGACCACATCCTCATTGAAAAACTATTTTTGGTTGGAAATTTCTTTGAATACTTTGATGTGATCTTCAGCAATTCATCTTTCTCCATAAATGAACCTTGGGAAAAACTTCTTGGGATTTTTAAGGAGGTAATGGAGTGCACCTCTCAAGTTGATTAGTGAGCCTATAGCATTTGCAAAAAAGGCCATTGGAAGATTTGGTGGACCCAAGGGTAGTTGTTGTGGAGTTGGAGTTGAAGAAGATGATGAAATTTTGAAGGGAAGTGGTTGAATTCAGGGTATTCCTTTATCACTACGTGGTTTGCAGAAGTGGGTAAGCTCAAGAAACTCATGTGTACTTGGTAAAGATCTTACAGCTTGCTGAAATGGGGATTTTGGATCAAGATCCTCTAGTTTGAATCAATTCTAGAAAATGTGCACCTCTACAGAAGCACACTTTCTAAAAAAATGAGGTGTACCATAGAATATAGCACACCAATGCACTTGTGTACTAGTGCACTAGTGCACCTAAATTTGCCAAAAAACTCAAAAAAAAATTGAGCTTGTAAAAAGTACAAAATTCTAAAACTTTGATAGACTTTCCTTCTATTTTGAAAATCAAAATGGTAGCCCTCCTTTTAGTGCCACTTTTTTTGAGCTATTGTTATGTACGATGCTAAACATCAGGAATTCTTTTGAACTCTTCTCTTAAAAGGTCAATCTTGTGAATCAACTCCAAGGTTTTAGGTGATCTTGCGACCTACCAGAAAATGCTCAATTGAAGATAAATGTTTTCATTCATGAGGATTCCTTTATTGGTTCAAATGATTTTAATTGAGATGTAGAATTTTCACACTGCTTCAAAATAAACATGCACAAGAACTATGTTTTTGTAGTTTTTACGTTTTCCAATGAATGCAATCTAACAATGCAACTAGTATGAATTCCTAATTAACAAGGGGCTAGTAAAGAAAATAATAAGAAACTTAAAGCAAATAACATGAAAAGTAAAATCATAATGGACATAAGCTACAAAAATGATGCATCTACAAGTTAAACTTTCAAAGAAATTGGTTGGTAACTAATGAAAATAGTAGTGCTTCCTTGATTACACTGATGAAATTGTCAATGGGAAACTTAATAACCATATGATGTTTCACTCTTCATCAAATTTCAAGGCCATATAAGTGCGCTCATGCGAGACAAAGAGTTAGGTAGGCACAATTTGGTGATTTCTTCTTGAGCTAGATACATTGGCAGAATTTGTAAAACTATAGCAAACACTAGAATTAAAAGAGATCGTACAACCAGAAATAATGCAATAAACTTTTGGCTCAATCACAATTCCATGAACATAAATACACAAAACAATGACACATTTAGGCAAAAATTACTATACTCCAAATGCGATCATGAAAAGCATAATATTATTGCAAAATAATGGCAGCCCAGATTACATATTACAATCCTGTATTTATAAGAAATCATCTCCTTAATTTGTGTTGAGAGTGAGATATCTTCATGCAATAATATGCTTTTAATTTAATAAAACAAACTAACAATCTAATTGGTGCTTAGTAGGGCTTCATCCATTTTATATTCATTAATTGGATGTGTGAGCCTTTACATGTCATAAAAAAAAGACATTCAGAGAAAATAAGAAGAAGAAAGCCTTCAGTCAAAGTAGAAGTGTTTTAAAGTGTCAAAAATAGAAGCTCAAACTTCACTAGGCCTCTATAAGAGTTAAAATACCATCAAAATTCATTTTTTATGCATGGAAAGCTCTAATCTTGGAACTAGCAGTTAACTGTCAGTGCACCTCTAAAAAAACTGCACCTCAGGAGAAAGCGCATCAGTGTACTTGCACACCTCTAACTTCTTCAAACTTCTTCCAACACTTAGTAACCAAAAAGCACACCAGCCAACCTGGCACAATAGTGCACCAGTGCACCAACACACCTCAAAGGTCCAAGAATGCAAAAATTTCACCAAGATTCAAAATTGAAATTTTGGCTTCTGAGTTTTGTTCCCCTTCATACCAGAGCTATGTATGGATGCTTTCTCTTGAATTTCTCAATAATTTTTATGACCTTGGCTACATATAGTAGGTCTAAGGCATTATACTTTTCCTTGACCTTTTGTCTATATTTATCTACCTCTATTAGGGTTTCAACAAAATCCCCAAGTTTGGTATGCAACTCTAACAAGGCTTCTTCTTTTCTAAATGCTTGTCGGATATCCTCATCACTAGAAGCTTATTCAAAAACCTTCCTAAATTTCTCTACTACTACCTCTACTGGCATCAACTTCTCCCACAAATTGTCTTCAAATATGTTGATATATGCATCCCTATAATGTTTCTTTGCCTAGAAAATCTACTCTCAGGCTTGGTCCTTGAGCTGGTGGATCTCCACATGTAATGTTTCCATTACTTTATTACTATCTGCTATCTTTTCAATCCAATCATCAATTAAATCTAACTCCTCTATTGTATATAAATCTATAAGCAACCTGTACCTCTACCCCTTTATGGCCTATAGTACCAATAAATCCTTAATCCATGCATGTACTTCATCCATGATACTAAGATCCTGCTTCAAAATTGCTACCATTTTATATACATTTTCTTACATATCATGTAGTAGCTTCAAGTTTCCTTCGATGATAAGCACACCCCTTTCCTCAAAATTTTCTTGCCATTTCTGACATGCATTCAAAAAAGGATCCAAATGCACTCCCCTGTTATCTCTCCCTTCAAGTGTTGCAGTTAGAGTATCCTCAGGGTGTTCAGTATCCAAGGGATTGACAACTTTAGTTAAATATCCTTTTAGGATTTCATTTTTCCTACAAAGTGTCATTAGTTATGCCCCCTCTTGCTCCAAACTTCTAAATACCTCCTTCATCCCTATCATGACCATTAGCTTGGTTGTATCTAGTGTGGGCCTTTTGACCATAACCTCTCTGATCTAATAATTTTGGGATCCAAATCTTCTATTTCTAAATCAGGAGGAGGGATAGCTACTTGTGTGAATAAATCTTGATTTTGGTCACTCTTGATGAATGCTAATGCCCTTGCTTCTCTTAAAGGGGACTTGGGTTTCCTTAGAACCTCAATTACTCAATCATATCCTCTTCATGAGTGTTGAATTGTAGCCATTTACTTTTGATTATTTCCTTGTGTAACCACCTTGAGACTTGTTCCATTGAAGGCCTACCTCTTGAGGATGAAGGAGTTTTTTCTACCACCCCGTTTCCCTTATCACTCATTTCTAGTGTTTTCTCCTTCTATGATTGCTCTTCCTCTATAGTTTCAATCTCAATGGAGCTCACTATTCTTACCTCAGTGTCTTGAGGAGCTTGCTGAGGATATTGAACCATTTTCCCTTCTCCAAACACTTCATCAGTTGATATTTTCTATGGTTCTTCCTCCTACTCCTTTTGAATTTTTTCTTCTTTAATACCTAGAGGTAGAGGAGTAACAGAGCCTTTCTCTTCAGCTATGACCTACAATGGGGATGAAGGAGTTATTTCTAGACCTCGTGGTTTTGGTGGCATTTGTGACTAGTCTTCCTATTGGGGCTCATTTGTCATGGTATCCTAGATCTTGTCTCCCACAAACTATGTCCCTATAGGCATGAAATCAAAATCTAATTCATCAATCCATTACTATAGTTCATCCTCGGATGTGGTTGTCTATAGAGGTTCTTCTGGAATTGATGGCAGTGTAACAATGGAACTTCTTCTTCTTTCTTATTCGGTGGCTCTAGATAGTCATGTTCTTCTTTTTCATTGTACATCATCCTCCTCGTCATCCTCTTCTTCTTCCTCTTCAAGGATAGGTTCTAGGATAGATGGGAAAGGAACTGCCCTCCTAGTCACCCTTTGCCTCTTTGTCACTAGAGTTAATCTTTTTTCCTTTCTTTGGTATGGAAGGGGAGATTTGTTCTACTTGCTGAGGAGGGGAAACTTCTTGGATTTCAACCTCTATTTCTACTTGTCTAGGTTAAGCTAGTGGCACTTGAGGGTCTACCTAGACTTGGGAAGCTCCAGTATCTTTCAACCCTTGCACATTTTCTTCTTGTTGCTGCGAAGGTGTTAGGATTTCACCCTATTCTGGTTTAGCTCTTTGACGAGAAATCCCCTTTCTTTTCCCCTTTCCTTTTCTCTCCTAAGGGTGATAGTATCCAACTAGTCTGTCTAGTTGGTATACCATTTTGAGCCTAATGGGCGAATGAGCTACAAAGATACGGATAGTGACCTTCTTCCCTCTACCTTTGGCTAGGCTAGCCTATGCATGGAAGACCACTATTTCAAGTATTAGAGTAAGTTTAAATGGTTTCCTAATCCAATCCTATGTCATTTTGATGATGTACCTTGCCCTATGATTAATATCATCATTCTCTTCCTTGTCAACCTGTGCATTCATAATGGATTGTTCCCAAATTTTATCTTCATTGAACAAAGGGTCGAGGAACTCCCCTAAGTCTTGTTGCAATATCTACAATGGAATCTTTACCTTTAGAGCCTTTTCTACCAAATAAAAAGTCATCCTACAATAATCCTTGATAGAGACATTGTAGTCATTTGTCACACTCATCCAATGGTCTTCAATGGCTTTTTCATGCTAGAATTCTTTGCTTGCTAGATATTGGACTCTCTTGATATTATCAAAGCACAACCTCAAAGAATTGTACTCTTCTAGGGGATATTGATCTCATTCACACTCAAAAGAAGGAATATCCTACTTCTGCTTTACTTGAAAAGGTAATATGATTAGAGGCCATGTCCAACATGGTCTACATTGTTTCCTAACTCTATCATATGTAGACTCAACTTGTTCAGCTATCTCCAAAAGAACAAGTCTGTCACTAGGATATCTTGGGAGCTTCTTCAAATTGATGGTGGCATCAGCCACCCTTAGATATGTGAATGTTTTGAATTGAATGTAATAGGCACCAATTGTTGTTACTTGTGCCACTGCATCATCTAATAACCTTTTTCTATAATCTCCTTCTATGAATCTAATTATGGAAAATATGAAGGCATCATTGACAATTTTGTATTCCTTAATTTTCCTTGAGAGTCTCTTCTTCACCAATTATGGATAAACAATATATGGCCAACCATTGGGATCTTGCATTGTGCCTCTCTTATATAGCCATGGGTAGTCTATTGCCCTGGTGGCTAATAAATACACTAGGTAGGATGTCATATAAAACTTCCTTTTTTCCTTAACTACCTCCTACTATTCACACAAGTTTTCACTCAAGGTGGTGGGCCATTCAAGTGGCATCTTTTCCATCTTGATAGTCTTGATAAAATGTACCATAAAGATATTTAGGTTTTCGGCTACCAGTAGACCCATTACTCTACTAAAAAATATGATCGAGTATTCGATATCTTCCTTCATACTTCCCCTTGTCATATCCAATTTATGAGTTATCTTCCCTAGAGGAGTCTTTTCTATAAGATAAGAGGATTGGATGATCTCAAAATTCCCTTTTAAGTGCTCTATGTACCACCTTTCTATTGCCTCATAGGTTAACCTGATAAATTGATCTGCCCTTTGGAGATGGAATACACTTGTAATGTTGTTGGGTCATAGATCAAGAACAATCTCTCATGTAACACTCTTCACCACCCTTTCCTCTATAAAAAAGTTTTTTACAAGTGTCATAACAAGCTTTGAAGATTGCATTGACACTGGGTGAGATATTGCATTCACTAAACCTGAAGGAATCAAAGCAGAAACTGTTGCAGATCTCTTAGTGGGTTTTTTACATATCTTCAAGAACTCTCCCAAATCTATGTGACCTAACTCTATATCTCTAATTTTAGAGTAATCATCATGAAACCTTGATTTGACTGGAGGAATGGGTTGAAACTTGAATACTATAGGTTTTAGAGCCATTTTCTTGCCCGTGGATACTGACGAGGATGCCATTATATCTACACAAAAGCACATTCATTAGTTTGGAATTGGATGAAACATGATTAATTAAGACATAAAATTAACACAAAAATTTTTAGACAATTATATGCTCTAAAAGTTCCTAAAACTTTTTTAACCCCTAGAACACCATAATTAGTGCACCTAGCGCACCAAATAGATGCACCAAATAGGCATATTTCTACAACAAAACTTTAATTCTAAGGTGCACACTAGTGCACCTAGTTAGGTGTGCTAATGTGAACCTATTTTTTTCTTTATGTTCGTTGCTTTTTTTAAGGTCTTGTGGGATATGTGGGTAAACATTGGTGCACCATGTTAGGTGTGCTAGTGCGCACCCAATTCTAGGGTTCTTTTTCAAAAAAAAAAATGTTGTTTTTTTTTTCTTTGCAAAGGAGATAGAAAATTTGGTGGGCACTAGAACACCATGTTAGGTGTGTAAGTGTGCACCAATGACATGGTGCTTTTTTAGTTTTCTTTGTAGGGAGCAAGTGTGGATGGACTAAAAAAAAAGCCACACCTCACTAGATGCACAGGTGTAGAGAGGAGTCTAGGAGTGGAGTTAGAGATGCGGTGGATGTAAATTGCAGAGATCAACTTGCTATGGATGTGAAGTACAAGGAGAGAATGTAAGAATGAAGGGGTTAAGGGGGAGTTTATAGGTTGAGGTCTCTTGGGGCGCTGTGCAGGTGCACAACAGTGCAGCTACATAGCACAAAATGTATTTACTTAAAGAGTTTTTGGCATGCTAGCACACTTGATGAGGTGTGCTGGTGAGCCTCATTTTTGAAAAAAAATTCTCCATCAAAAATCTCTTTTCACCAACTAAGTTTTTTCATCAAGACCCAAACATGAACTAGGGCATTAGATTAAAACTTGGATCCCAGATTAGGAGTCCAAAAAGCCCAAAAATAAGGTAGGGGGTCCCCATTCTTTCTAGGGAATGGGGTGTGCATTGTGGAACCACAAAAAATCCAAAATCACCTACACCACTATGCAGATTATGAAATTCTACCCCAAAACAAAAAAAAATTCTTGTAAAAAGTAGTTTGTATGAAGGAGATATCATTGTTTGAAAATTGCCTCTAAAGCTATTTTTTTTGAATTGTCATCGCCACACCTTCAAAAATCAAATGGCTCTAGATTTGGCCTCAGATGTCCGATTTGGATGAAAAAAAAATTATTTAAGGGATTTTTGGACCTCCTCTATATAATGCCAACCTCTGGTTTGCACCAACAAGCTCCAATTTTCACTTACAATAAAAGGCCTCAAAATAGGATTCTTGAAATCTCCTGCAAATTGTGATGTCTAAATTGCTAATGGTACACCAATAATAAGTTAATCCAAGATTACACTTCTTGAGAAGAGATCTTCACACCATGAGAGCTCTGATACAACGTTAGAGTTTTAGGTGACTGTAAAACACCACTAGGATAAAAAGAAAGACCAAGATAACTTCCACAAGAGAATGTGTAATATCCTCCCCTGATTTGAACTTTGAGTTGCAGAAATTTAACTTAAGGAATATTGTCAAACACTTTGTATGCAAACTCATAAAGTTGATTTCCTCAATAAATTGCTTTCCAATGAGTAGATTTACGAACAACTATGAAGTGACATTAAAATGCATAATACACATCATAACATTTTCACAAACACTTGGCACACATTCAATAGTATATGGAAAATCTGGAAACTCTTTCAATCTGCTAATAAAGGGTGATTTTTAAATGTAGATGTGCACTTACAGCTGCCTTAAAGGCTGCAACAACTATTCTGACTTGTATTCAACAATTATTATGCAAAATATCAAAATTTGACAGAACAAACCTGGAATTAGTTGCCGTAGTATTTTGCAGATGTAGTCGGCTAGCCCTCCAAACTTCTAATCAGCCGAAAAAATAAGTAAACTTGATACCAACACTACTCACGCTGTACTGTAGCAAAATACTATTCATGCCGACTGTAGCAAAATACTGTTCATGCGGCACTATAGCAATAACTAACTTCAGATCTGCACCTCAAACCCTTGTAAATTTCTTTATGCAAACGCCCCAAATGAAACCCAATGTGTTTCCTGAAGTGAAAACACCCTTGATCCTCCTGACTATGTCTTCCAACAGTGAAGAGAATGCTAGCAAAGAGGGATTCTGTCCTCCAAGCCTGATAATCAGATATCCAGCAACATAACATTAATCTTCATCCAAGCATATAAAAAAAAAGCTCTTGCATTTCTTTTATAGTGTTCTCACAAGAGCTCATTCCTTCGTTTTCTCAATGTGGGATAAAACATAACTCACTTTATGTACCTTATGTCTCCAATGTGTTATAAAAATAAAGGGAACTCTTTTAATTTAAATATTTCCCACAAACTCTAGTCTATGCATTAATAAAGTTAAATATTTAAATTTAACTTTATAAAATGGCTTTATCAATGCATAACAAATCTTATCAATGATAAATAAATCTTCTTGTTGATTTTAAACAATTACCATCGACATTCCACTATGACTGAATGTCCAGCCATGTCCAAGATGACTTACTATAAATAGTAAGTATGCCCAAAGTTGCCTCAGAACCCTTCAGAAAGACCTGCAACTGAAACTGTCTAGGCCAAATGGCCTCTAAGCCCCTTTAATGTCCTAGTTAGCCTACGAGACTATGGAGAAATAGGCTAATGAAAACATCATGCTATGAATGCTAGAAAGGGGACATTACAGTCCGCCCTTCCCAAAATTGCTTGTCCTCAAGAAATTTCAGCTCTAGATGTTGCAATATCTGCTCATTTTCCCAAGTAGCATCCTCAACAGGTACGTTCCTCCACTTCACTAGATACTCCCTGATAGTGCTCCTGTGAAGCACTCTCTCCCTGGAGTCAAGTATGGCCTCGAGAACCAAGATAAGCTTCCCCTCATCATCAAGTGGTGGCAATACTACTGAAGGCACCACATTGTGACCCAATGCCTTCTTAAGGCGTGACACATGGAACACATTATGCACTTTACTATCTGTAGGCAACTCCAACTCATAAGCTACTTCGCCCACTCTCCTGATTACTTTGAATGGTCCATAGTAGCATGGTTTCAATTTCTCTACTCCACTCTTCTTGAGAGAGGACTGTCTATACAGCTGTAACATGAGGTACACCATATATCCCACCTCAAAAGACCTCTCAACCCTGTGCTGATCAGCATATTGCTTCTGCTGATTTTGTGCCTTTTTTAAATTTTCCTTCAAGGATCGCATAATGTCTCAACACTCCTGCAAAGTATCCTTGGCCTTAGGCACCCTGCTGTCCCCAAATAAAAAATCCAAAAAATTAGGAGCATCATACCCGTACAGTGCCATAAAAGGGGATATTTGAATAGACATATGGAAAGAGGTATTATAGCAGTACTCCCCTAGATGTAGCCACTTCACCCAATCCTTTTGCTCTCCTGAAATGTAGTTTAGAAGGTACCCCTCAACCCATTTGTTCACTATCTCTGTCTGCCCATCAGTTTGGGGGTGGTAGCTGGTACTCAGAGTGAGCTCTGTTCCACATAACCTAAACAACTCCTGCCAAAAGTGGCTCATAAATCTGTTGTCTCTATCACTGACTATGCTCTGTGGTATCCCATGTAGTCTGAATACCTCTCGAAAAAATAGTTCTACTGTTTGTGATGCTGAATATGTAGACGAAATTGCAAAGAAATGTGCAAATTTTGTCAATCTGTCTACCACAACAAAGATACAATCCCTACCCTGTGCCTTGGGGAGGCTTGTGATAAAATCCATGGAAATGCTATCCCACTTCTTCTCTGGTATGGGTAGGGACTATAGTAAACCACCTGAAAAAGAATGTTCCTATTTGTTCTGCTGACACACAGGGCATTCCCTAACAAACTGAAGCACCTCTGATTTGAGTCCTTTTCAAGTGAAGCGCTCTCTCACCTGCCGATATGTCTTAAAGAATCTGGGATGTCCTACCATTGGTGAATCATGAAATGCCCTCAAAATCTTCTGCTTCATAGCAGACCCGGGTACTAAATAAATCCTTTCCTTGTAGATGATCATATCATTTATGATAGTGTATCGACTATCTTGAATAGCTCCCTCAATAATGCTAGATGCCCAACTATCCTTAGCATATTCTGCCAAGATAATCTCTCTCCAATCATCCATGACTATCCCAACAACAAGCAAATGAGGCCTTCTAGATAAAGCATCTAAAACAATATTTTTCTTCCCTTTGACATAAGCTATGTCAAAATCATAGGCCTGTAATTTACTCACCCATTTCTATTGCCTGTCATTAAGGTCCTTCTATCCAAGAAAATGTTTCAAGATATTATGATATGTTTTTACTGTTAATCGGCTTCCCACTAGGTACTGCTTGAACTTAGCTAGCGCGTGCATGATTGCTAGCATCTCTTTATCGTAGATGCTGTAGGTTCTCTCCACACCTCATAATTTTCTACTCTCATATGCGATGGGATGTTTGTCTTGCATGAGAACAGCTCCTATGCCCTCTCCCGAGGCATCACAGTGTAGCTCAAAGGGCCTGGTGAAATCTGGAATGGCTAAAATAGGACATGTACTCATCAGCTCCTTAAACCTGTCAAAACAATCCTGAACCCTCTCTGACCACTTGAAACTATCTTTTCATGTCAAATCTGTAAGTGGTTCTACTATCTATGAAAATCCCTTCACAACTCTGCGGTAGAACCCACAAAGCCTAAGAAATCCCTTAAGTTGTGAAGTGTTCCTCGGTGGTGGCCAATCTAGAATGGCCCTGATCTTGTCTGGGTCAACTCGAACACTTCTTGCACTAATAATATGCCCTAGATAGAGCAACTCTGTCATGCCAAACTCACATTTACTCATCTTGGCATATAATGACTCCCTCTCTAGAATACTGAGCATTGTATCAATATGCTTCAATTGTTCCTCCCAAATATGGCTATATATCAGTATATCATCAAAAAATATCAACACAAACTTCCTCAACTGATCTCTGAACACTCTATTCATATAGGACTGGAAAGTGGCAGGGGCATTTTTCAACCCAAAGGGCATGACTAAGAACTCAAAATGTCCATAGTGGCATCTAAAAGTTGTCTTCTCCACATCCACCTCTCTAACCTGTATCTGATGGTAGCCGGATCTCAAATCAATCTTGGAGAAGTAGCATGCACCATGCAATTCATCAATAAGCTCATCGATGTGTGGGATAGGGTATTGGTTCTTGATTGTCTTCTTGTTTAGCTCCCTATAATCAATGCACATCCTCATTGTACCATCCTTCTTCTTCACCAATACTACTGAAGAAGCGAAAGGACTTTTTCTTGGCCGTATGTGCCCCATGTCAATCAACTCTTTAATTGCCTTTTCTATTTTATCCTTATATCTCTTCAGATGGCGATAAGGTGTGATGATAGCTGGCTTAGCCCCTTCCTCTAATTCAATAACATGCTCGATTCCCCTATCAGGGGGTCTCCGTGGAGGTATCTCACCAAACACCTTAGTATGTTTGGTTATTATTTTTTGTACATCAGGTGGATACTCTAGTTTATGCTGCTCTACCACTTCAGGTATTACTCTAAACTCTGCTGCCCACTGCACCTAATCATGTTTAAAGAAACTCTACATCCACTTGAGTGACACCACTCGAAGTCTCCCATCTGACAAACCTTTGAGCACTATCTTCTTACCATTTGCCTCAAATCTCATTTCCATTTTCTCAAGGTTAAATGTAAACTCTACCAAAGACTTCATCCAGTTCATCCCAAGCACCATATCCTGATCACCAATGTTGACAACAAAGAAATCTCCTTTCATGTCATAATCTCCCAAACGAAGCTGCAAGTTGGAGATTTTCTTGGTATATTCAATTTTGAAGCCATCGGCAACCATCACCTTAAATCCCCTATGCTCCTCTATATGTAGCCCTTTGTGTGTCACAAACTTCTCATCAATGAAGTTATGTGTCACCCCTATATCAATGAGTGCCACAACTCTCTATCCATCCAAGGTTCCCCTAACTCTGAAAGTGACGGCCTCCTGTATACTTGACAACTGAGCTATCGTGCTATCACTACATGCTTCCTCCTGTGAAGAACTATCATCATCTCCATCTGATTCGGATGACTGCTCTAAATCTCCATCTACTGACTCTTCGGCTGAAAAGTACTCCATCTGCTTAGCTTTTGCTTTCAATGGAGACTTATGTGACAAATCCCAAGGCTCCCTACAATGAAAACAAAGCTTCTTCTTCCTGAGATCATTAAGTGTCTCATTTTCCAACCTCTTACTTTCCTCCTTAGTTGGCTGAACCTCTTTATGAAAAGGTTTCCTGTCTTAATATTTCCTTGAAGGGAAACTCTTTGCCTAGAATTTATTTTTTGAAGATGAAGAGGAATCCATGTCACGAGCTTTCTTAATGGCTTCCTGCAAAGTTGGAGGGTTGAGAGCTTTAATCCACCCTCTCAATGGATCAGCTAAACCATCCATAAATAAAACTAGTATCCTCTATTCAGATACATCTGTTACTAACACTGCAAGTTTCTGAAACTCTGAAATGTATGTTTCCAATGATCCCCACAGTTTAAGTTGAGCTAACTCCTCGAAATGGAGTTCTGGATCCTTCCTATCAAAATGTTCAATCAGCCTCTCTGTAAACTCCACATATGAGGTAATGTGTGCATGTTCCATAGTAACCATACCATGATGCCACCACTCGTGTGCTAACCCATCCAGATGAATTGCTGCATACTTAATAGCTTCTTCCTTGGGCATAGGGTTCAATTGAAAGTATGTGTCAAGATTTTGAACCCAAGCTCTTGCTGTAGACTTTCTTTAGCCATCATAATATGGTAACTCAAGTCTCCCTACTTTCTTCCATAGCTCATAGCTCTGGTTCCTATCATGTCCACGTGGCATATGTTTCATCCGCACATCCATATACTCCCTAAAGGTAATTGCAGTAGTAAAATCTAGCCCTCCGGCTTCTCAATCTCTCCTCAACTAGTCATGTATATCAGTAATCTGGGGCTCTGGTACGAGCTGCTCTGGAGCTCTAGGAGGAAATGTAGGAATCATGGGCCTTGAACTCACTGTCCTAGCAGTCTGGGGTGCATGACCGAAATTGTTCCCAACTTGTTCATCTCCATTATGTGTCCCATCCTAATCATTTCCATTCTAATTGCTACTATTCTGATTATTTCCTCCACCCATGTTAGCATTCAACCCCATTTGATGAGCCATCATCTGTATCATAACATCCAATCTCAAATTCTATTCCTGTGCCCTTTGTTCTGCTACTCACTGACCCTGTACCAAGGTCTCTAATACCTGTAAGAATCTTTCCTCTCCAGGCTCTGGACTGGCATTCCCACCTTCACCTAATCTTGTATTCCTGTCATCTCGGTCACCCATATTGCTGTCTTGATCAAAGAATACCTTCGTTGTATCTGTATGACTAGATTCTATACCCCCCTGTATGGATGAACTAGACTGTTTTCTTTGCAGGTCTGAACTCCTACTTTGTCTTGCTCTAGTATTGCGGAAATTATAAGGCCCCTATCGCATGCTCAAACATAAATGCTTTGATTTTAGTGTTTTGACATTTCATCAAACACTTTCCCCTCTATCCGCTAGTTCCAAATTTCCTATAAGACCTCCATAGGATGGCAGGACTTATAGCTCTGATACCACTGTAATATCCTCCCCTAATTTGAACTTTGACTTGCAAAAATTTAACTTAAGGAATATTGTCAAACACTTTGTATGCAAACTCATAAAGCTGATTTCCTCAATAAATTGCTTTCCAATGAGTAGATTTATGAACAACTATGAAGTGACATTAAAATGCATAATACACATCATAACATTTTCACAAACACTTGGTACACATTCAATAGTATATGAAAAATCTGGATACTCTTTCAATTTGCTAATAAAGGGTGATTTTTAAATGTAGATGTGCACTTACAGCTGCCTTAAAGGCTGCAATAACTATTCAGACTTGTATTCAACAATAATTATGCAAAATATCAAAATTTGATGGAAGAAACCTGGAATTAGTGGCCGTAGTATTTTGTAGATGTAGTCGGCCAGCCCTCCAAACTTCTAATCAACTGGAAAAACAAGTAAACTTGATACCAACAATGTTCACGCCATACTGTAGCAAAATATTATTCATGCCGACTGTAGCAAAAACTAACTTCAGATCTGCACCTCAAACCCTTGTAAATTTCTTTATGCAAATGCCCCAAATGAAACTCAGTGTGTTTCCTGAAGTGAAAACACCCTTGATCCTCCTGACTGTGTCTTCCAACAGCAAAGAGAATGCTAGAAAAGAGGGATTCCGTCCTCCAAGCCCAATAATCAAATATCCAGCAACATAACATTAATCTTCATCCAAGCATACAAAAAAAAAAGCTCTTCCATTTCTTTTATAGTGTTCTCACAAGAGCTCAATCCTTCGTTTTCTCAATGTGGGATAAAACATAACTCCCTTTATGTACCTTATGTCTCCAATGTGTTATAAAAATAAAGGGAACTCTTTTAATTTAAATATTTCCCACAAACTATAGTCTATGCATTAATAAAGTTAAATATTTAAATTTAACTTTATAAAATGGCTTTATCAATGCATAACAAATCTTATCAATGATAAATAGATCTTCTTGTCTATTTTAAACAATTACCATCGACATGCCACTGTGATTGAATGTCCAGCCATGTCGAAGATGACTTACTATAAATAGTAAGTATGCCCAAAGTTGCCTCAGAACCCCTCAGAAAGACCTGCAACTGAAACTATCTAGGCCAAATGGCCTCTAAGCCCCTTTAATGTCCTAGTTAGCCTACGAAACTTTGGGGAAATAGGCTGACAAAAACATCATGCTATGAATTCCAGAAAGGGGACATTATAGTCCGCCCTTCCCAAAATTGCTTGTCCTCAAGCAATTTCAGCTCTGGATGCTGCAATATCTGCTCATTTTCCCAAGTAGCATCCTCAACAGGTAGGTTCCTCCACTTCACTAGATACTCACTGATAGTCCTCCTACGAAGCACCCTCTCCCTAGAGTCAAGTATGGCCTCAGGAACCAAGATAAGCTTCCCCTCATCATCAAGAGGTGGCAATACTTCTAAAGGCACCACATTGTGACCCAATGCCTTCTTAAGGCGTGACACATGGAACACATTATGCACTTTACTATCTGCAGGCAACTCCAACTCATAAGCTACTTTTCCCACTCTCCTGATTACTTTGAACGGTCCATAGTAGCGTGGTTTCAATTTCTTTGCTCCACTCTTCTTGAGAGAGGACTGTCTATACGGCTGTAACATGAGGTACACCATATCTCCCACCTCAAAAGACCTCTCAACCCTGTGCTGATCAGCATATTGCTTCTGCTAATTTTATGCCTTTTGCAAATTTTCCTTCAAGGATCGCATAATGTCCTGACACTCCTGCAAAGTTTCCTTGGCCTTAGGCACCCTGCTATCCCCAAATAACAAATTGAAAAAATTAGGAGCATCATACTCGTACAATGCCATAAAAGGGGATATTTGAATAGACATATGGAAAGAGGTATTATAGCAGTACTCCCCTAGATGTAGCCATTTCACCCAAGCCTTTTGCTCTCCTGCAATGTAGTTTAGAAAGGTACCCCTCAACCCATTTGTTCACTAGCTCTGTCTACCCATCAGTTTGGGGGTGGTAGCTGGTACTCAGAGTGAGCTTTGTTCCACATAACTTGAACAACTCCTGCCAAAAGTGGCTCATAAATCTGTTGTCTCTGTCACTGACTATGCTCTGTGGTATCCCATGTAGTCTGAATACCTCTAAAAAAAATAGCTTTGTTGTTTGTGCTGCTAAATATGTAGATGAAATTGCAAAGAAATGTGCAAATTTCGTCAATCTGTCTACCACAACAAAGATACAATCTCGAACCTGTGCCTTGGGGAGGCCTGTGATAAAATCCATGGAAATGCTATCCCACTTCTTCTCTGGTATGGGTAGGGGCTGTAGTAAACCACCCGAAAAAGAATGTTCCTGTTTGTTTTGCTGACACACAGGGAATTCCCTAACAAACTGAAGCACCTCTTATTTGAGTCCTTTCCAAGTGAAGCGCTCTCTCACCTGCCGATATGTCTTAAAGAATCCGAGATGTCCTTCCATTGGTGAATCATGAAATGCCCTCAAAATCTTTTGCTTCATAGTAGACTCGGGTACTAAATAAATCCTTTCCTTGTAGATAATTATATCATTTACGACAGTGTATCGACTATCTTGAATAGCTCCCTTAATAATGCTAGATGCTCAACTATCCTTAGCATATTCTGCCAAGATCATCTCTCTCCAATCATCCATGACTATCCCAACAGCAAGCAAATGAGGCCTTCTAGATAAAGCATCTACAACAATGATCTTGTCTGGGTCAACTCGAACACTTCTTGCACTAATAATATGCCCTAGATAGAGCAACTCTGTCATCCCAAACTCACATTTACTCATCTTGGCATATAATGACTCCCTCTCTAGAATATTGAGCACTGTATCAATATGCTTCAAATGTTCCTTCCAAGTATGGTTGTATATCAGTATATCATCAAAAAATATCAACACAAACTTCCTCAACTGATCTCTAAACACTCTATTCATACAGGACTGGAAAGTGGCAGGGGCATTTGTCAACCCAAAGGGCATGACTAAGAACTCAAAATGTCCATAGTGGCATCTAAAAGTTGTCTTCTCAACATCCTCCTCTCTAACCCGTATCTGATGGTAGCCAGATCTCAAATCAATCTTGGAGAAGTAGCATGCACCATGCAATTCATCAATAAGCTCATCGATGCGCGGGATAGGGTATCGGTTCTTGACTATCTTCTTGTTTAGCTCCCTATAATCAATGCACATCTTGTTGTACCATCCTTCTTCTTCACCAATACTACTAAAGAAGTGAAAGGACTTTTTCTTGGCCGTATGTGCCCCATGTCAATCAACTCCTTAATTGCCTTTTCTATTTTATCCTTATATCTCTTCAGATGGCGGTAATGTGTGATGATAACTGGCTTAGCCCCTTCCTCTAATTCAATAACATGCTCGATTCCCCTATCCGGGGGTCTCCCTAGAGGTATCTCACCAAACACCTTAGTATGTTTGGTTTTTTTTTTTGTACATCAGGTGGATACTCTAGTTTATGCTACTCTGTCATCTCAGGCATTACTCTAAACTCTGCTGCCCACTGCACCTAATCATGTCTAAAGCAACTCTGCATCCGCTTGAGTGACACCACTCAAAGTCTCCCATCTGAAAAACCTTTGAGCACTATCTTCTTACCATTTGCCTCAAACCTCATTTCCATTTTCTCAAGGTTAAATGTGAACTCTACCAGAGACTTCATCCAGTTCATCCCAAGCTCCATATCCTGATCACCAATGTTGACCACAAAGAAATCTCCTGTCATGTCATAATCTCCCAAATGAAGCTGCAAGTTGGAGATTTTCTTGGTACATTCAATTTTGAAGCCATCGGCAACCATCACCTTAAATCCCCTATGCTCCTCTGTATGTAGCCCTCTGCGTGTCACAAACTTCTCATCAATGAAGTTATGTGTCGCCTCTATATCAATGAGTGCCACAACTCTCTGTCCATCCAAGGTTCCCCTAACTCTGAAAGTGATGGCCTCGTATATACTTGACAACTGAGCTATCGTGCTATCATTGCATGCTTCCTCCTGTGAAGAACTATCATCATCTCCATCTGATTTAGATGACTGCTCTGAATCTCCATCTACTGACTCTTCGACTGAAAATTACTCCATCTGCTTAGCTTTTGCTTTCAATGGACACTTATGTGACAAATCCCAAGTCTCCCTACAATGAAAAAAAAGCTTCTTCTTCCTAAGAACATTAAGTGTCTCATTGTCCAACCTCTTACTTTCCTCCTTAGCTGGCTGAACCTCTTTATGAAAAGGTTTCTTGTCCTTATCTTTCCTTGAAGGGAAACTCTTTGCCTGGAATTTATTTTTGAATATGAAGAGGAATCCATGTCACGAGCTTTCTTAATGGCTTCCTACAAAGTGGGAGGGGTTAGAGCTTTAATCCACCCTCTCAACGGATCAGCTAACCCATCCATAAATAGAACTAGTATCCTCCGTTCAGATACATCTGTTACTAACACTGCAAGTTTTTGAAACTCTGAAATGTATGTTTCCAATGAGCCCCACTGTTTAAGCTGAGCTAACTCCTTCAAATGGAGTTCTGGATCCTTCCTATCAAAATGTTTAGTTAGCCTCTCTGTAAACTCCACATATGAGGTAATGTGTGCATGTCCCATAGTGACCATACCATGATGCCACCACTCGTGTGCTAACCCATCCAGATGAATTGCTGCATACTTAATAGCTTCTTCCTCAGGCATAGGGTTCAATTGAAAGTATGTGTCAAGCTTTTGAACCCAAGCTCTTGCTGTAGACTTTCCTGAGCCATCATAATATGGTAACTCAAGTCTCCCTACTTTCTTCTGTAGCTCATAGCTCTGGTTCCTGTCATGTCCACGTGGCATATGTTTCATCCGCACATCCATATAATCCCTAAAGGTAATTGTAGTAGTAAAATTTGGCCCTCTGATTTGTCAATCTCTCCTCAACTGGTCCTATATATCAGTAATCTAGGGCTCTGGTACGAGCTGCTTTGGAGCTCTAGGAGGAAATGTAGGAATCATGGGCCTTGAACTCACTGTCCTAGCTCACTGGGGTGCATGAACGAAATTGTTCCCAACTTGTTCATCTCCATTATGTGTCCCATCTTGATCATTTCCATTCTAATTGGTACCATTCTGATTATTTCCTCCACCCATGTTAGCATTCAACCCCATTTGACAAGCCATCATCTACATCATAAGATCCAATCTCTTATTCTGTTCCTATGCCCTTTGTTCTGCTACTCGCTGACCCTGTACCAAGGTCTCTAATAACTGTAAGAATCTTTCCTCTCCAGGCTCTGTACTGGCATTCCCGCCTCCACCTAATCTTGTATTCCTGTCATCTCGGTCACCCATATTGCTGTCTTGATCAAAGAATACCTCCGCTGTGTCTGTATGACTGGATTCTATACCCCCCTGTACGGATGAACTAGACTGTTTGCTTTACAGGTCTAAACTCCTACTTTGTCTTGCTCTGGTATTGCAGAAATTATAAGGCCCCTGTCACATGATCAAACATAAATGTTCTAATTTTAGTGTTTTGACATTTCATCAAACACTTTCCCCTCTATCCGCCAGTTCCGAATTTCCTATAAGAGCTCCACAGGATAGCAGGACTTATAGCTTTGATACCACTGTAATATCCTCCCCTAATTTGATCTTTGACTTACAAAAATTTAACTTAAGGAATATTGTCAAACACTTTGTATGCAAACTCATAAAGCTGATTTCCTCAATAAATTGCTTTCTAATGAGTAGATTTACGAACAACTATGAAGTGACATTAAAATGCATAATACACATCATAACATTTTCACAAACACTTGGTACACATTCAATAGTATATGAAAAATCTGGAAACTCTTTCAATCTGCTAATAAAGGGTGATTTTTAAATGTAGATGTGCACTTATAGCTGCCTTAAAGGCTGCAACAACTATTCAGACTTGTATTCAACAATTATTACGCAAAATATCAAAATTTGACAGAAGAAACCTAGAATTAGTGGCCGTAGTATTTTGTAGATGTAGTCAGCCAGCCCTCCAAACTTCTAATCAGCCAAAAAAACAAGTAAACTTGATACCAAAACTGTTCACATCGTACTGTAGCAAAATACTGTTCATGCCGACTGTAGCAAAAACTAACTTCAGTTCTGCACCTCAAACCCTTGTAAATTTCTTTATGCAAACGCCCCAAATGAAACCCAGTGTGTTTCCTGAAGTGAAAACACCCTTGATCCTCCTGACTGTGTCTTCCAACAGTGAAGAGAATGCTAGCAAAGAGGGATTCCATCCTCCAAGCCCGATAATCAAATATCTAGCAACATAACATTAATCTTCATCCAAGCATACAAAAAAAAAGCTCTTCCATTTCTTTTATAGTGTTCTCACAAGAGCTCAATCCTTCGTTTTCTCAATGTGGGATAAAACATAACTCCCTTTATGTACCTTATGTCTCCAATGTGTTATAAAAATAAAGGGAACTCTTTTAATTTAAATATTTCCCACAAACTATAGTCTATGCATTAATAAAGTTAAATATTTAAATTTAACTTTATAAAATGGCTTTATCAATGCATAACAAATCTTATCAATGATAAATAAATCTTCTTGTTGATTTTAAACAATTACCATCGACATACCACTGTGACTAAATGTTTGGATATGTCCAAGATGACTTACTATAAATAGTAAGTATGCCCAAAGTTGCCTCAGAACCCCTCAGAAAGACCTGCAACTGAAATTGTCTAGGCCAAATGACCTCTAAGCCCCTTTAATGTCCTAGTTAGCCTAGGTGACTATGGGAGAATAGGCTAATGACAACATCATGCTATGAATGCTAGAAAGGGGACATTATAGTCTGCCCTTCCCAAAATTGCTTTTCCTCAAGAAATTTCAGCTCTAGATGTTGCAATATCTGCTCATTTTCCCAAGTAGCATCCTCAACAGGTAGGTTCCTCCACTTCACTAGATACTCCCTGATAGTCCACCTACAAAGCACCCTCTCCCTGGAGTCAAGTATGGCCTCGGGAACCAAGATAAGCTTCCCCTCATCATCAAGAGGTGGCAATACTACTAAAGGCACCACATTGTGACCCAATGCCTTCTTAAGGCGTGACACATGGAACACATTATGCACTTTACTGTCTGCAGGCAACTCCAACTCATAAGCTACTTTGCCCACTCTCCTGATTACTTTGAACGGTCCATAGTAGTGTGGTTTCAATTTCTTTGCTCCACTCTTCTTGAGAGAGGACTTTCTATATGGCTGTAACATGAGGTACACCATATCTCCCACTTCAAAAGACCTCTCAACCCTGTGCTGATCAGCATATTGCTTCTATTGATTTTGTGCCTTTTGCAAATTTTCCTTCAAGGATCGCATAATGACCAGACACTCCTACAAAGTATCCTTGGCCTTAGGCACCCTGCTGTCCCCAAATAACAAATCCAAAAAATTAGGAGCATCATACCCGAATAGTGCCATAAAAGGGGACATTTGAATAGACATATGGAAAGAGGTATTATAGCAGTACTCCCCTAGATGTAGCCACTTCACCCAAGCCTTCTGCTCTCCTGCAATGTAGTTTTGAAGGTACCCCTCAACCCATTTGTTCACTATCTCTGTCTGCCCATCAGTTTGGGGGTGGTAGTTGGTACTCAGAGTGAGCTTTGTTCCACATAACCTGAACAACTCCTACCAAAAGTGGCTCATAAATCTGCTGTCTCTGTCACTGACTATGCTCCGTGGTATCCCATGTAGTCTGAATACCTCTCGAAAAAATAGTTCTGCTGTTTGTGCTGGTGAATATGTAGACGAAATTGCAAAGAAATGTGCAAATTTTGTCAATCTGTCTACCACAACAAAGATGCAATCCTGATCCTGTGCCTTGGGGAGGCCTGTGATAAAATCCATGGAAATGCTATCCCACTTCTTCTCTGGTATGGGTAGGGGCTGTAGTAAACCACCTGAAAAAGAATGTTCCTGTTTGTTCTGCTGACACACAGGGCATTCCCTAACAAACTGAAGCACCTCTGATTTGAGTCCTTTCAAAGTGAAGTGCTCTCTCACCTGCCGATATGTCTTAAAGAATCTGGGATGTCCTGCCATTGGTGAATCATGAAATGCCCTCAAAATCTTCTACTTCATAGCAGACTCGGGTACTAAATAAATCCTTTCCTTGTAGATGATCATATCATTTACGACAGTGTATCGACTATCTTGAATAGCTCCCTCAATAATGCTAGATGCCCAACTATCCTTAGCATATTCTACCAAGATCATCTCTCTCCAATCATCCATGACTATCCCAACAACAAGCAAATGAGGCCTTCTAGATAAAGCATCTGCAACAATATTTTTCTTCCCTTTGACATAGGCTATGTCAAAATCATAGGCCTGTAATTTACTCACCCATTTTTGTTGCCTGTCATTAAGGTCCTTTTGTCCAAAGAAATGTTTCAAGCTATTATGATCTGTTTTTACTTTGAATCGGCTTCCCACTAAGTACTTCCTGAACTTAGCTAGCACGTGCATGATTGCTAGCATCTCTTTGTCGTAGATGTTGTAGGTTCTCTCCACACCTTATAATTTTCTACTCTCATATGCGATGGGATGTTTTTCTTACATGAGAACAGCTCCTATGCCCTCTCCCGAGGCATCACACTGCAGCTCAAAGGGCCTGGTGAAATATGGAATGGCTAAAATAGGACATGTACTCATCAGCTCCTTAAAACTATCAAAACAATCCTGAGCCCTCTCTGACCACTTGAAACTATCTTTCCATGTCAAATCTGTAAGTGGTGCTGCTATCTGTGAAAATCCCTTCAAAAATTTGCGGTAGAACCCACAAAGCCTGAGAAATCCCTTGAGTTGTGAAGTGTTCCTTGGTGGTGGCCAATCCAGAATGGTTTTGATCTTGTCTGGGTTAACCCAAACACTTCCTGCACTAATAATATGCCCTAGATAGAGCAACTTTGTCATCCCAAACTCACATTTACTCATCTTGGCATATAATGACTCCCTCTCTAGAATACTAAGCACTGTATCAATATGCTTCAAATGTTCCTCCCAAGTACGACTGTATATCAGTATATCATCAAAAAATATCAACACAAAATTTCTCAACTGATCTCTGAACACTCTATTCATTTTGAGTTCTTAGTCATGCCCTTTGGATTGACAAATGCCCCTGCCACTTTCCAGTCCTGTATGAATAGATTGTTCAGAGATCAGTTGAGAAAGTTTGTGTTGATATTTTTTGATGATATACTGATATACAACCATACTTGGGAGGAACATTTAAAGCATATTGATACTTTGTCTTGCTCTGGTATTGCGGAAATTATAAGGCCCCTGTCGCATGCTCAAACATAAATGCTCTGATTTTAGTGTTTTCACATTTCATCAAACACTTTACCCTCTATCCGCCAATTCCAAATTTCCTATAAGACCTCCACAAGATGGCAGGACTTATAGCTCTGATACCACTGTAATATCCTCCCCTAATTTGAACTTTGACTTGCAAAAATTTAACTTAAGGAATATTGCCAAACACTTTGTATGCAAACTCATAAAGCTGATTTCCTCAATAAATTGCTTTCCAATGAGTAGATTTATGAACAACTATGAAGTGACATTAAAATGCATAATACACATCATAACATTTTCACAAACACTTGGTACACATTCAATAGTATATGAAAAATCTGGAAACTCTTTCAATCTGCTAATAAAGGGTGATTTTTAAATGTAGATGTGCACTTACAGCTGCCTTAAAGGCTGCAACAACTATTCTGACTTGTATTCAACAATTATTATGCAAAATATCAAAATTTGACAGAAGAAACCTAGAATTAGTGGCCGCAGTATTTTGTAGATGTAGTCAGCCAGCCCCTCCAAACTTCTAATCAGCCGAAAAAATAAGTAACTTGATACCAAAATTGTTCATATCGTACTGTAGCAAAATACTGTTCATGCCGACTGTAGCAAAAACTAACTTTAGATCTGCACCTCAAACCCTTGTAAATTTCTTTATGCAAATGCCCCAAATGAAACCCAGTGTGTTTCCTGAAGTGAAAACACCCTTGATCCTCCTGACTGTGTCTTCCAATAGCGAAGAGAATGCTAGCAAAGAGGGATTCCGTCCTCCAAGTCCGATAATCAAATATCCAGCAACATAACATTAATCTTCATCCAAGCATACAAAAAAAAAGCTCTTCCATTTCTTTTATAGTGTTCTCACAAGAGCTCAATCCTTCGATTTCTCAATGTGGGATAAAACATAACTCCCTTTATGTACCTTATGTCTCCAATGTGTTATAAAAATAAAGGGAACTCTTTTAATTTAAATATTTCCCACAAACTATAGTCTATGCATTAATAAAGTTAAATATTTAAATTTAACTTTATAAAATGGCTTTATCAATGCATATCAAATCTTATCAATGATAAATAAATCTTCTTGTAGATTTTAAAAAATTACCATCGACATACCACTGTGACTGAATGTCCAACCATGTCCAAGATGACTTACTATAAATAGTAAGTATGCCCAAAGTTGCCTCAGAATCCCTCAGAAAGACCTGCAACTGAAACTGTCTAGGCCAAATGGCCTCTAAGCCCCTTTAATGTCCTAGTCAGCCTACGAGACTGTGGGGAAATAGGCTAACGATAACATCATGCTATGAATGCTAGAAAGGGGACATTTACCACTGTAATGGCCCCTTTCTAGCATTCATAGCATGATGTTGTCATTAGCCTATTTCCCCACAGTCTCGTAGGCTAACTAGGACATTAAAGGGGCTTAGAGGCCATTTGGCCTAGACAGTTTCAGTTGTAGGTCTTTCTGAGGGGTTCTGAGGCAACTTTGGGCATACTTACTATTTATAGTAAGTCATCTTGGACATGGCCGGACATTCAGTCACAGTGGTATGTCGATGGTAATTGTTTAAAATTGACAAGAAGATTTATTTATCATTGATAAGATTTGTTATGCATTGATAAAGCCATTTTATAAAGTTAAATTTAAATATTTAACTTTATTAATGCATAGACTATAGTTTGTGGGAAATATTTAAATTAAAAGAGTTCCCTTTATTTTTGTAACACATTGGAGACATAAGTTACATAAAGGGAGTTATGTTTTATCCCACATTGAGAAAACGAAGGATTGAGCTCTTGTGAGAACACTATAAAAGAAATGGAAGAGATTTTTTTTTGTATGCTTGGATGAAGATTAATGTTATGTTGCTGGATATCTGATTATCGAGCTTGGAGGATGGAATCCCTCTTTGCTAGCATTCTCTTCACTGTTGGAAGCCATAGTCAAGAGGATCAAGGGTGTTTTCACTTCAGGAAACACACTGGGTTTCATTTGGGGTGTTTGCATAAAGAAATTTACAAGGGTTTGAGGTGTAGATCTGAAGTTAGTTATTACTATAGTGCCGCATGAACAGTATTTTGCTACAGTCGGCATGAATAGTATTTTGCTACAGTATAGCGTGAACAGTGTTGGTATCAAGTTTACTTTTTTTTTAGCTGATTAGAAGTTTGGAGGGCTGGCCGACTACATCTGCAAAATACTACGGCAACTAATTCCAGGTTTCTTTTGTCAAATTTTGATATTTTGCATAATAATTGTTGAATACAAGTCAGAATAGTTGTTGCAGCCTTTAAGGCAGCTGTAAGTGCACATCTACATTTAAAAATCACCCTTTATTAGCAGATTGAAAGAGTTTCCAGATTTTCCATATACTATTGAATGTGTGCCAAGTGTTTGTGAAAATGTTATGATGTGTATTATCCATTTTAATGTCACTTCATAGTTGTTCGTAAATCTACTCATGGGAAAGCAATTTATTGAGGAAATCAGCTTTATGAGTTTGCATACAAAGTGTTTGACAATATTCCTTAAGTTAAATTTCTGCAAGTCAAAGTTCAAATTAGGGGAGGATATTACAGAATGGCAAGATAATTGCGTGGAGATGCAAGAATGCTATTATTTATAATGGACTTGATTGAAATCCAATGGATTGATTTAAAATGTACAAAAATAGGATTCCTTAAATAGGAAAGGTGATAAGAGAAAATGATAAGGAGAAGATAAGCTATCACCTACACAAGGTGGAATCACATGTCTACCAAAGGTGGATCATCCTCCATTATGCAATGAAGTATGTGTGATGATGAAGATGATAATGTCATAAATATACTAAAGGTGGATTGAGAAAACAACTATGACCACCTAGAGTGGAATTATCCTACACCATGTGTTTAATTGAGGTGTAAACTCCTAGTGTCTCAATCACAAACTATTATGTAATGCATTATCCTAAGTAAGCTTAAGTAAGTGTAATTAGTGAATATTTAATTACACGAATAGTATTTAAATTAAACAAGTTATGAGTACTTTTGATTTTGAGTAACTTATTTGGAGTTTTTGTTGGGATGAGAAATGTAAGAACCCTCCTCATATGTACTTATTTAAATATGAACTTCTCTATCCTTTATAGGATATTTGAATGAATATATGAGCATGACAAGGAAATGGTATGAATAAATGTTGTTGTTATTGCTAGAAGACATGTAGAGGACATCAAGATAAAATATGACTATCTCATGTATAATGATTATGATGTTGAATATGAATTAATATTTTATGGATTAGGTATCCTAATGGAATTTGAGATCACTTGACATGTTCATATTTTAATACTCTGTGATTCAAGACTTACTACATTATCTCAACTTTTTAAACATTAATTTTCACTAATGATGATATGAGATATTTTCTCATATGATGATGATGTTAATTATGGTACCTTGATGATTAGTTTATATGTATTCAAATAGTTTAGTATGCCTTATTGATGATGTTATGATGTTTGAGTATATGTATGTGTTATGATGATTATTTGAGTATTTAAATTTAAATTGATAAATATGTTATGATGATTCAATTATGAGATTAGTGATAATCAACTGGGTGTATAGGTACAAGAAAATGGTTATTTAAATAAAAGTTTGATGTTTTGATCAATGTGATTATGCAATTTGGTTTAAACATATGAATGTGATGCTATTGAACTATTGATATTCAAATTGAGTGTGAAGGATAATTAACCATGGAATTTATCAGAGAATTGATAATTAACCCTATGTAGAAACTGTAAGACTAAGGTTGAATACAATAAAGTGACTCAAACCTCATTGTCAAGTGTTTTATTTGTATCATAATCTAAATGTGTGTGTATCATTATGTAAATTGGGACATGTTGAATGTATGTAAAAGTAAACCTTATGGTCTTACTGGACACTCATTATATGCATATGTGTGTTAACATGTCAAATTAGGGTTAGCAAAGTAACTCGTTAATCTAAAATTGGTTAGTTAGTAACCTAGATTAATTATCCTAATTATTGTTTAGTGGAAAGGTTACATTCCTGGAGTTTTAAAAGATCAAATATTTCAAGTCAATTATATAGGTCATAGAATGATCGTAGAGGCCAAGTTTAATGTAATCCAAGTGCTCAAGGGATATGTGTATGGGTTGGGAACCTTTTCCAGCCTTCTAGATCCTTCTATTGACTTTTATGACCCCTTAAATATCTCATTTCCTTTTAGTGCAAAAATTGATCATCTTTGTGAGGTTAGTCAAGTTTACACTTCTCCTAAAAGGTCATCTTGATGGTAGGATCAAGTGGGAAGACCATAGAAGGCTTAATTCAAGTCTGGAGTAATTTCTATTTTAGTTGGGTGACTTTAGAAGCATATTTAGTGGCCATTTTTAGATTTGAAGGTTGTTCATGGTCCATTCTCTACATTTAGAGAAATTCAAGCTTGGAATTGAAGAGTGAGAAGGTCTTATCTTGTCTGAAAGCTCCATTGTCATAACCTTTGTGAAAGTAGGATTCTTCATGGCCATGTTCTTCATGCATTGTTCATTTCTTTCTTAGTTAGATCTCTTGCATGTGTGTATTTTGTGTTTGTGTTGTAACATGTGAGGGATGGGTATATGTGGGTTTTCTATTTTCTTTCATTTCATTTTTTTCTTTTTGTTTATGGGGAAAATTGTAAAGGGTGTGTGGGCATTACTCACCCTTGAATAGGCCAAAAGTGGTCATATATAGGAGGAGGGCTTAGTTAAACTCCAAGTTAGTGTAAAGTCTCTTCTCATGATGAGGAGAGGGAGAAAATCAAGGTTTCATGGGCCCTTACTTGTTAATACAAATTGACTTTGTTTTTGGGAAATAAGGAGAGAAAGAACTAAAGTTCATTATGATTTGTTAGCCTGGGAAGATGAATATAATTTGTGTTCATGACTAACATATCCTTTCTAGAAAAATCCACCTTCTCCTTAGTCTTGGTTCAATATGGAACTTGTGCAAACCTTGGATGGGATTTGTTTGTTGAGTGTGTCAATGTGATTGTATCTGATTATCATCTGGCTGATTTCAATTCTCCTAAGCTTAGGGTGGGGCCTCACATCAAGGCCTTGGTTGGGAGGTGGGCTTGTCATGGTTTTCTTATGTATTTGTAGATTGCTTGGATGATATATTGAAATCTAGAAAAAATATATTATGAATGGTCATGGTGTTCTTGAGTTTGTTGTTGGAGACTTTTCCTTGTGTTAAATTCTTATTGCATCTTGCATCCTTGTATTTGAGAAAGAATTGTATTTGATCTGTTGAGAGAAGGAATTTGTATCTTCATTTTGATCTATTTAAATGTATTAAATGTGAAAGTTGTTCATTTTTTATATTAAGAAAGAAATCATTCCATGAACAACATGTAGAAGAGTGTGATAAGATTCAAATTATTGATACTTCAATTCCTATCTTCAAATACAATAAGATAAACATAGTTAGAAAAAGTTAATTGTTACATAGAATATCTCTTCAAATTTTTGAATTCCAATTATGAAAGTAACAACGAATTGCATTAATAGGATTATGGCTTCTCTTGAGGAATTTAAGAATTAATTTGTATATATTTTCCTATAAGTTATTGTAAAAAAAATTAATGTTCAAATTTACACATTCAAACTGACGTTAACCTTTACCTAGAAAATTCAATGGTATAGACTATAGTACTAGATTAGACATAAGTAAAAACTTCATTAAATAATTTTCCTCAACTATAAGAAAACATAAAACTATCATGTTATTGAATCCATGGGAAAATACATGTTAAAAAAAAGAAACCCAAAATGATCACCTCTAGATGTTGTACAAAGTATGGATAAATGAAATAACACTTTGCACAATGCAACAGAGAATATTCCTTCTATATCTCTCCCATTAAGATATTTAATATATCTTATTTCTTTTCTAGTGAAAACCCTATGGTTAAGCAAGAAAGGGAAAACTTAAAATTGTAGATACCATCTTTAAATAAAATAATAAAACAAATAAATTTAAAAGTAAGTCAAGGAGGGAAAGAGACACCCCATAGGCCCCACCTACACCTCAACTCTTCTCTTCCCAAATTTGGACACAAAAATTTATGTAAGGGAAGCAAGATATTTGTAGCATTAAATGGGGAAAAAAAAACTAGTACATTTCAAACATATTTTCCTTCCCTCTTTTTGCATAGGATGCTCAATTAATAAGCGTACACCCTTATCCACTATGGGACATGGTGAGGTGTGTGGGTTTACTTTCATCTATTTTGGGGGAGCATTCATTTATACCTCCAAACCTCCTTTCAAGTGTTGGGATGCTTATGTGGATAGAAAATGGGGATTAGGGTATTAGTAAGTTACGTTGACAATTAAGGAAAAAGGCGAAAGTAGTTGCACTAGTAAAATTTGATGAAAATTGGTCAAATTTCTAACCCGTGTTGGTCAAATTTTTGGCCAACTGCTATGTCACTATTTTTTTCATTGAATTTTTGACCAATGCTTGAATTTTTTAGCTTATGTTGTTGTGAGGACCATTGGTCAAAATTTTGACCAATCTTGATCAAAATGTCCACTAAACATTGGTGAAAATTTTGACTAATCTTGGTCAAAATATCCACCAAACATTGGTTGAAAGTTTGACCAATGCTAGCCCTTTATTGACCAGCATGCCAAATCCATGACCAATGCATTGGTCAAAATTTTGACCAAACTTTAGTGGAAATGTCGACCAAGATTGGTCAAAATTTTGACCAAGATGATTTGTTTAAAACAAATTGTGGAAGATAAATATCCAAAGTAATCATTGATGTTAGCCTGGTCAGTAATTAGTTTGGATATTTATCTTTAGGTCTTTGGTATGTGGTCCATATATGATGCAAAGCCCTCCCACCTTAAGTAAACTAATTCAACACAAGGATTCAACAAGACACTTGGAATTAATTCAAGGAATCATTCCTATTCAAGGATGAAATGGAGCTCTCTAACCTTGCAAGTAGCTCCCACAACCATGCCCATGATTTTACTAACACTTTTCTTTGTTCCCATCTCTCCAAGCACCAATACCCTCCTAGGCCACCTAATGCACCTAGTGCCTCCACCATACCAAAACTCCAACTGAGCTTCACACCTTGGTCCTAACACCTTATATCATCTCAACATGGTACATTTTCCATGTTACAACTTCCCATTCACTCCTATCCACTGATGTTCAACCCTTTCCCTTCTATAGCCTTTCTAGGCCTACCTAGTATCCCTTCCAACACTAAACTTAGCAATTCTCTCCCAAAACCCCCAAAAAACCTATCAAGATTTTTACACTTCCAAATACCCTTTTCTGAGTTACTAAGTTGATATGATTCTCATACTTTCATGACCTAACTGGTGAACACTTCCTTCACCCCCTAACTCTTAAAATAGGCTTAATTAGCCCTTGGCCAAAGAAGCAACTCTATCATCCACTAATCTCTAGGACTCCACATCCCAAAATAGTTTTGACAAATGGATTAGAATATGAGTTAAAAATTATTGGGGAAAAAAAGACATAAAAAAAATGACTAGGTGGAAAGAAGGTATTTTTTTTTCACAATTTTGTAAACTATCATATGCATTACTATAGAAATACTTATCCATTCAAATATAAAATGAAAAATTTACTTTAAAATTATAAAATGTTTCCTCATTGCAATTGCAAATATTTCAACAACCCCATTCATTGCATCTCGAAACTTGGTCTTTCCTGCCTTAAACTTGCTACGTCCTATAGTATCTTTTGTATGTCTAGTAAAGTACCGAGAGAAATAGAAAATGGTCAATATATGAAATGCATGAAAGTGAAAAAGAAAAATAATTTATAACATAATAGTTTAAGGTACTTTCACTTACCTTATCAAAAGGACAATTAATACAAAAACTACATCTATGAGTCCAACCTTGCCAATAAATGTGGCAATACCATTTAGGTGAACTTGTTGTAACAAGAAAAATTTTTGTGTGTTGAAAATTTGAGCATGAAACTAACAATATTGAATATACATAATGGATAATTTGATAAGTCAGGAAGGCTCTAGGACAAACCTATAGTGGAGTTTCTTCTCCATTATCCTTTGATATACTCACCATTAAAACACCTCACTCAGTATTTAATCCTACTATAGTAACCTATGATAAGCCAGTAAAATGTGTCAATTAATTAAACACAATCATAAATCATAACATTATTTCCTTAAGATAAATACTTACCAATATTGTTCCATAGCCATCTGTCGCATCACATCCAGACATCAAAAATAGATTTTTTTGATCTTTGTCAACCTACAACCAAAATAGGGAGTTAAGCTAATGATAATATCCCAGTAATTAGCATCAAAAAATTATAAGATATCTATCACCTTGAAAACATGCCATGGACACAACTTAAGAGAGATTTTCATACAAATTTCTTTTCCCCTGTCATGTTTGATTCATCAATTGAAAAGGAATGCCCTTCAATTAGAATGTCATCTGCAGGGACCTAAAAATAAATGATAAATGTCTAAGAAAGTAATAATTCATTTCTAAAATAGACTAATAATAGAATGTACAGGATTATAATGTTCTAGGTATTTTACATATACACCTAATCACCAATATTTAAAGGTAGAACATTGCCAAAAGAGAAGATAAAAAATGGAAACATTAAATCTTCTCCCCACTCGGATAACCTAAACATGTAATGAAAACTACAATAAAATCAAAGCAACTAACAGTAGAAGAAAAAGAGAGAGAGAGAGAGAGAAAACTTATGTATTGGTGAAATACAAGATTGAGGAAAATAGCAACATGATATATACCTGTAGTTGAATGTTCATTTTTTCTTCATTTAGATTTTGGAACTAAGAAGATTGTCAGTAGTCATTAATTGTTGTAAACGAAAAGGACAAGGCACATAATAGTTTGTAAAATACAACACAATGCTCAAAAAAAGAAATTATAATGTGAATACTAGTTCTTGAAAATGGTTTTCTACATAACATAAAGTAATTGGAGATAATGTTAGAAAAAAAACTCTGTTAAAGTAGAAATATACCTTTAGGTAACAAAAATTTGTATGCACCCTACAAAAAATTCAAGACCTCAACTTTGACTTCTAAATCAATTCACAAGATCTTGATTTTCTAAGAAAGATTTTCCTTATATGAAATGTAGCAAGCATAGAGATGAACAAAGAGCATTCCAAATATTTATGGAAAAATAAAAAGCTACAATATGTAGAATGAAATCTTACCTATGACAAAAATTACAAGAATAACAACAAACACTATACTTCCACCATCATACCACACTTCCTTGATGACCTACATGTTGCAAAGTGAAATTTTATTGCTAACTTCAATGTTTTGAAAGAGAAGGATATTTAGCCATATTATTAGGAGAAATGTGAAAGGTGAAAAAGATTCTATGGATTACTTTAGTTAAAGCCTGCATCTACCTTGGTTAATTGTTGTCATTAGGGTCAAAATCATCATCTTCACTCATCCTTAAGTGTGAGGATGCTATTTTTTTGAATCTAAATACCCATGTGGTATTGTAAGCATCTTCAAAGATAAAGATGTAATTACTTTCTCTTCCTTCACAATGGTGGTGGTACGGAATCCCTTAACAAGCCATCAAAGTCAAAGGACATTTTTAGGAAATTTTCTATGTTACGTTGGCCCAAAAGATACAAGTGTTGCCATTCAATCCAATTAAGTCTAATAAGAAATAAACATTCATTTTCCACTCTTTATTAATATATAGAGTTCCAATTATAAGTAGATAGAAAGATAATTTCCAGTAATGACATCAAAACATATCTAGAATTACATGTGATAATTTCTATACAAATTCAAGGCTCAAAACATTAAGACAACTTTGATGTACAACTGAGATATAATGTACACCTTACTATGAATGCCTTTGATTAGATCCAAGGTACTAGAAAGATTATTGAAAAATGGCCATGATATTTAGGTAGCAATTTGCAAAACCTTTTGGTTTAATCTTCATGTTTTTAATATTTAATGAATTGAAAGAAGAAGTGGTAAAGAGATCCTAGAAAGATAAAATGGATAAAATGAACATATTAATATAAGACCATATTCATAGATAACAAGAAAATATCACAATGTAGGCCACATGATAATAGCATATAGTTATGCATTTAAGACAAGGTAATCTTAAAAACCTTTGGAAGAATCATAATATAAGGCAAAATCATAACTGCTACTTCTTTCAACCAATTTGGATATTGCACTAAGAAACTTGATGATGCTAGTTCAAGACATTAATTTGCAACACCATTAGCTTGTTCTTTTGATGCGCTGGAACCTACAAAGACAAATAATATTAATAATGTGACTATTTTAAAAAAATAGATAAGGTATAGACATGCAATATATCAATTTTTTTCAATAAGGTATTGTTTACACTAATTTAGTATGCAAGTAAACACCTAACTAAATGAAACAAAAGCATTAACATTAACTAAATTAACATAAACCTCAAGATAGACAAAGAAGAAACAACTCAAATGAGAATATGAGTCATTAAGGGGCTCTCTCAATGAGATTGTTCTCTTGTTTTAGGGATGTGTCTATTTTCTTAGATTTGGTATGTATGCTCAAATACTCAAAATAGCTTCAATTTAGGATTTGGATTTTAGATGTGGATATATGGTGGTTGATGTGAAACTTGCTCTCAAAAAAACATTATGGCTTTAGGATGATGGAGTGTGTTAAAATGGCTTGGGGAATGGAGATCCAATTTATAGGCTAAGGGCTTGAGGGTTTGATGGCTAAGATGCAAGGATGGGGAAAAGCTCATGGAGGGCTCAGATTGCATGAGAGGAGAGCACATGGATTGTGCTTCCTTACAGCCAATCAGGGAGTGACACATGTCATAGGGTCATTGGTTAAATTAAGAGGGGTTGAGGGGTCAAAAAATGAGGCTCAAAGCTCATAAAGACCCTCATAATGGCTTGTAAGAGCAATGAATGGGCTTGTAAGAGTCATTTATGGCTTTGTGGGCTTCATAAAGTTTTATGGTTGGGATATTTTGAGGGGATAGACTTTGGCTTGGCTTAGGAAAGTCTTAAGCTTGTTTAGAATTGTGCAAATGATTAAGGATAGGATTAGAGATGGTTTATGATTAGATTAGGGATGTTAGAGATGGGCAAGTGGATGGCATTTATGAGGGTGGGTGAGTTAGTAGCTAAGCTTGGTTAGTATGGGTGGATGGGGTGGATTAGGCTAAATGGGGGATTAGAGATAGGCTTAGGATGAGGATGAAGGCTTTCTATAAGAGTCTAGAACTTCTTAGGATGAGGATAAATAAAGTTTATTTATTTCAAAGGTTTGAGTTGAGGAGATATTTATTAAAACATTTTTAATAAACATGAAGATTAATATTTAATCTTAATTAAATATTTTGAGTTGGGATTAGGGTAGGAAATGATGGGATTAGCCTTTAATTGAAATTAAAGAAGGATTAGAAGATTTTGGAAGAGGTTAGTGATCTTAAGGAAATTGGCCAAGTTTTGGGCAAAAAATAAATAAATTATTTATTTTAGAATTTTTGGTCAATTTATTAATTAAATAATTAATAAATAAAGAAATAATGTTTAAATAAGATTTAAACATTTTTGGGAGGGATTCCTTAATTAAATATTTTTAATTAAGATAAAGGGATTTAATGGCATAAAAATAACTAAATAAATAAAATAATTAATTAATTAATAAATGATGATGTCATCAGGGACTTTTTAAGAAAATAAAAATACTTTATTTTCTAAAGGATTTTTTAGGTGTCTACAGGTATTAGTTTTCCACGTCTTGATGAGTATAATATCCTTGATCCAAAGAAAAAAATAGTTGGATGGGGCAGTAGGGGCTTAAAGAGTCATGTTGATAGGCTTAAAAAGATGCACTGTGTAGTCTTTGCTACTAGAAAAAAAACCTAATGTTCATACAATAGAACACCATGTAGACTTTATTGAGGGATGAAAACCTAACAAATACAATAGAATAGTAGTTGAAGTAAGTAGAGGTATTGGGATCAAGATTATATTGCTTGAAAGCTAAGCTAAAGACGATCAACAATAAATTGCTACTTTGGAACAAGAATCACTTTGGTAATAGTTTTAAAGAAAAAGAAAGGATAAAGTAGGAAATTTAGGAGCTAAAAGAGTAGTGATTGATAAAGGAATGGATACAAAGATCTATCTCAAAGAAAAGAAACTATTAGCTGATTAAGAAGATATCCTTGGTATGTTAGTTTGAGCTTCACTTGGTTTCAAGAATACTTTAATATTCTCTTCTTAACAAGGCCAACCACATGAAGGTGGAAGCTCATCTGGCCTCACCCTCCCTCCCCCTAACATTAATCTAAATTCCCCATCATCATCTAATTACTTACTTCATTCATTCATTCATCCATTTATGAATTATAACATTCAATCAATACAATTACATAAAATTCATGAATATTATATAATATTTATTAATACACAATATTAATCAAGACTTCATTAACACATAAAAATATTCATTAACATGACATAAAAATAAATATTAATACACAACATTCATAGATAATTACTTAAAACAATGTTCTTTCATTATCCAACAAAGTTTATCAAACAAGGCTTATCAAAGAGGATTTTTAGAAAATCATTTCTTCGTTTTGTTTTTCTTAGCTCTCTTAAGGTAGAGGTTGATAGGAGCATCGATAGATTCCTCATTTTCCTCCTCTTGTGGCACATGTAATGTCAAATTATGATGCCTCCTCCTACTTTAAGGAGTAGGAGGTTGCTGCACTAATGGGGGCTTTGTTGCAATAACACGTAAATGAATTAAATTGGCATACTTTTTTTCTTTTTTAACTATTACAAGTATTTAATTAACTAGTAAGAATATGTTGAACACTTGGAATGTGATTCACTCCTTCACCATGCTCTAAAATATTCAAAAAAGGTTACACGTCAAATTGCAATTGAAGACGTTACCTTGTATTCATAGTTACGTAATTAATTTCCAATATAAAATAATAACTTCACTACTATGATGTAAATCATGGCCTTCATCATGCATAGGTTTTGTGATAGGATATGAAGGCTATAGTAAAATGTTATGTGCATTGTTATGCAGTCAATTTATGTTGGAAACTAACACCAAAAAATAAATTTCTCAACTATTCAATTTGATTTACTTTTCATTTGACCAATTTACATGTCTCTCATTTGGTGCACCAAATTCTTGGGTATTCTTGATGTAGGTATGCAACCACAAATTTATAGCCTTCCTTCAAGGAATTTTTTTTATCTTCATCTATGGGCTCTACATTAAATTCTATGCCCTATATTTTTTGCTTAATATCATCAATTTTGCATGTATAATTTGATTAAACAAAATATATATATATATATATATATATATATATATATATATATATATATATATATATGAAATTCCATTGTTACTACTTATAAGTCAAGACTAAAGATTCATATAGCCACTAGAGCCAAGTTTGTGTTGGCCAACCTTTTGTACTCTCGCTTTTGTAGCCTTTGATGTTTCCTATAGTCTATGAAAAGTTTGAAATGAGTTAGATTATATATTTAAAAAGATCACTAATTAGTACATGATTACATTCTACTTAATACTATCATGACATACCTTATTTTCCCCTTTTCTGGTTCATTTCCTTTATCACATAGCCTTATCTCTTTTGCATCTTCTATTATTTCATTCCACTCCATAGGTGAAATCATAGGAGGATAGTTGTACTTTGGGTTCTCCTTTGGACCCCTTCTATATTGGTCCTTCATAGTCTTTATATATTTGGATGCTCTTTTTAGAAGTAGGGTAGTGTCAAAAATGTTTTTTTTTCAAAATGGTCATAAAAAATGTAATAAGCTTATTTTTAATTCAGGACCCTATTTATTCCACCTTTAAAAAAAATAAAATTGTTATATCAATAACTTTAATATAGCAAAATAAATGGAAGAAAAATAAAATATTGTAGGAATGGTATGAAACTACATACCTTTTACATATGGTGGGTCCAAATAGCTTCAATGTTATATCAAAAAGATGATCAAAGAAAACATCATGGGATTATAAGTCCAAAATGAGTTATATATAAGCAAACCAAAATTACACTATAAATAGTAATAATTTTAACTCACCTGGAAGCTTTCATAATTTTAACAAAAACCTAGTTTTCTTGTTCAACAATAATGTCCCTACAAATGAACTAGTAATAGTAACACAGGTTGCTCTAGGAAATGGTTTAGCTTCAATAGTATTGTTCTTTATTGTTCTATCAACTAAAGGTCTATCTATTAGTGCACAAAATAGGTCCATGAGTATAAAATCCACCTGGTGGAACAAAATATTTTTCAAATATCTATTCACCTTCTTGCTTGCTCTCATTAATTATGAAATTTTGAAATATACACTGAAAAAGACTATGAACTTTGTAGTTTTTCCCTATTACATTTTAATACTCTTTTTGAATTTTATTCCATAATTTTATTTATGATGTTGAAGTTTTATTTTATTCTACTAATAATATGGTCTAGTGATTTTTTTAAATCATAGTTGGGTGTTCAATGTGTGAAAGGACTATTCCAATTTTATTCACTCATTTGTTTTACTCTTTCTTCAGTATAGATCATAGTGGATGAAATAGCAACATAAATCCTATGAAACCCTCTATTTTTTAGTTACCTATATTTAAATAGAAAAGAAAAATGTAGCAATCAAAATTATTCCACTCTTTTACTTATCAGGCTTTCATGGTCCTATTACACTTATATGATAATCAACAACCCTTAAATATGTTTCTGTAAAGCTTGCTCATGGGATTAACTAGATATATTTTTGCTTTAACTAACAAGTCTAATGTAGAAGTAGGAATACAAAGGAATATGGCATAAGTGTTTGTAGGGATCATAAACTTTATGTTCTCACCATCTTCCCAATACATTTTGTTGGATTCCCCCTCTTCATTATTTCTCACCTTCAATGTGCAGTTGCAAACTAATTTTGAGAATCTAGAGACTAACTACCAACTATTTCATGATATGTGGGAGTTAATTTTGACATTTCTTTCTAGATGAGTAATAGCTTTTAATGGCTTATTATTAGGAATAGGAATTGAGTATTTTCCAAAGATAGAGTTTATGTTAAATTAGGAGATGGTGACCATGATTAGTTGGAGGATATTAAATTGGTTTATTTTATGATTTAGAAGATAGAAAGTAGAGGATGAATTTGTTGGAAATACAAATGAGAAATGTATATTTCTGAGAGTTGGGGGGGGAGGGGGGTCGACTTTAAAACAATGCATGCATAAGTAAATGCATTCACATAAACACTTAAAACTAGATATGATTACCTAGAAACCCTCCAATGAGAAGGTAAAACTGGGGTGGGGATGACACCCACAATTCTTCACTACTGTAGAAATAAAGTTCACCTATTAAGGTTACATAGTTTGACCATTCTCATGATCTACCTTGTGAAAGACCTGGCCTGTTAAAGGGATACAAAGGATTGTTAGATCCCATCCTATTAAAGGATTTTAACACTCTATTAAAAGTGTGCCTAGCTAAAGTACTTTAGAACACTCAGTTGGAATGTCACCCTATTAAAGGATTTCACAATGATTGTTAAGTCAACCTTAGTGTAAAGGATTTCATCCTACTGATATAGTTGTTAGAAAGTATAGTAGAATGTTTGATCTAACTACATACAATCTAGTATTACTGATTTTAGATCTCAATTTAGTCCATCTTGATCCTTTTTGATCTGATATGAAAGTGGTGTATCCTTGATCCTCTATTCTGCTAATTGATTCTACAATTCTATCCTCCTTCTAAGTCACCTTGAATGTATATTGATCAATTCACCCCTTTCACTTCCTTCAAATCTTCACTTGCATCACCTCCTCGCATGCATTCTCTCATACTCATGCTAAATTATGGGGCTTTGTCTCCCTTTAAAAAGACTTTGGTGGCTTAGGGTTAGGTATGAATCTACAATTGAGATTCATTCATTTTTCCTACTCAATTCCTTCAATTTTTCTAATTGGTTGCATGTTGATTGCATAGGGGATCCAAATAGATTTGATTTTATCTTCAAATATTTGAGATCTATCCATAAGTTGGCTCAAAAATGGTTTACATAGTTATTTGTGCCATCACAAACAACTAGGTCCATTATGTGTTACTCGACACTTGATAATACTAATGCTCAACACTTACAATAATTCTGTCTAGTTCGACACTTGAACTTGCTTGGCATCAACTATTCACTTAGCACTTGAATGACTTAACACTCATTAAAAATTGACATCTATACATATTATACTCAACTTTCAGCATAGGCTAGTTCCTTCTGTAGTATTTCCATGTGAGGGGTTAGGGAAGCTTGAATCTAGACTAGCTTGGCTCTCATGGTAGCCTCTTCTATTATTAGTACAACTAGTTCCTTTTGTGTGTGAAGCACAATATGGAGATGCTTCTCACTTTGAGATAGATTTTGAGGTAGTTTTCAGCTTGAAATCTTCAAATTCCTTTCTAAACTCAAAATCTTGTGGCTTGTCTCTTGTGTGAAGAGTGTGGGCCACACAATTTTGTGTACAATGAGAATATATTCTCAAGTACCTTCTTCACTTTTTCAATCTTTGTAGCCAACTATACTTGTGATAGTTCTATTCCACTATATATATTTTCATTAAATTTACCTTGAAATTTCTTTTCAAACCATTCCATGAGGTTTACATTGGTTTCTTTGTCTTCATTTGTCACCTGTTCAACAATTTCTGACAATTGTTCCAATATAGGCTTGGTTTTATCTGGTGTTTGCAAGCTGACTGCATCTAAAAGGATGTCTTTAATATCATTTAGTGCTTGCCTTTTCTTATACTCCTTTCTGGCTATCTCTTGGTTCTTCTTCCTTTCTAATGCCTCCTACATGATATTAATCTATTCAAGTTCATGGTTGCACAGTCATATTTTGGTATAACTATGTCTTCATCTAATGTTGGGTCTCCATAGTGATTTAGGCTTGCAATATTTGTTGAGCTCAAGCCTAGTGTAGAAATCTAAAGTGGCATTACATTAGTGCTCAAATTCTAAAGGACTTTGGTAGGAATACTAGTTGTTGGTAAATTAACCAACGTCTGAATGGCTTCCTACTCCTTTTCCTTTGGAATGTCTTTGTATTCTTCTGATCTTCCTTGATCAATCAAATTTTTTTTTTCAGCACCTTGATTTTGTGTGTTAGGCATAGATACCTCTATCTATCCTACTTGTTCCTTTATGGGCTCCTCTATAGTCTAAATCTATTGTTCATACATAACAACTTTGACTATGGTGTCAAAATTTGCTGATGTATCTTGTGATGTTTGCATTGGAGGTTGATCAGTAGTAGCTATAGGGATGACAAAAAGTGGTTATTGTGTGTTCACCTTATCCCTAGTTATGTCAGCTACTACTTTTTGTAGCTCATCCACACTGATCAACACTAGATTATCACATAATTTAGCTTGTAACATAGATTGGTCAAGGATCTTCTTTATATCCTCTACAGTTAGTGGATTGATGTTCTGAGCTGAATTGTCAGGAACATCCTTCACTTTTATTGTGACTATAGGTGTGTTTATGTCATGTGGAGGGATTAATGGTAGCAATTGTGTGTCTTGCACACTTTTTTCTATTTGCTTCTCCTCATCTTTTTCCATTTCATCTTCCTTTTTTTTTGTCTCTTTCACTGGGTTACCTTCCTTTTCTTTCTCAATTTCTCCTTCCTTATCATTATCCTCATCTTCTCCATTTTTCCTTCCCTCAAAGAGATCCTCTTCTCCTTCCTTGGTAGTAGTCAAGCCATATATCAACTTCCACATTTGAGTTGATTTCTTTATGACATCTTCAATATTATTTTGGAGTATGTTGAATGCCGTATACTTCGGTGCAAATTTGCTACCATGTTTCTTATTTGCCTTGGTGATTTTCCCTTTTGAAAATTCTAGCATCACTTGTGCCAATGTAGAATCTCTTATTTCCTTCTCCATATTTAGGCAATAATTCCATTCATTCTCAACAATTGAATATAAGTCTTTGGGCATTGTATTATCAAATTCAAGAGGGGTATTCTTGAATTTTGTTATCATGTTATACATAGACTCTTCAACCTTATTTTGATCTTCTCTACTCAATTTACCAAAATCAATATTTTTCAACCCTATTAAGTATGCATTATCCCGAACAATATCACAAATTTTTTCAATATAAAACTTGGGGAGCATGACTTACCACTCTGAATTATCTTGTGTCTTCTAACTTGGTCCTTTCATCATCTAATTTTGGTTGTGCAACATATTTTCTTCTTAGTTTCTTTTGCATAGGACGTTATTTTTTGGTAGCCTTCTTCTTTTCATTTACTTTCTCCTTGGCCTTTTGAGTGGTAGCCCTTGTAGTGGCTCTTGTAGCTAGAGCAGTAGGTTTTATAGGGCTTGGTTTTGCTATTTTATTTCCTTTCGGCTGAGCTATAAGCTATTTCTTAGCCTTTCTCTTCTTTGGTTCTTGTTTGGTTGGTGCTTCCTTAGCTTGTTCCTCCTTGGCACCTTCTTCTTCATCATCTTCACCCATGCCTTGGGTTAGAGCAAGAGGTTCTTGGCCTTGCTCTTGTTCTTCCTCTTCTTCTTCTTCTTCATCATCTTCATCATTGCCTTTAGCTCCACCAAATTTAGCTTTCAGCTTCCTCACCATTTTATCTTTCTTTTTTAGAGTTGAGGTTATTTTCAACTCTATCTCAACTTTTTATTTCAAAACATCATAGTTGCCAAATATTTTTATTGACTTATCAACTTCTTCTACAAGTAGTGTAGTGATGATAGCTGATGCTTCATCTATGTTGATTTTATAACCCAAAGGCCTTAGCCATCTCACTCTAGGCACTGCAGCCTGTATAAAAGTGTAGTCAATGTCTACCAAAAAAAAATATCATTATATTATTTCTCCACTAGGGAAACATGATTTCTTAGCCTCTATTTCATTGACTGCTTAAAGTCTTCAAAGTAACTAGTCATTATTGACTCAAAATTTTCTCCCATTTGTTCAATGTACTCATTTATTTGCACAACCACAGACCTACTGGTCTTCCATCCTACTCTACCAAAAGATGGAAATTTATTTTGAACATAAAAGAATATGCATACCAAAATTGAACCAAATTTTCATTTGTCACTTTTAGATTTCCTTATTGCTCCTAAGTTCTCCATTATTTTCTACAGCTATAGCTTTGCAAGATCATAAGTATGATCTTTCTTCAAAATCTTATATCCTACATCAATTGATATACATGTAACACTATTCAATTGGATTGACAAATAGAATTTTTGTGATATGACCCTCACTACAAATTCAAGAAGTGGATCTTTGATAGTATCAATGGTCATTCCTCTCTTGTTCCACTTTGCCCCTGTATTTCGCTCAATCACTTCTTTAGAGTCACTTCTTAGGGTCTAAGGCCAATCTAGGGTTGGATATCCTATAACCCTATGTACAATCCTCTTTTATAGCTTGATGGGTCCACCCTCCAACCAAAGGCATCCATCATGGATTCTACTTAAGAAAATTTTGATCCATTCAATTTTGAAAATGGTGGGGAAATCTAAGACACAGGTTTGTCCCTTTCTCTCAACAATCTTGAACTCTTCCTTCAACACTCTATTTTCACATAATTTATCATATGCTTGATGGATTTCCATGTCTCCAATTCCTTCAACATTGTAGTTCTAACATTTCCTTACATCTTGTACCATTACGACCTTGGGTGGAATAACTAATAATGCACCTGTTAGGTCATTCTTGTATGTAACTTCTGGAATTTCCCTAAAGTCTGGTTGTTTTACCTCATTACTAACCAACTAAACTTGAAATGGTTCCTTATCCTTTGGATTCTTAGAATTCAACACCATTTTGCAAACTAGGGTTTCAACAAATATAAAACTACATAACTCGACATGTGAAGAATACCTTTAGATTGATTGAATGATGCTTGATCATTGTTGGAATCCATGCAAATCCTTTGTTTTTTTTGGAAAATCACTTCTTCACTCTACTCATTCTTTCTCTATGTTTGTAATGACAAAAAATGGTCAAAAATCTGCCTTATACCCTTTCCAAACATCACATTGAATGCATGGTGCATATACATCTATAAACTTAGCTTCTATGCAATTTTCTACTTCACTCAGCATCCATTGGTTTTCTATCACTCAAGAGCTATTAGAATTACCCTTACTTAGCTTCTATAGAAATTTCCTTCACTCAGTAGCTACTACTAACTTAGCTTCAATTGGCTCTAGCTGACAGCTTGGCACACACTAGAATTTTACTTGGCAATTGAAGAGAACTTTTCACACTCGACAATAAGGTGAAAACTTAAGGATTTAACCTTGGTTTCTCCTTGTTGACTTGCATCTTTATTCATGCTAGTTTATCATTTTCATCACTAACTTATCTTGGAACTAATGTATGATGAAGCATTTAAATATCAATCCCACATACCTCCTTTTTGCTTAGTTTGTTGAGATGTGATCACTTGACCTTTTAGGTGAAGTGATCCCTTCATTTGATGTGCTACATCCATCTTTCTTTCTCCATTTTTTTTTCATCTCTCCTCTAAAGTGCTCAACATCTACCTTGCCTTTTCCTTTGTTGAACTCTAAGTTAGGTGCCTTTGTCCTTGTTGGGTAGTGCTTGCTGATATGACCAATCTTTAAAAAACTAAAGCATGTAGTTTGATTCAACCATCTATTGTAGCTACCACTAAAGTGTGTTCTTATGCAATTCTTAGGGATGTGTCCATACTCTTAAAAATAATTATAGCTATGTCTTGTATTGTAATCCCAATTATAGGAATTTTCATGGCTTCTTCCCTTGTTTGATGACCATGTGGACTTGGATCTACATTCAAAGGCTCTGTGTCTAGACTTTTGACAATTGTAGTAGTGTCCTTCAAATTTTGGTGCATGCATCATTCTGGTTCTACATTCATATGCTTGATGACCTTATTTGTTGCACTTGTGACAATAAGACATATTCTTTGGCTTAGCATTTTGACTAGCATTATTGCTCCTACAAACATTAGTTGTGTGTCCTTTCTTACCACAATGATGACAAGTAGGTTTAGAGTTCTTACCTTTATTGTTTCTTTCCTCAGTAGCTTTGGATGTTTCTCCTTCTTCAGTACTCATATAGCCCAATACTAATGTGTCTTTACTAGATCTAGAGGATTTTAGTATTTGCTCAAACTATTTGATGGCTTCATTTGGCTTGTTGAAACTTTTAGCAAACTCCTTTTCTCTTTTTAGGTCATTCTGCAACTTCAATGTAGTGATGTCAATGTCCTTGACATTCAACTCATGATGGGCATTCATCATTTGGCTTAGGATGTCTAATTGCATGTTTGAGATCCTAGATAGCTCTGCTAAATTTTTTTCCAATCTATTTGCCAAAAATCTTTTATCTTCTTCAATCATGGCCTTGTCTTCTATAGTTTTCTTCTTTTGTTTAGTCACCTCACATAGCAATATAGCTTTTGATTCTTGTTCCAACTTGATATTTTTGATTTCCTCAGCTTGTGTTCTATTCTTGTCCACGAGATCTACAATTTCTACATCAAATTCATAAGAGTTACCATTTGCAAATAACTTTGTGGTGTTAATCTCTTTGTATTGTGTATCATTTTTTGCTATAGCAATCTCTTTTCTTCTTTTTAGTGAACTTCTCAAGGCATTTCTAGCTTCATTCAATTTTTGTAGTAAGAGATGTATCTCAATCTCCTGATTTTCAATGGTCTTTCCCAACTTGTAAACTTCTATCTCAAGATCTTTTCTCCAAGTTGTAAGGCTTCTCCTAATGAGAACTCAACTCTGATACCAATTTTTGGAAATACAAATGGGAAATGTATACTTCTGAGAGGGGGGGTGAATTATAAGTACTAATCTCTAACCAATAAAACTTTTAACTTTAAAACAATGCATGCATAATCATATTGAAATAACATGTAAAGTAAATGCAACCACATAAACACTTGACACTAGATATGATTACCTAGAAACTCTCCAATGAGAAGGTAAAACTAGGGTGGGGATGACACCCCCAAGTCTTCACTACTACAACAATAAAGTTCACCTATTAAGGTTACATCGGTTGACCATTCTCATGATCTGCCTTATGAAAGACCCACCTTGTTAAAGGCTTACAAAGGATTGTTAGATCCCACCCTATTAAAAGTGTGCCTTACTAAAGAACTTTAGAACACTCACTTGGAATGTCAGCCTAATAAAGGATTTCACAATGACTATTAAGTAAACCTTAGTACAAAGGATTTCATCCTACTAATATAGTTGTTAGAAAGTACAGTAGAATATTTGATCTGACTACTTACAATCTGGTATTTCTGATTTCAAATCTCAACTTAGTCCATCTTGATCCTTTATGATCTAATATGAAATTGTTGTCACCTCGATCTTCTATTCTACTAACTGATTTCGTAATTTTGTTCTCCTTCTAAGTCACCTTGAATGTATACTGATCAATTCACCCCTTTCACTTCAAATATTTGCTTGCATCACCTCCTCACATGCATTCTCTCATAGTCATAATAATTATGGGGGCTTTGTCTCCCTTTTAAAAGACTTTGGTGGCTTAGGGTTAGGTATGAATCTATGATTTAGATTCATCCATTTTTCCCACTCAATTCCTTCCATTTTTCTAATTGGTCACATGTTGATTGTATAAGGAATCCAAATAGATTTGATCTTATCTTCAAAGCTTCAAGATCTATCCATAAGTCGGCTCAAAAATGGTTTAAATAGTTTTTTTTGCCATTACAAATAACAAGGTCTTCTTTTTGTTACTCAACACTTGATAATATTGATCCTTGACACTTACTATAATTCTGTCTAGCTTGGTATTTAAATGACTCGATACTCATTAAACTCAACATCTATACATATTATACTTGGCATATGTTACTAGCTCAACATGAACTTAGTAAAAAGCTTAAGTGTGTAGACACTCAATTGTCAAAGCCAATCTAAGATCAACAAAATTCAAGTTTATCTTTGCAAATATAAGAATTTCTACATATTTCCCTATGCAACTTATAACTTCTCTTCTTTGAAAATTTTATTGTATAAGTCTATATGACATCTAATGTGAAGGGATGGGTTTCATTCATTAGGTGAAGTATGATGGAATTTCTACTTTTAACTTTATGTTTGGAAGCAAAATATTCACAAAATCAAGGTGAAAACATTGTAGGTTTGAATTTTCTTTTTGCTTTATATTCGCATGCAAATGATGCAATCCATTTTAAAGATGTAGTTAAAAGATGAAAAATGGGTACATGCACTAGGTGAAGAAATAAATGCTACATAAAAAAATTTAATTGTAAGCACTTTTTCTTTCTACTGTTATAATAAATTCAAATTGGTTCAAGAAAATTCCTAAATAAATTGCTTTTTTTCCTTCTTGTCCAATAAGATTTCATATGGTGGCAAATTACATAATTCTTTTTAGATTCATTGAAGAAGAATCTTGAAGGAAAAGCTAGTTTAAGAATCTTTAGTATCTAGTAAGCTTATCAACTAGCCTATAAATGTATTTTATTAAACATAAAGTTTAGTCAATCATATGTAGACAGATGTATGATGTGAAATTTTATAGTGACTCAACTTGTGATTGTTTCTATTTAAAATTATATAGTTTGCCTCTTTTCTGACCCAATGTCAAGACAAGTATTTACACATTCTAGGATTTTCTTGATCTCTCTCTAAGTATCTCGTCTCACATTTTCAAGTCTTATTTTAATTTCCTTAACATCTACCTTGAACCTATCTTTAATTTTCTAGGTACACAAGATCAGTAACTCGTTATGAGATAACACTTTTGTTCTTTCTCTTCATCAATTATGTGATGTTTATCTTGAAACACATTCTTCCCAACATTTTCTTTTACATTGGCTATGGGTGGTAGTAGTTTGATCTTATGAAGATTTGAACTCATTGGATTGCACTTACACCTAGTCCTCTAGCCTATAATTTATATGAACGTTGTTTATTTGAATATTTTGATTATCACTTGAATGCTCTTAGATGTACAAATGGTACAAGTTGGGACCAAGGGCTATTTGTGTTTTGACAGAAATTGGCTATGTATTGCTCAAAATAGAGGAACTTGTTGCTTCTTGGGTTCTCTCCCCATGTGGCATTATCCATTGGTCAATCAAGGTTATGATTCCATTTGAAATCATAGAAAAATTGGTATTTTTAAGGTATCACTATAACTACAGAGATAAGAAATTAGATTTTAGGATACATTGCAGTGATTGAGTTTCAATGGTTTAAAGTATAGCATGTTGTCGCTATAGGTAGTAGTGATTGGGTTCATCATTCAGTGGAAGGTTCAAATAAGACATAACAATGAGTGATAGAGTTATCACTATACTTTATAGTGATGTGTTTGATCACTGAGCGGAGAAGGTGCCATTTTGATATGCCAATGAGTGATAAGTCTTTGGACGTCGTTGTATGTTATTGCAATTATAATCTATCACTAATTGGTGAGAATTACAAATATTTTGGTGATTAGTGATAAAGATTTGGATGTTGCTAAATCCTATGATGATCATCACTAATTGAAGCAATAAATGAGTGGCCTGGGGAATCAATGATGAGATGAAGTCATCATTACAGCTTGTGGCGATCATCACTAATTGAGAAAATAAGCTTTTAGACATAGTGACTAGCGACAAAGGAAGTTTTTTGTTATATTTTATAGTGATAATCGCTAATCAAGGTATTGATAAAAGAGTTTGATGATCAATGATAATTGGTTTTGTGATTGTGTGAGGCCTCGCCCCAATCCATCATAGCAATTCTAATAATTTTTTATTTTGATACATTATGAATCAATATGTTGAGACATTATCTGATGGACTAGACATGATTATGTTATTTTATGTCATGTGATGCTTTACTTTAAGATGCTTAATCATGTTATTTGATGTTTTATGAGCATGCATATTGATGATGTAGTACAGTAAATGAATTTAGCATTAGGAATATGATTAATAATTTAATTATGCAATTTGTAATGGTCAAATATGTGTGTAAAAATGAGGAAAAATTTCTTTAAATGAAAGATTGATGTTTTGATTAATGTGATTTTTCTCGAACTACAATTGTGTGAATTGAGTGTGTAGGATTCTTAGCCAAGAAATCTAACAAAAAATCGATAATCAACCCTATGTACAATCTTTGAAACCTCGAGTTGAGCCTAATGAAATATGTAGACCCCATTGTTTTCTATTTTATTTGTATTATAATCTGAATGTGTGTACCATTATGTAATTGTAAACTATTTAATTTTATGTAATAGTGAATCTTATGGTGTCACTTGACACTTGTAATTTGTATTTGCATATCAGCATGTTAATAAGGGTTAGCAGAGTAAATTGATAATATAATATTGATTACGTTAACTAATCTAAGGCTAATTAGTTGGTAATCTAGTCTATTTACCCTAATTTGGGTTTAGTGGTAAGTTCCATTCTTAGAGCTTTTAGAAAGTTCAAATATTTTAAGTCATTTAATAGATCCTAAAATGATCCTAGAGGCCTAAATTAATACAAACCAAGTGCCTAGGGGGTATGTGTATGGGTTGGGGGCATTTTCTATGCATCTAGACCCTTTTGTCTACTTTTATGACCTCCTAAATATCTCATTTTTCCTTTAGTGCGAAAATTGAACTTCTCCATGATTTTGCCAAGTTTACACTTCACCAAAAAGGTTTTCTTAATGGTAGGATCAAGTTGGAAGACCCTAGAAGGCCTTAGTTAAGTTTTGAGTTATTGCAATTTTAGGTGGATGAGTTTAGAAGTCTATTTAGTTGCAAATTTGAGGGTTGAAGAGTGTTCAACCAATCTCTACATTTAGAGACTGTAAAGCTAGGATTGAAGGAGGAAGAAGGATTAACTCTTCTCAAAAATTCAAATTTTCATAATCATTTATGAAGGTAGGAATCCTTCACAGTCTTGTTCTTCATGTTGTGTTTTCATATTTTTAAGTAGGCCTTTTACATGTATGTATTTTGTATGTGTGATAAAACATGTGAGGGATGGGTTATTGTGGGGTTCTTAACTATTTTCTTTTTGTGTTTTTACATTTCATTTTGTAAGGGAAATTGTAAGGGTTGTGTTGGCATTACTCACACTCAGATAGGATAGAAGTGGCCATGTATGAGAGGAGGGCCTCAGTTGAATTTTGGGTCAATGCTAAGTCTCTCTTCATGATGAGAAGAGAGAGAAAAGTAGGGTGTTATGGGCCCCTACTTGTTGATACAAACCATTTTGTGTTTGGGGGGATAAGAAGTGAAAGAATAGAAGTTCTTGTGATTATTAGCCTTAGAAAAGGCATCTATTTTGGTAGTTTTATTGACTTCTCCTACCCTAGGAAAAATCCACCTTCTCCCGAGTCTTGTTTCAATAAGGAACCTATTGTGAAAACCTAGGATGGGAGTAATTGGTTGAATGTGTCTTTGTGTTGAATCTAATTTTCACCTAGTTAGTTTCAGTTCTCCATGATTACCTTAATGAAAATTGTAGATTTCATAGTTGATACCTTGATATGGAGCCAAACTGGATTTAGAGTTTTGGTGTTCTTGATTCAAATGTTTTGGAGACTTCTCCTCAAGATAATGATCTTGATATAAAATTTATTGTTAACCTTATTTTGAAATGACAATGATATCGATTTTTCTTCCCTGATTCTTTCTAATGGAGTCCTTGAATGGGGTGTTTTGAATAAAATAAATATGAAGTGGCTAGCCCATGTGTGTTGAAAAAATGAACAATTCCTTTCTCATGGCATTCTTTATAATTTATTTCATATGGATATGATTAATAGTGATTAGATGCAATGATGTTTTAGATTAAGGTAAAAACAGGTTTTGAAGGGGCCCCAAAACCCTTAACAAAAAAGAAAAAGAAAAACCATGAAGCACTAATAGGTTTTAGAAGGACCTGAAGCCTACAGTTTAAATAGTAGCAAAATCAAGTTTTACAAGGACCTGAAACCACATAAAAGGACCATAAAATGAACCCAAGTTTTACAAGGACCTGGAACCTAGTATTAACAACAAACAAAAACCAGATAAAATAACCAATACCAATAACTAAAATCCAAGACCACTATTAAAAATAGAGACTAAAAGCTAGAGACACTAATAGCTGCTATTGTAGCTCTTTTATCATTTTGACCACCTCTTTATTGATCTCCACAGTGCCTTAGATGGTATCAGTAGCCAAACCACCAATAGCCTCAGTTGCACTTTTCCTAGAGCTCTATCTAGTTCTTTGACTTGGTCCCCATAGAGACATGATTTCTTCATTGGTATGCTTCCCTAAACTAGTAGCAATAGAAAAAATATTGGAAGTAACCTACTCCATCTTATTGCCACTTTCTTTGATCAACAAATGAAGTTTTTGTTCAAAATCTTTTAGTTTCTCTGGTATATTACCCACTTGCACTTCCATTTGACTGATATTTGCATGGTTAATTTCTATTGCACCTTTTCTATTTTCCTTTTGAGACTCATTAATGCATTATACATCAATGAGTCAGCTTGCAAAGAGGTATCAGCCTTAAGTTTTGCAGTATGTAGAAAAGAAATCATAGTATCCCTTTGAATAGACTAATTCTTCTCCTTCCCCATTTCTTCTCTACCAGAAGACTCATCCTTGTCTATCCTTACCTCTTCCCTCATGTTGACATCAAAGGGCCATCCTTTTCCTTCACCATTTCTTCTTTTCCATCCCTCACTCCCTTGGAATTCTCACTTTGATTTTCTTCTTCACCAATATTACCCGACACTATATTTTTCTCACTACTCTCTTCCTCATCATCCTTACCAGTCTCACCCTTTCTTCCTAGGTAGAATTCCAAATTGGAGCTAAATTCTCCAACATTCATATTCTCCTCCTCCAAAATTTTCTCGTCCTTATTTTTTGAGTTATCAGACTTAGTAATCTCTTCCACATTTTGTTGAGCAGTTTGTTGGGTTTCTTGCTTCAGACCCCTCCTTTTACCCTTAATAGCTTCATCACCCTTACTCTTCCTAGAGTAAGTTTCACTAACAAAGCCCGTCTTTTTTTTAGAAGGAGGAGAAGACATAATGGCCTTGCTTTTATAGTAACCCTCAATAAGTAACATTAACCGTTCATGCAAAATAGGGTGTGACTCTTTTATCCTATGAGCTTGCAAACTTTGGAGTAGAGAAAATATCAAATAAAAAGGAAACAAGAGCCTATCCTTATGCCTAAAGTGATTGAGGAACACAAAATGAAATTTATGAACATGCTTAGCTCTTCCATCTAAGATAAAATACTCATGAATACAAGAGAGCACATCCTACATGATTACCTTAATCTGACCCAATTCATAAAAATTGCCATTCTTCTCTAGTTTTTTCTCCTCTTCATCTATTTTGGGAAATTTATTGAATGTATCTTTTGAGATACTTGTTTCTTTACTAAACATAATGCCTTCCTTTGGAAAACCTATCACCTCAGCTATGAACTCCTCAGTCAAATGCACAATCACACCATCCAGAGAAACCCTATCTTTAATCTAGTTTTTGAAGAACACCTTAGTAACATGAGGTTTAAACCCATGAAGACTCTCCAAATAAGTGATGAAATAATAATTTTGTAGAATATTCCATGCAAAAGCTTTAGCCTTCGAAACCTTGAAATTTTTTGGCTCTCCACCCATTTCCAAAGACTTCAAATTGCTGCAATAAACCAAAATCAAATGGAGACAAAGAACAGAGGAATTAATCAAAGACAATGCATTCATTGATAGAACTAAGGCATGTATTAAAATAGATACATGCAAAGCTAGGATTGAAATTACATAAATGTACTTCATTGGGGAGAGAACACTAACGTCCATAACTTCACTCCCAAATATCATTAAATTACTAATCTTGGCAAATCTTTCCCAACATCACATGAATTGTGTCATAATTAATAAGGGATTTCAAATCTACATTCCTTCCTAAGTCACCATTCCACATCATCTTATATCCCATTTGGATAGCATAGCTGGCAATCCAATTTGCCACCAAATTGCCTTCGTGAAAAGAGTGAGATATAATCACTTTTTCAAATTTATTCATTAAATTTTTAATTCCCATAACACTTTTCTTAATTGACCAAGTAATAGAATTATTATCATTAAGCATATTAACAATGTTTAAAGAATATCCTTCCATCTAGAAGTTTGGATAACTAGTTTCAGCTGCTAGCCTCATAGTGTATAGAGTAGCAGTTGCCTTAGCTTTGTGACTGTTAGAGATACCAATAGGTATCGCAATGGCATCTATTATATTACCTGTATGATCTCTCAAAACTCCTCCACAACCTACTTTTTCTAGATTTCCCTTAGCATCACCATCAAAGTTTCCTTTAAGCCATCCAATAGGGGGAGCCTTCCATCTATTCATCAATCTTGGGTCATCTTTTTTAATATTAGAACCTTTGGATACCATTGGAAAGTCAATTTGAAAGTCTTGATCACATCTTCTCTAAGAATTAAAATTTTTCTTTATTGCCCTAACAATATTTTGTCCAAGCACCCACCCTAGCATTTCTTTATTTCTAAAGATTTTGTTATTTCTTTCTTTCTAGATACCCCACTAGAGATGAGGGAGAGTAATTTTCCATACAAAATCAACATCAATATCCTTAGAAGGACATCTCCAACTTTTAAAACAAAGTTCAATATTATTTTGATATACCCAAGTTATGTTCCAGTAATTGAGAATAAAGGTCCAAACTTGTTGACTATAAGAACAGTTCAAAAACAAATGATCTCTGTCTTCAAAAACTCTTTTACATAGAGTACATATATTTACCATATTAATGCCTCTTTTTTGCAAAATATCCTGAGTGAGAATTTTGTTTTGAAGCAAAATCCAATAAAAGATATTTATTTTTGGTATGAGACCCTTTATCCAAGGTTGAGACCGTAAAGGTTGATTACCTTTCTCCTTAGATTTAAAAATAGAAGAAACTTTGAACTGACCACTAGGATCAGCATTCCATATCATCTTATCCTCCTAATGGGAATATAAAGAAAAGGCATTCAACATTATCTGGATGTTATAAAAACCTTATTCAATATCAAGCATCTTAACCCAAGTTTTGGTATGCCAATAATGTCCCACAAAAGTCCCATACAATTGCTCGCATCCGTCAACTTGAGTTGTATCCTCAAAGTCCTTAATTAGAGGATGATTCATTAACCAAGTATCTTCCCAAAATCTAACCTTTTACCCATTTCCAATTTTCCATGAACAAGCTTTGGCTAAGGTATTCTTAGTTCCCTGAACAACTTCCCAAATAGAAAAAGGGGAAAGAACATCAGGGGATGATAAGAAATCAGATAAAGAATGGGCATTAAAGAGATACTTATGTTTCCATATTTTACTCCATTCCTTATCATCATGATAAACTCTCCATCCTTGTTTCACTAGAAGAGCTCTATTCATACTTCATATAGACCTGATTCCCAATCCACCATCCCTGATTGCTCTATGCAATGATGTTACATAAAGTTATGCAATTTGATTACAAACATGTGTTAGAGAAAATTCGATTTATATGGTTGAAATAATTCTCCTACTCAAATGCATAAATATAACATGAAAATTCTATGCTATAATTCATCTTAGAAAATAAACTAAAAATATTCCCCTTATGCCATGTTTAAAAATTGTATGAGAAAATTTAACACTTGTGAAAAAAATGATCCTTTAGAAATTCATCTTTTTTGAGCAAAAATGCTCTATGCCTTTTGTATGAGAGAAATTTTTAATTCTCCTTTGGACAGAGAATATTCTTCAAGATTCTTTTTAAATCTATTTGAATTCACCTTAAGTAAGGAATATATAGAATTGTGAAATTTTTTTTTTTTTTAAATAATAATTAAAATAACTCTTATTCCTAAAGTTCACCAACTAAACTTTAGTTCATAACCCCCCTTATCTTCTAAGTTCCTTACTTCCCCACATAATATTGAATGCAAGTTCATGGAGTGTCAACTTGGAAAAAGAGTCAACTAAGAATTAAATGCAAAAGAGGCAATGTAGATTTAAAAAGGCATCTCGTACCCTTGACCTTATGGTGACCATGAGCAAACAATAAATACTTGACTATACCACCCCCTTTTATTGGATCAAATCTCCTCCTAAATCCTCACATAATCTCATGTAGGCAAGATAGGATGGTATGATGAAATCATAGGGAGGGGAATGTTTGCAAGGATGGGTTTACACCTCCTTGTTTAGCACTCCCATCATTTCCTCCAACTTACTTCCTATGATCCCCACCTAGAACAATGCCTTAGAGACCGCACATGGTGAGGTGAGGAGGAGAGATGGCAAGTGGGGAGGAGCCACATGGGTGAAGGTAGTTGGACGGGGAATGTTAGAAGAAATCCCCCATCATCCGATGCATACCCAAACTTTAAGGCACACATCCTCCTTGAGTAGAACACTTGGGAAGGGTTCATGGACCTAGGGAAGGGGGAAGCCACTTGCCAAGTTGCTTATGGAGCTAGGGGTAGAATAAGGTAATGGGGGTAGGGGTTAGGTTAGTTAGGAATGGTTTGTTAGGTAGAGTTAGTTGTTTGTTACCTGTTAGTTGTTGTAGTATAAGTAATATTAGTATTGTTTAATATTAAGGTGAGTAGGAATTAGATAAATTAGTTTGGGTGTAATTAAATTAATTGTAGTTTGAATTAATGGTGGTTTAGATTAATTTTAATTTAAGTAATATTTTTTTTAATTTTTATAATTTATATTAAGGTTAGATATGTTTATTATTAGATTAGGATTGTAGATTTAATTATAATTGTTTTATTTTAGTTATTTAAATTTATTTAATTAAGTGGTAAATGTTTGCTTTATTTTTAAATACTGTAATTATTTTTAAAATAGCATGGTAGATTAATAATGTATTGAAGGGTTACATTTTATAAGTGGTAGTGGTATAGGGTTTAGTGTAATACAAATAGATGACACAATTAATTAAATAATAAATATTTAAATGTAATGATTTAACCCTACATGATTAGTTATAAACTAGGACAAAGTGTTAAGGTATTATATTAGGGAAACCTATGTATGGATTTCAACTCATCTATAGTTTTAACGTGTAAGCTGAACATACTGCATCATGTTGAATCACATCTGGAATTCATTTCTATTCTTGTCATAACCTTTTAGGTGACATGTATTAATTTAGTGGATTAAATATCCTTTAAAAAATTGTGTTTTTTCCCTAATATTTTGGGCATGATAGGTTTTTGAAGGATATGGCAATGAAAGGCTATAATATTAAGTAGTTATCACTTTATGTTGTATCAATAAAGTAAGCATGATCATTGATCAAGCTTGGTGTAATGGAGATATAACGATCAATGATGAGTTGCACAATATCAACATATGTTACAATGATTCTGTTTGCTAGAGAAAAAAATAGAGATTCACAATCACCATACCTAATAGAAAAAAATTGAATTGGGGATCGTAGTTGAGGGGTTTTTATTGTAGCAATGAGTGATGGTGTTATCATTGTTATTATAGCAATGGGCATGGAGTTGAAAATATTTCCTATTGGAGGAATTTGATTATGGTGATCAAGAGACTTATATGTTCATATCGCTAATGGCTATAATGATGAATGCTTGAATATGTTTCAATTCATGTGGAAAGTAAATGAACAAGATGATATCTAACAACTAGTTCATCTACTACAACTATAAAAAATGGATTTATGTTTTGATTCATCTAGAAAGTAAATGCATGAATGTAGCCTGTTTTGTAATAAAAGGGTAATCATTATAGTGCTATGGTCACAAATTCTCATAAGTGAGATAGTAAAGTTAAAATTTGTCTTTAGTCTTTGTAGAAAATTTTTATTCAAAAGAGTATTAGGAAAAATCATGGACAACTCTAGTTCTCTTTAGAAAAGGAAAGAAGAGAAGGTTAAGAAGGTGAAGGCTAACAAAAAACAGAAACCTGATGATGAGGTGCTGCTATGAAAATTGAATGAGGGTCTCATTGAACAAATGGAAATTGTAAGCCCCAAATTCAAAAGAGGCAAATTTTCTTCTCCAAAAAAGGTGGAAGAAAAGTACATTGAGGTTCGAGATGTCTAGACTTAGACTAGAGGCTATGAGTTGTTTCTATATCATTATGTGAGAAGAAACCATAAGGCACCCATATGTCATCCTTGGGAGATGAATTTGGGAAAATTAATAGTGTCAAATGTATTCTTGAATGTGGAGCTTCTCAAGATCATTATGAGAAAATATAATCCTAAGGAAAGATGTATATATGATAAAGATGGGGAAAAAATCATGGCAGTATCTATTGAATCCTTGAATGAAGCATTTAGACTCACTGATGGCGTAACAAAGAAATTGTCTTTCACTGAATTGAAAAATTAATATGAACAGTCAGATGCCTCATACATGTAGTGGAAGTTGATGTTGCATAAGATAGAAAAGGAGTCTTTGACATTAGCATATGGGCCTCCTTTCATTGTCAAATTGTTTAAGACATACTTAGATATGACTTATCAATCATCTAAGCAAGTATGAGGAATGGAAGCACCTGATTTGATGGAGGTTGGCCCTATGGTGTTAGCATCAGATGTGTAGATGTTGGAACCAAGACCCTATGATTACATAGAGTATGTTGTTGACAATATTCATATAATTTTTGTTAATTTTGATGATGTAGAATACCCTACCTTTAAGCACTATTCACTATTTATGCATATGGTTTTGTATTTTGGACAAATGAAAGGATTATGGGGTGAGGGTTTAAAGTTGAATTTAAGAGATTCCAATGGGGATATGAAACTGGTTCAAATGTGGATGCTAGTATGGGATTATAGGTTTAATGCATCTTATTATCTAACATTTGAAGATCACTTTGTGCAACCTTTTTCTACACTATTTGGACACCACTCTTTCCCTTCAATCAGCCCTGATATCAAAAGATTCTTAAGACCTAAGGACAATGGGCTAGGTGAGAAGATTAAGCATAATTGGGAAGACTAGTATGCTTATGACTATTTCACTTTTGTAAGAGTGTTTGGATTTGAAGGTAGACCATATAGATTGCCTGCATCAGTGCCTAATTAGATTTCTTATTTGGATATTCTTAGGTAGATGTCAGATTCCAAGAAGAAATATTTTTGAGGTAAGCAGAGAAACTAGTCTTTCCTTCTTGTGACCTTATCATTTGGATATTTTACTATTTCTTTAACCAAGTCATATGATAAGATACAAGAAAAATTGTAAAAAGAGTACCATATGTATATTATGGATTCTTGGAGTTGCTATGATCCAGAAGAATACATTCATGTATGTAGAAAATCACAAAAGTTGGGTGATTATAGTCACCATGGAAATGAGTATGAAGAAAGTTTCAAAAACATGGGATTGATTGGAGTACAACAAAAGATTGAGGAAAAAGAAAGGGAAATGGAAGAATAGAGGTAGAAAGCCAAGGAAAATTCAAAGAGTTCTAGACTCCCCTATTCAAGTCTCCATAACTATAAAAAGGTCAGTACTTCAACCTGTGGAACATGATGTGCAAATCCTAAAGAGGATAGATGCTGAGAAGGATAAGAGACTTTTAGAGTCTAGCAAATTTTTGAATGATGATGCTTTCATCAAATCCAAATAATTTATACCTATACTATATAAACACAAAGGTAAATTGTTGAGGCAAATTATCCCTAATATCTCTCCTGAGAATGAGTAGGAATTAATGTCAAAGCTGAAAGAAGATATTAAGAGAGAGGTTGAACACATGACTCCAGCAAGAGGGAGATAATTAATGAATGAGGTAGGAGTAATGGTTCTAATTGGTTGGGACTTAAGTGCATCATATATTTTTGATAGTTTGATCAAGTCAAATGAGTAGGATATGAGGTTTGATGTGCAAGGAGTTAAAGATGTTATTATTGGATCATGATTTGTTGAGGATAAAATTTCTATGTTTCTTTGGGCTTTATATACACTGCATAAGGGGCCACAAATCATTAGCGTTGATCAATAATTTTGTAATTTAATGACATTAAAATTTGGTGTCATAGACCTAAACAAAGTTGTAGGCATGGAAGTACATCTTGCATTATTCAATCAAGTAAGTGTTTCTTAGATTACTTTTGAAAGAGATAATTGGAAAGCTATGTACAAAGATTTGTTGAAAAAAGGATAGCCTTAGATGCAACCAAGGATACAATCATTTGATGATGACCTAAAGTCTAAATTAAATAGGTTTAGAGAGGAAAATGCTAAATTGAAAAATATCTCAATGATCATAAGGGAGGTTTCTCATAGCATGATTATAAAACATTTCAAGAAATTACTGGTTAAATTAGGTCAAGTATGGGATGCTTATAATGTGTATAAACTTTTAACCTAAAGACATAATGAGATATATAAGAAATTGGTTAAAGAAAGAGATACCCTCAAAGAGGATGAAGATATAGGAGGCTAAGCAACTAGTCAGAGATCATACTATGTATTCTCATGAATTCAAGGTTTCTTTCAGACTGATGGAGGAATTAGTGATAGAGCATGGATTTTTATCTTGGAAAGAAGAAAATGGTGATATCATTAGCTAAGATAGATGGATGGATACATGCCATGTAATGCAGATAGAATCCCTAGAAGCATCGAATGATGATTTGGAAATGAAAAAGGCTAGCATGAAGATAGAGTGTATGTTCAAGATCAAAGTGAAAGCATGGGAGATAATGAACAATGCATATCTAGCAAAGGATGACAAATATGTCAAACACATTAGGTTATGCAATGATTTTAGTGAATCATAATCATCAAAATTAGTGACATAAAGCCTTTTGTTTTATAATTATGCTTAAAAGTGCATTAAGTTTGTCATTAATATGTCAATTAGTTATAAATTTTGTAAACAAAGGGACAAGCCCTTTCACAATGTAACCAATTTGATGCCTATAATTATAAGGGATGTATTTAGAATAGGATATCATATGACAAAATTTTTTACATTATATATCAAAAAAAGTTGATTATTTTTGTTCACTTTGGATTTTGTCAAATGTATGCACCAACAACATATGTAACAATGTGGTGAAGCATTTCATATTTAATATAAAGGCTTATATGCTCATTTGATCTTTTGGTGATATCGATTCTATCTCTTTCATTTTGTTTCCTCTAATCAAATCTTAAAAGTTTTCTTTAATTAATAGTCAAATTGAATGTATGCAATAAGAATTTTCAATATTCAAAGAACAATTGTCTTTTGTTAATTGGTTAATCTGCATCACAATCTTATTGGCCTCTTGAGGAGAGTTAGAATCAATAAGATCAGATATTGAATTTTTCTAGAGCATTTTGAGAAATTCATACTTCATTAAAGTGACAACAATTTGTCTTAATGGGATTTATTGTTTTGTCTTGGAGGGTTACATAAGCATTATGAAGGATTGATAGAAATTTGATAAAGAATCCATTGGCTAAGGAACTAGTCTTATCTATTCATTTGAATCTTCATGCTAACTGTAGAAAGGATATACATCCAAGTGATAGAGATAAACAAAACACATACATATATTCATATACATATACAAAACTTTTACTTAAACCTTTTCCCTTTTTCATTTATGTTTTATCAACACCTGTGATCCCACAAGTTATCTTCTCAAGGCCTTAAGGGTGTGAGGTATAGGTTGTCATGCCCTAATTTTTACAAGGCAAAAACACAATGACAATTTTTTTTTGACATTTAGATTATACATTAGAGATATCAAATGATGTGATGGTCTATTAGGAGGTTACGTTTATTTTTAGGGCAAACTGTTATGACTTAGTGAGTGAGTATCAAAATTCACTAATTCTCCCTACAACTAATACTTGATAACATTAGGTTAGTCATTTGTTCTCCAATGCTCATCAATAAAGTTCATATCCATAATGAATTACGATTGTACATTATAGCCCTAGTTGCGGGACAATGTAGATGACTTACATCCTATGACCTAAGAACATGATATCTCTAGTCTCATATTTAAATCTCTACCAAGTATTTTAATTAAAAATTTAAATGCAATGGTGCAATCATGTCTTCATTGGCATACATACCTTTTGTATGAAAACCCTAGTCAATATATATATATTTTTTATGTAATTAGTTTAAATTTTTCTTATGAATCCATTTTGTTAAAATGATAAAATATCATTACCTTCTTAAAAATTACAAGTACCCAACTTAAGAAATTATGTGAATATAAGAATACCATTTAATTTACTTGTATACTTATTATATACTTTCATAACAATCTTTATACTTTTTACAGGATGAACCCTAGGACATATAGTGTCTATATCTTAGTGCTACAACATCATGGTGCTAATGGTATAAATTCATGTGTACTACTCAATGTATCCTATTTTGTGAGGCCTCACCCCGACCCATTGTAGCATAGTGATACATTACTATTATTTTGATATTAATGACTCGGGATGTCGAGACATTATCTGATGCTTAGAAAATTCTATATTATTTCATGTTGTGTGATGTTACTTTCAGATATATTTGATGTTTTTCATTTAATGTTTCATGTATATGTATGTTGATGAAATCAGTAAATGTAGGATTGAGACTTTGATTTAAGAGATTTTAAATGCTTAAGAATTAAGCAGGATGAAGAAACACTTATTGATGTATGTTACAATTTATCTGGATTTTTGATACGTATACATATATGTACATGTGATTTTATGAAACTACTGATGTGTGCAATGAGTGTGTAGATATTTAGCCGAGAAACCCTGTGGAGGAATAGAACTAATCTCTATGTGCCAATTTTGGAAACCTTGTTGTTTGTAATTCAAGTATTGTATTGTGAGATGTATGTATGTATCTTTCTGTGTTCAGTGAATGTTAGTGTTCATAACTATGTTCTTTTAGTGTTGCTTGACACTCGTAAATTGTTTATGTTCTTTAGTGTGTTGATTAGGGTTAGTTGTATAACCTTTGGACTCAAGTTGGTTTAAGTTGGTGTCAGTTTTCTATTTGGTTCTTAATCAAGGTTAGTCATCCCTTAATTTGGATTAGTGCTTAATCTGCATTGTTAGAGTTGTTAGATGGTCCTATTTTATTCCTAGCATTTTTTGGCTCTAAACCTATTTCCTAAGGCTTAAAATATGAAATAATTATACCCAAAGGGTATGGGTATGGGTTAGGGGTCTTTTCCAACCCCTAAGCCCCTTTTATTGACTTTTGAGGCCACTCAAAAAGTCTCATTTTTCCTTTGTGAAAAAATTGAATATGACCATCATGAGTTACCTCACCTCCATCTAGTGTTTAACCATAGTGTGGGTTGATTTAGGAGCTTCTAGATTTGTAGGTGGGTGGGTGAAGTTATTGATCCCTTTGGTGATTGAGTTTGAGGCTTATTTAGAGGCCCTTCTTGGACTAGTGGAGGTTATTACCCAATCTCTACATTTAGAGAGGAGTCTTGGAAGATTGGAGCAAGGAAGGGAAAAGCTCTACTGAAACTTGTTCATTTCCATTACCTCTTTGAGAAGGTAGAAATTCTCATCTTCGTTGTGCAAATTTTCATGTTTGTTTCATGCTTATGCTACCTTTTTGTTATATGAATGTTTGTATTATTGTGGGTATGTTGGGAAGATTTGAAAATCATGTTATTTTGGATAATTTCCTCTCATGTTTATGTTTGCAATTTTGAGATTTTTCTTGCATGGGTGTTTTGGTATTACTCACCCTTGGATCGGGCAGAAGTGACCAATTTTGGGAAAGGTCTGTTTAGTTGGACTCCAACCAATGTAGTGTCTCTTCTCAGGATGAGAAGAGGGAGAGAGGGTAGGGTGTTATGGGCCCCTACCCATCAGCACAAACCTTGTATGAGTATGGCATGTTTAAATGGAAGAACGAAAGTTCTTGGTTAATAGCCCCAATTGGGCATCTGATTTGGTGTTGTGCTTGACTTCTCCTATTGGAAGAATCCACCTTTCCCTAGTTTTGATTCATTGTGAATCTTATTGTGATAAACTTGTATGTATATACATGTTTGATTTGTTCTGGGTCATGCTTTTGGTCACCTGATCAGATTCTATTCCCTCCATGGTTCTAGAAATATGTTGTAGAAAATGCTATAAATCCCTTGATGAGGGTCATGAAGAAAATTCAATTAAATTGTTGTAATTTGGGATTGATATCCTATGTAATTTTTATTTTAAACTTTGATGTAAATGGAAACAAAGCCGGGCTTTCTTCATGGTTCTTTCCTGGCTAAGCCTTTGAATCAGGTTTGCCAATAAAATTGGTGTTCGAGTATAATTGGTTATCATGTGATTTAATCATGATTTAAATTTGGATGGATGCATATCAAAATAGGATGGAATTGATGTTGTTTTAATTTGTAAAAATTTCAAGTTTTCTTATATGTTGAAAACTAAAATTACGATCATGCATGTAGATTCGGCTTTCATGATTATTAGAATCAAACAATTATTGCATTATTGAACAAAACGAATAATTCGAATTCTTGGTATGTTAAGGGTATGTTAAGGTTGTAACAAGTCTTTATAGATTTTTGTTAAAAAGAAATTAATGACAAAGGTTGAATTATTCCAATTTAAGTCATATAGGAGATCAATTGATCTTGGTGTCATTGTGACTCAAGCTATGGTATAAATGTTTTAAATCTATTCAAAAATAAACCTTAACATATAGACCAAAAAAATATATACATATACTTTGCCTTGTAATCTATACTTAGAAAAAATTTCAAAAAAATACACTCCCAAGAGCAAAATTGCTCACTGGAATTTGGATGGGAGAACATTTTAATTTGAAATGGAACAATAAAGAATATTCCTTTAATTATCCTTTTTATTTAAATTTTGTAATAAAACAAAATAGAAGAAAACATAGATATACATGATAAAAATTACAAAGAAAATTCAAAAAAAATTTTATATATATATAGCATCATATATCTAAATATCCTATTCTTACCAAATTAACTTTCTAATTTAATGCTTACCCCCTTGGTCTCTATCTACCCTATTCTCCCTAGGCGATTGATTTGATAGTGTCATCATGTATAATGATGACATCACCTATCCGCATAATCTTTTTCCCCATCTTCTTTAGTTTTTTCCTGAGCACTCAAATGAAGTTGGTTTTGTCCTTTGGGGGGGGACAAGACTTGTTGAGGAGACCCTTGGATTTGACGCCCTTTTTCCTAGGAGTCTCCCCTTCGAATGAGCCTTGTCAAGTCATGAGTTGGGGATGCGCATAGATCCCTTGTAGCGCTCATTTGGGGGGGTCAAGTCAACTTGGCTAGTGGCCAAGTGGGATGGTTAGGTGTAGGGTAGTTAGTAGAGTAGGGTTTAGTGTTAGTTAGGTGCTAGTTAGTATTGAGGTTAGTGGTAGATTTAGTTAGTTTTAATTTTTGGTTAGTTTTTTATTAATGTAGTTTAAGTTTCATAGATTTAGTTGATGATATTTTAAATTAGTATTAGTTAGTAAATGTTTTATTTAAGTTGTTTTAGATTTTCACTTTTTTTTAGAAAGTGTTTAGTTTAAAATTAGTTTAGATGGGTTGTTTTTTCTAAAAGTATAAAATTTAGTTAGTTTCATTTTATAATTTAAGATTAATATTATTTATAGTGTTAGTTAAGTTATGGGTTATTGTAAGAAATCAATTAGTTTTATTTTAAAAATATAGATGAAAGTTAGTTTTTGATTCTTCCAATTTTAGATATTATGAATGTAACCTTTAATTTAGATTTGATTGTTAAAACTTTGAATGTATTTAATTGGTAAGTAAAGTTAGATTTAGTTAGTTTTTATTTATTTATTTGATTAAGTGTCTTTTCAACATCAGTTAGATTATCAATCGATAATTGTCTAAGAGTTTTATAGTTGAACTTGATTAGATATTTTAAATTAATTTTAAAATCGAATTCATTGACATTGTTATTAAAATAATTTTTATATATGGTCGAGAAATTAATGAAGTAACATGATTAATGATCGATATCAACCTTTTAATGAAAGTTCAAAGTCTTAATGATGTATTTATCCTCTAGAGTTTTTAAACTTAAGACGTAATGTAGAGAACCTATACTTTCACTGTGATTGAAAACTTATTAAACTTGAGCATTTTAATTAAAAATATATATATATATATATATTTGTGTGTTTTTTCCCTCGTAGTTTGGGCATGACATTTTAGTATCAAAGCCAATGTTTCAACACTAGGAACCTTAAACCATTGTGCTTCCTTAACTTAACTCAAACTTTTAATTGTGTAGATGCCTCTTGTTACTCGTAGCCGATGAGGCAGAGGTCGTAGGGCTAGGGGTGGTAGAGCAGGACAAGAGGATGGACCACCTCCACCACCACCACCTCCACCTCCATCACCATCAAACCCAAAACATGACATTATAGATGCACTTCAGACTTTGATCGATGTATTTTAGCAGAGAGTAGTACCTCTAGTTCAGCCAGTTCAGTAGATTCTAGTAGTGGAAGTAGAGGGACCTGGAGGAGGTGGACCCAGAGTTAGAGAGAGGACTAGGAGTCCCCCACTGAGATAGATTGAGGGTCAAGGTGAGCACAAGGAAGATTCAATACACTAGAGAGGACCCCCATTTGACAGACCTCCTAGACATGTAGGAGATGATATCAGGGAATTGATTCGACTTGGGCCACCATTATTTACTGGTTCCACTGAGGGAATAGTAGTAGAGGCATGGTTAGAAAGCCTACAATGGTGCTTTGGGTTACACTCTTATGGGAGTAATCTAAAGGCATGCCTAGCAGTTCATCAGTTGAGAGGGGATGCCTCCAACTGGTGGCATCAGGAGGAGATCATAGGTGGAGTGAGGATGGACACCCTCACATGGGAATCTTTTGTAGAAATATTTCAAGAGAGGTACTTGTTAGAGCATTTTTGACAGAAACAGATAGAGGAGTTCCATTCTCTTTATCAAAGAGGCCTTACAGTGGCTTAGTATGAGAGCAGGTTTCTCAAGCTCCTTCCTTATGTGGAATATATGAAGGATGAGAAACTATGGGTGCATTACTTTATCATGGGTCAGAATTTCTCACTTCAGGGCCCAGTTCGGATGGCCTTCCCTACCACCTTTACATAGGTAGTAGAGATAGCACTAGTTGCTGAGGATACTCAAGGTAGGCAGGAGTCATGGGATCAGTCTCAGAACCTTTTCAAACCCCCTTGGAAAGGGAATCAAAACTATACAGTAGGGTCCTCTAAGGGCCAGTAGTCTCAGTAGCCAAAACCCCAGCAGCAGCAGCAACAGAAACCTTCTCAAGGTTAACAAGGCTCCAATCCCAAATAGTGGCAGTCATAGGGTCACAGGCAAGATTAGAAAGTACAGGCCCCACAATCATAGTCAGTGAAGACTCAATAGTCTTCTAGGGGTGGATACAGTGGATCTAGTAGGTTAGAAGGCCCACAACAGTCTGGATCACAGGGTGCATGATCTTATACTCATGGACCATGCTACACTTGTGGTGGCATGGGTCATATAGCTAGGAAGTGTCTGTAGGGATAGGCATCCAGTGGTCAAAGCAGGGCTTTTTCAGAGCCGACAGTTGGTGACATGGGTAGATCCCATAGAGTTTTTGTAGCAGTTGACAACTGCCAGGCTGAGCATCAGGCCACAGTTATCGAGGCTATAGGTATTATACAGGGCCGTATGGTTGTAGTTTTATTCGATTCCAGGGCTACTAACTCTTTTATATCTCCATTTGTGGTGGAGTTTTGCGGGCTAGTGGCAGTTAGACAGGTTGTTAGTTGGGAAGTAGAGTTAGCCTTAGGAGCCATAGTGTCAGTTAGTTCCATGGTGCGGAGTTGTTAGATGCAGATTGGAGACATGTCCACTAGGACTGATCTGCGCATTACCCCTCTAGGCTCTTATGATGTTGTTCTTGGCATGAATTGGCTTTATGCCCACAGCACCAAGATGGATTTTCGACAGAAGAGGGTGGAATGTGTGGATGATGATGGTATCTCTAGGGAGATCTTTGGAGTGAAGAGGTCAGTGTTCCTTCATATGATTTTTGCTATGCAGCTTAGACGATGCATGCGAAAGGGTTTTCAATTTTTTTCTATCACCATTAGTGATAGAGAGGAAGATTCAGAGAGAGATCCATCCCTTGATGATTTCTCAATCCTATAGGAGTTTGCAGATGTGTTTCCTTCATAGCTTCCTAGTATGCCTACACCTCGAGCAGTGGATTTTCACATAGACCTTGTACCAGGAGTCAAGCCAATTTTGAGAGCATCATACAGGGTGACTACTCATGAGCTTAGTGAGCTAAAGGCTCAATTGGAGGAACTTTTAGAGAAGGGGCATATTTGACCAAGTGTGTCACCTTGGGGCGCACCAGTGATCTACATCAAGAAGAAGGATAGATCACTTAGGTTGTGTATTGATTATAGGCAATTGAACAAAGTGACCATCAAGAACCAATATCCTCTTCCAAAAATTGATGATCTCTTTGATTAGTTACAAGGTGCCTGAGTTTTTTCAAAGATTGATCTGAAGTCAAGTTACCATTAGTTGAGGATTGTGGATAGTGATATCCCTAAGACAGTTTTTCATACTAGGTATGGCCACTACGAGTTCACCGTGGTACCTTTTGGCCTCACAAATGCTCCAACTATATTCATGAGCCTCATGAATGGAGTATTCCATACCTTTTTGGATAAGTTTGTGGTTGTTTTTCTTGATGACATTATGATTTATTCTCATGATGAGAGAGAGCATAAAGAGCACCTGAGACAGGTATTGGAGAAGTTGAGAGAGAATCAGTTGTTTGGTAGTTTGTCGAAGTGTGCATTCTTCAGAACCGAGATACATTATTTGGGTCATGTCATATTAGGTGATGGAGTCTCAATAGACCCATCAAAGATTAGGGCCATCATGGATTGGCTAGCACCCACCAGTGTTACTGAAGTGAGGAGCTTTATGGGGCTAGCAAGATATTACAGATGCTTTATTTCAGGATTCTCTAGATTGGCACACCCCATCACATCTCTTTAGAAAAAGGGGAAGAAGTATGAGTTGTGAGAGAAGTCTGGTAGAGCTTTTCAAGAGCTCAAGAGAGCCCTCATGAGTGCACTGATTCTTGTAGTACCAGATCCTATTGCAGATTTTGTGGTGTGCACCGATGCATCTTTAGATGGTTTAGGGGCAGTCCTTATGATGGATGGACAACCTATTTCCTTTGAGTCTAGGAATTTGAAGAATCATGAACTCAATTATCCTACTCATGACCTAGAACTTGTGGTAGTGGTTCATGCCTTGGTGAGATGGTGACATTTCCTTCTAGGTCATAGATTCGAGCTTCATTCCGATCACCAGAGCTTGTAGTACATATTTTCTCAGCCAAACCTTAATGCTAGGCAAAGAAGGTGGATGGAATTTTTGTGTGAGTATGATTTTGATGTTCATTACATCAAGGGAAAGGAGAATGTGGTTGCAGATGCCTTAAGTAGAAGGCACCATGAGCTTTCATCTATGACTACTTGCATTGACTTGAGAGAGCGGATCTTATAGCACTTACTAGGTTATGAGCTTTATGCAGAAGTTAGTCAGTTAGTACATTCTCAAAGACCCTTGGAAGGGAAGTTTGCAGAGTATTCCTTGGAGTCGGATGGACTTTTGCATCATAGGGGACGTATGTATGTACCTTCCATTGGGGGTTTGCACGACCTCATTGAACTTGAGGTTGACCATGCACCTTATGCAACGCACCCCGATGTTAAGAAGTTACATGTAGATTTGAGGCAATTGTATCATTGGCCAGGTATGAGAGTGAAGATTGCTAGCATGGTTATGAGATGCCTCGAGTGCCAAAGGATGAAGGTAGAGCATCGTCATCCTGGTGGGCTTCTCCAGCCGCATGAGATTGCAGAGTAGAAATGGGATACTATATCTATGGATTTCATTGTTGGTCTTCCTATGTCATCTCGTCGCCATGATGCTATTTTGGTGATAGTTGACACATTGACCAAGGTTGCCCATTTCTCACGCATGCGTACTACATTCATAGCATGAGACATAGCTCAGGTGTTCTTGTGGGACATTGTTAGACTTTATGGTGTTCCCTGTAAGATCATCTCTAATAGAGACTCATTGTTCACTTCTTCATTTTGGAGAGAGTTGCAGTCAGCTTTGGGCACTAGGCTCAATTTTAGTACAGCATACCATCCTCAAACTGATTGCTAGACTTAGCGAGTAAATTAGGTTTTGGAGGACATGCTACGTATGTACGTGATGGACCATCAGGTCAAATGGGAGGAATACCTACATCTTGTCGAGTTTTTCTATAACAATGGGCACCATTCTTCCATAGGTATGCCGCCTTATGAGGCCTTGTACAAGAGATCATGCAGGACACCCTTGAGTTGGGACAAGATTGAGGATCAAGTATCAATTGGTCCCCAATTAGTAAAGGAGATGGAGCAGTAGGAAACCCTGATTAGATAGCGCCTGAGAGAGGCACAGGATAGGCAGAAGAAGTATGTTGATGCAAAGAGGACGGATCAAGTATCAAGTTGGTGATAGAGTGTTCTTGAGGGTGCGACCACACAAGAGTCTGATTAGATTCAGAAAGGGCTCTAAGTTGGCACCCTATTTTGTTGGGCCATTCGAGATCCTAAAGAGGATAGGACCTGTTGCATACCGTTTAGCTTTGCCACCTAGCCTATCACGCATCTACGATGTGTTTCATATTTTAGTACTTAGAAGATACATTTATGATGAGTCTCATATTATAGATTGGGATGCTTTATAGGTGAAGTCGGACGGACAGCTAGAATTGGAGCCTATCCGCATTATTGCTCGACAGACCCTAGCACTTCGAGGCTGAGAGCTGGACTAGGTTAGGGTCCAGTGGGATTGTTATGATGAGGTCACAACATCATGGGAGGATGCAGCATAGATGTGATCTTAGTATCCTTATCTTTTTTATGAACTCCAGGAGGAAGTTCATACCTAGTGGGGGAGGATGTGAGGCCTCACCCCGACCCATCGTAGCATAGTGATACATTACTATTATTTTGATATTCACGACTTGAGATGTCGGGACATTATCTAATGCTTAGAACATACTATATTATTTCATGTTGTGTGATGTTACTTTTAGATATATTTGATGTTTGTCATTTAATGTTTCATGTATATGTATGTTGATGAAATCAGTAAATATAGGATTGAGACTTTGATTTAAGAGATTTTAAATGGTTAAGAATTAAGTAGGATAAAGAAACCCTTATTGATGTATGTTTCAATTTATGTGGATTTCTGATACATATACATATATGTACATGTGATTTTATGGGACTACTGATGTGTGCAATGAGTGTGCAGATATTTAGCCAAGAAACCCTATGAAGGAACAAAACTGATCTCTATGTGCCAATTTTGGAAACCTTGTTGTTCATAATTCAAGTATTGTATTGTGAGATGTATGTATGTATCTTTTTGTGTTCAGTGAATTTTAGTGTTCGTAACTATGTTCTCTTAGTGTCGCTTGACACTCATAAATTGTTTATGTTCTTTAGTGTGCTGATTAGGGTTAGTTGTATAACCTTTGGACCCAAGTTGGTTTAAGTTGGTGTCAGTTTTCTATTTGGTTCTTAATCAAGGTTAGTCATCCCTTAATCCGAATTAGTGCTTAATCTGCATTGTTAGAGTTGTTAGATGGTCCCATTTTATTCCTAGCTTTTGTTTTGCTCTAAACCTATTTTTTAAGGCTTAAAATATGAAATAATTATACCCAAAGGGTATGGGTATGGGTTAGGGGTCTTTTCCAACCCCTAAGCCCCTTTTATTGACTTTTGAGGCCACTGAAAAAGTCTCATTTTGCCTTTGTGCGAAAATTGAATATGACCATCATGAGTTACCTCACCCCCATCTAGTGTTTAACCATAGTGTGGGTTGAGTTAGGAGCTTCTAGATTTGTAGGTGGGTGGGTGAAGTTATTGATCCATTTGGTGATTGAGTTTGAGGCTTATTTAGAGGCCCTTCTTGGACTAGTGGAGGTTGTTACCCAATCTCTACATTTAGAGAGGAGTCTTGAAAGATTGGAGCAAGGAAGGGAAAAGCTCTACTCAAACTTGTTTATTGCCATTACTCTTTTGAGAAGGTAGGAATTCTCATCTTCCTTGTGCAAATTTTCATATTTGTTTCATGCTTATGCTACCTTGTTGTTATGTGAATGTTTGTATGATTGTGGGTATGTTGGGAAGATTTGAAAATCATGCTATTTTGGATTATTTCCTTTCACATTTATGTTTGCAATTTTGAGATCTTTCTTGCATGGGTGTTTTGGTATTACTCACCCTTGGATAGGGCAGAAGTGACCAATTTTGGGAAAGGTCTATTTAGTTGGACTCCAACCAGTGTAGAGTCTCTTCTCAGGATAAGAAGAGGGATAGAGGGTAGGGTGTTATGGGCCCCAACCCGTCAGCACAAACCTTGTATGAGTATGGCATGTTTAAATGGAAGAACATAAGTTCTTGGTTAATGGCCCCAATTGGGCATCTGATTTGGTGTTGTACTTGACTTCTCCTATTGGAAGAATCCACCTTTCCCTAGTGTTGATTCATTGTGAATCTTATTGTGATAAATTTGTATGTATATGCATGTTTGATTTGTTCTGGGTCATGCTTATGGTCACCTAATCAGATTCTGTTCCCTCCATGGTTCTAGAAATGTGTTGTAGAAAATGCTTTAAATCCCTTGATGAGGGTCATGAAGAAAATTCAATTAAATTGTTGTAATTTTGGATTGATAGCCTATTTAATTTGTATTTTAAACTTTGTTGTAAATGGGAACGAAGCCGAGTTTTCTTCCTGGTTCTTTCCCGGCTGAGCCTTTGAATCAGGTTTGCCAATAAAATTGGTGTTTGAGTATAATTGATTATCATGTGATTTAATCATGATTTAAATTTGGATGGATGCATATCAAAATAGGATGGAATTGATGTTGTTTTAATTTGGAAAAATTTCAAGTTTTCTTATATGTTGAAAACTAAAATTACGATCATGCATGTAGATTCAGTTTTCATGTTTATTAGAATCAAGCAATTATTGCATTATTGAACAAAATAAATAATTCAAATTGTTGGTATGTTAAGGGTATGTTAAGGTTGTAACAAGTCTTTATAGATTTTCATTAAAAAGAAATTAATGACAAAGGTTGAATTATTCCAGTTTAAGTCATGTAGGAGATCAATTGATCTTGGTGTCATTGTGACTCAAGCTATGGTATAAATGTTTTAAATCTATTCAAAAATAAACCTTAACATATAGACCCAAAAAATATATACATATACTTTTCCTTGTAATCTATACTTTGAAAATTTTTCAAAAAAATACACTCCTAGGAGCAAAATTGCTCAATGGAATTTGTATGGGAGAACATTTTAATTTGAAATGGAACAACAAAGAATATTCCTTTAATTATCCTTTTTATTTAAATTTTGTAATAAAACAAAATAGAAGAAAACATAGATATACATGATAAAAATTACAAAGAAAATTCAAAATAAAATTATATATATATATATATATATATATATATATATATATATATATATATATATATATATATATATATATATATATATATATATATATATATATATATATATATATATATATATATATATATATATATAGCATCATATATCTAAATATCCTATTCTTACCAAATTAACTTTCAAATTTAATGCTTACCCCCTTGGTCTCTATCTACCCTATTCTCCCTAGGTGATTGATTGATAGTGTCATCATGTATACTGATGATGTCACCTGTCCCCATAATATTTTTCCCCATCTTCTTTAGTTTTTTCCTAAGCGCTCAAATGAAGTTGGTTTTGTGCTTTGGGATGGACAAGACTTGTTGAGGAGACCCTTGGATCTGACACCCTTTTTCCTAGGAGTCTCCCCTTCCAATGAGCCTTGTCAAGTCATGAGTTGGGGATGTGCACAGATCCCTTGTGCAGCGCGCCAAACCTTGGGGAAGTGCTCATTTGGGGGGGTCAAGTCAACTTGGCTAGTGGCCAAGTGGGATGGTTAGGTGTAGGGTAGTTAGTAGAGTAGGGTTTAGTGTTAGTTAGGTGCTAGTTAGTATTGAGGTTAGTGGTAGATTTAGTTAGTTTTAATTTTTGGTTAGTTGTTTATTAATGTAGTTTAAGTTTCATAGATTTAGTTGATGATATTTTAAATTAGTATTCATTAGTAAATGTTTTATTTAAGTTGTTTTAGATTTTCACTTTTTTAAAAAAGTGTTTAGTTTAAAATTAGTTTAGATGGGTTTTTTTTTTTGAAGTATAAAATTTAGTTAGTTTCTTTTTATAATTTAAGATTAATATTATTTATAGTGTTAGTTAAGTTATGGGTTATTGTAAGAAATCAATTAATTTTATTTTAAAAATATAGATGAAAGTTAGTTTGTTTTTTATTCTTCCAATTTTAGATATTATGAATGTAACTGTTAATTTAGATTTGATTGTTAAAACTTTGAATTTATTTAATTGGTAAGTAAAGTTAGATTTAGTTAATTTTTATTTATTTATTTGATTAAGTGTCTTTTCAACATCAGTTAGATTATCAATCGAATATTGTCTAAGAGTTTTATAGTTGAACTTGATTAGATATTTTAAATTAATTTTAAAACTGAATTCATTGACATTGTTATTTAAATAATTTTTATATATGGTTGAGAAATTAATGAAGTAATGTGATTAATGATCGATATCAACCTTTTAATGAAAGTTCAAAGTCTTAACGATGTATTTATCCTCTAGAGTTTTTAAACTTACGACGTAACGTAGAGAACCTGTACTTTCACTGTGATCACAAACTTATTAAACTTGAGCATTTTATTTTTGAAAAAAAAAATATTTGTGTGTTTTTGCCCTCATAGTTTGGGCATGACATATTTTAGATCACATCCTCTCAAATATTAGATTTGTGTATGAATTTTTAGTATTATATAAATGATTCCTAGAATATTTATCTTGAACATAATTATTCCATACCCTCTATTTTATTTTATTTTATTATTATATTACTGTTATTGTTATTATTATTATTATTATTATTATTATTTATCTTATTCACTAATTATGTATAATTTAAAATAACTTCCATATATTCCTAAGTCTTCTACCACTAACTACCCCAACCCCTAACATTAAATAATATAAAATAAAATTGATACCCCATTAATCTAAACATACTCACATAAAATGAAATGTCTAACAAAATAATTAAGACAATTTACTACCTATCGTTTTCTAGCTTCCTAAATTTAGCATGAACTAGCAAGCAATTTAATTAGATAAATTTACTTAATGATCCTCTACCCAACTACCACCTAACAACTAAGTCAATTCTTAACAAATTTGAATCTGCACTTTATTTCCTTAACCCATGCAAATTCCTGAGTTTGGGTTTTTGTGCCTCTTCATCCCCATCTTATCTAAATGGTTTTAAACCTCACCTTTCCCCAAATTTGACTTCCTCAAATTTCCTTTTTTAAGATGTTGATTTGTTTACTTGCTACTCATTGTTAGGGAGGCCTGACCGTAATGATTTGAAATAAATTTAAACCCTCCAAAGAACACTCCCCAATGCTACCATCTCCTCTCTTCCTCCAAACACATGGTCCTCTTACCAAGGTGTGATGTGATTGGGGAAAATGTTATATTTCAAATGCCCTTCATTAAACTTGCTTGTTATGCGTGAGGTAAGTGTATTACAAGTCTTAGTCATGTCAGGGGGTATTAATTTCTTGGCCCCCTCTCCCATGTGACAAGTCAATTTTCCTAGTGGAATCCTTATTTTCGGTGTTTTCTTTTCTTGTTTTTTAAATTATTTATTTCCCACTTTATGGCCGCCTAGATATATATGGAACTATGAATTTCCCTTTTGCATTTTTTTTTAAAGGGTCTTTCATAGGGTACATCCTAGTTTGGTATAGGGTGTCTAGGATTATTATTTTTGACTTGACACTTCTCTTTATATATATATATATATATATATTTTGAGTCCTAACCCATAACCAAGGCATTGATTAATATATTTCTATATGCTCAAGTATACAAGAATATTCTCTATGAATTAAATATTTGACTATAATAGACATCTTCATATTTAGGTCTTCCTCATACATTTTCTAGAGAGTTGAATAGGCACCTACAACAAGTTTATATTTATGCATTCATGTCAACCATTTGATTTTCTATCCCTATAGTCTAAGGTATACTTGAAATGTAATTTCAATGATAATTTGGGGTTACTCAATATACTATGTATGGTCTAGATTGTTGAATTTACTTTATCATTTTGGTCTATAAATTCATTACAAGGATATGTATAAACTATGACAGGTTCATATATGAAATTAACTAATTATTTTTATCTATGAATAATGATGTTAGATACCATTGGCTAAAGAATTAGTGTCATATGCTCATACAAAGACTCAATTCAAATATGCATATACATCTACTATACAATAGAGCTAAGATGATAATAATGTTCAACAAAGAAAATCTTCCTATCATTACCATTTCTTCTATGATATTAGATTCAATTTGGCAATTTTTTGCACATAACTCAAGAAACACCAAGTATTCTACTTCCATGAATGATACCCATATCAAGACTATGATCTTAATATGATTCCATTATCTATCAAATGCATATTCTACATATATATAGGAATCAAGATTTATCATAGAATGCATCTACTTATTTTAATGAGAATGGAGAATAATGGGATAACAAGGTGCTAGTTTTATTTACACCTTACTTATGTCTACTATGATACTAAATGCATTTTCAAAATACATTCATGCTCATGATAATAAATCTACAATAGCGATACTATGAAATTCTCTCTTCTATGTGTCCTTTAACATGCAACAAGCTTATCACAATTAAACATAAGGTGGTAGACTCTTCTTTTCAACATTACATAAGGGAAAGATCTCTACATAAGATGATGCACAATCCTTCCAGTGACAAATGAATAGGAGCAATATCAACACTCTTACAATCACAAATAGAAACACATAACAAGATGGAGTTTGTTGCTCCATTATCAAACCAACTACAACAATATTTCCTTCTCTTATGCAATGGAATCTTCATGAAATCCAAGTATCCAAATGCATCAAAAAAAACTTGCAAGATCAAAATTATGGAACTGTGGAGGCTCACCTCCCAACCTAGGCCTCAAGGAGGCCACCCACTGCGCCAGGGGAAACAAGGCTCAAATTGGAAACATCCAAACAACATCTCAAAACAAGAACTAACATGAACACAACATTTTTGCAACACATTTACAACCCCAACCAAGTTTTGCACAATGATTCACAAATGGAATCATAAAAATTGGGTGAAGGTGGGCTCTCTAAGCAGGAGGATGCCATATCCTTATGCATTAACAAATCTTGCAATTGCAATATCCCCAACAAGTCTTCCAAGAAACACATGCCATCCAAGGCTATCAATAGTCACATTCCTAAACAAGGCTATCGATACTTACTCCTTTCACATATCCTCACTTATACCTCCCACAGAACAATAGAAAGGCATATGGCTTTCATTGGAGCCCAACTAACCCCTTCACCCCAAGGCTTCTCTTCCCTCCCAAGGGTGATTGAAGCCTTCACACCCAACACAAAATTCTTTCCACCACAACATCTCAAAGAAAACAAAATCAAAAGTAAGTAGATCCAACATGTTCATTTACATACACAAGCAAATACAACATACACCATATGCAAGACACATAATTCCTAGAAGAACACTCTTAAAATTTCCATCTTTCAACTTTCATGAGATGAGAAAATCCATCGCATGAAACATTAATCTTGTTCCAAGCTAATGGCTATGAAATGGTGATGAAGAGCTTTCCTTCCTTGCCTCCAAGTTTCTTCCTCCAAACCCTAAGTGTCTCTACAATTAGAGAATGGGTGAACAACCACTAAGTTTGGCACAAGCTCCCTAAAAGGACCTCCACTTCCATCCCCACCTACCCCTCTTACACCATTGTAACTTTCTACCAATAGGATCTTAACCAAGTGGAGGGGTGAGGAAAGAAGTCATGTGGTACTCTGATTTTCGAATTGGCTTGAAAATGACTGGTTTAGAGGGTCTCCTAGGTCCCCTAGACCAACTTATGTGTGTATCTAGACCCCCAACCTATACTATTACCATGTGGGTGACTTATTTTCACCAAAGTAACACTTGGGAACAACTTTTAGGCTGTCTAAAGTTCCTATCAATTTTTAATTTGAATTCCAGCATGAAGGTGACTCATCCTAACACTCTCCAAGGTGGGTTAACTTAATTTCATAGTGGGGATTAAATTAAGGTTAAGTAACTTCATGCCCAAAATCCCTATATGACATTTAATTTACACATAGACAACATAAGTATCAAATGAAACACTCACATTAAAACACTTTACACATCACAATGACATGTCTCTAATTTATCATGATCTTTAAACTTATAACACCCATTCACAATCACATTACAAAATAAACACAATACAATGAGGTTTTGAATCTTCCAAAGATTCACCTTGGCTTAACCGTGTTCACATAGGCTTGAACCTTGTTTCCCCAAATAATTTCCATGGTTCAACTTTCCTGCACACTCAACTTAACCATTAGTAGCCCAATAAAATATTATAGAAACATGTACAAATAAGTGTAGAATGATTCAATATCACATAATTTGCATTAACATATAAAATTAACTTTCATCTAATCATTTCTATAAAAATATTCAAACCATTGCAATATCAAACTATTTGTATCAACATTATCTTTCTTAACATAACAAAATTACCATTCTAATGCTATTACAGTACTTGTCTATCATATCCATGAAACATTGAGGTCATATCTATTACATCATTAAAACAAATAAATGGACCCTATTATATGTCTTAAGTGGAGATCTCTAATATGGAAACATGTAATTAGTATCTTTTTAATCAAGTTAAACATAACAAAACTCCTAGCAATACCCCTTATTACATTATGAGGGTGTGCACATTCTAGGGTTAGTCTCTCAAGCCATTAGAATGTTCCAAAATTATGTTATCATGATTTAAAAATAATCTATGCATGCAAAAATATGTTTTATTGATGTTATAAGCTACATCCATTGTTATTTCTTAGGAGAGAAAATGTTAATTCATCTTTCCTAATTTTGGCTAGTGAATCATTCTATAAATTCCTCAATCGAGCTCCTAGCTGGAACATATAGAGCTTCATTTTCATGTGATCTTATCTATTCAACCTAATGTTATTGAATAGGTATTACACTTATAATAACCAAAATCTACTTTAGTCTTTAATAGGTTCTCATAAATCATTATTAGTAACAAAAATGTCTATCATAACCTAATTAACTCATAATCATATTTATTTCATCAAGATCTATAATAGGGTACTAGTGTGGGCCTTACATAGGCCTACCATCCTCGGTCCTATAGAGCCAAAATTTTATGATTAGCACATTACAAAATATAGAAAAATAAGGTTTTACTAGTTGTACTTGGCATAGTAAAAAATTTTTGCAAGCTCCTTGTTGCCAAAAATGCACTCATCAATATCAGTGTGACAATTGAAGGAGGCATCTGCACTTCATCATGAGATAAAGAATACATTTTTAGCAAAGAAATTTGCAATGGATAAAGATCAAATGGGATACTAGCTAGAAGCATCCAAAAATAAAAGTTGTGTTATAATGTTGTAAAGAGAAAGTGTTACTTACATGAAGGTTGTACACTATAACTCTCACCATATTGACCACGCAGTCTCTTAGGTGTCACAAAATGTTGTAGAAGAACATATAATATTTTAGATTATAATCCATAAGATACTATAAAATATAAACATTTATTGAACTTTTATTATTACTTAAGATTAATTATTGCTTACCTTCAAAGAATTGACTCTTAAGTATCAATTCTTCTTTCAATCTCTCTATCTCTTCGATTATGTTTCTCTCAAAGATAATGTTAAGAGTTTCGTCACTATATTTTTGTATGAGTTTATGGGCCATGAAAATGGGGTTTACACTATAAGTGATGTCATCTAGAAATGACGCATGTGTTTCAAATCACATTTCGTCTACTTTCATTTTCACTTTTCCCTATCAATAAGTATCAAGTTGTGACATCAATATCAGTAAAATTTCATCAAAATAACTCCAAAGCCATAAAGAAAAGAACATAATAATATGACTTTTTTTCTATATAATTTGTACAATTAAAATAGTTAAGGTTTGCCTTTGCTTGAGGTGTGTGATTTGGTACATCCCTGCCTATGCATTGTGGTGTATCCATGTCCCCCTATGAAAAAGATTAGTAATTCTTAGCAATCAATAGTGAAATGAGGGTATCTAGACTTACCAAAAAAATTATTAATGAAATAGTATATTGTATTTTGGAGTCAATATTAATTGGAGGCAATTGGTTTAAATGTTATACTTACCAATCCCATGATAGGGAATTTTTTGCATCTACATGATTCAAGTTGTAATCTATCAAAAACTCTTCCCTTGCACTTATTGATCATACATCAATAGAAATTTCATTGACCATGTTATACATACCAATTCAACACATAATAACTTAATTATAAAAGCATACAATTCAAATAAATTTCTATAAATAAATCATGACCCCATTATACTTGGCATTGATCATACGTCAATAGACATTTCATTGATCATGTCATTGATCATCATATTTATCCATGTCATCATCATACTTTTCACTTTGATCATCATCATCACCACCACCATCTTCATCACCATCATCATCATCTTCATCACCATTATCATGACCATCATCATCATGAGAACCATTGCCTTGACCATCATCGTCTTAACTAGAATGATCATGATCATCAACATCATCATCACCATCACCAGAATCATCTTCTTATTCTTCTTCATCATTGTGTAGTAGTTGTTCATGATTATCATTTACTTCATCTTTTGATTCTTTAGTATCTTCTTCTTCCATCACATTATACTTTACTAGCCTTCCTCTTGGATTATTTCTAAAAACAAGTGACCAACCCAGTTTATGCGGAATGCTAAAGTAAAACACTTGCTCACATTGGCTTGGAAGAACATAGGGCTCATCTCCAATTGGCTCAAATGACCTTGTATTAATCATTGAAAATCTACTATCATGTTCAATAATAGTCCTATCAGGATCATTTTGATTTAGCCATAGCTTGTACCATTTGACAAAAAATAGAACTAATTTGAATAAATTAAAGTTGCACTCAAGTATATCATCCAAATTTCCATAGTGTCAATTTTTGGATTCTTGAGGATGTATGTCATTTCTAGACAAACTATTGGTGACCTCAAAGACTAAAATTATCCTAAAATCACAAGTTCTATTTGTTTTGTCTAACCTTTTTATGCAAAATTTACAGCCATGGTAGTACATATCTTTGTGGTGTTTGATCTACAATTATTTAAACATGTCAACATTATTTACATCGATCTATTACTTGATATTAAACTTCTAGGTCATGATTGGTTATCTTTTGCATACTTTTATATCTCTTAAACCATATGCTAGATCAAGTACCATTATCATAACATTGGGATCTCCATTATGGTGAACTTCTTTAACCAATGATGCAACATCATCCCATGTTAACAAGTGACCATTTTCTTGAGTGTATTAAATCTATACCACCATCCAATCAAGATTGTTTGCAATATAAAAATGTAGTGCATCACACTCATGACCAACTATAAAGAAAACAAATAGACTAGTTGGGAACAACTTATATTGATGATGGATAAAAATTAATTGACTACAATAACATCTTATAATTACCTCTCACTCTCCTCAATCTACCTTTCCCTTTAAGGTACTCCCCTTTGAATTTGTTAATAGAGTTGCGATCCCAAATGTGATCTACATGGATATTTGCTATAAACTTCAAGAGATATTCACTAATGTACACCATGGTCTAGTATACCATATATTCCTCTACCATAGAACCCTTAGGATGTGCTCTTTTTCTAACCAATCCCTTCATAAATTTAAGGTGCCTCTATTGACCTAGTTTCTACAGGTCCACACAATTCAATCTCCTCAACTTAATGTACGAGGTAGTGTTCTTGAGCATTGAAAAAATTTAAAGGTAGACACTTTTGCATTTAACACATAAGTTGTGTTCTTTTTCTCTTCCAATATTTAATATCTTTTTCATCAATTTTTTTAGATGATAATCATGTAAAAGAGATTCAACACGCAAGAACATATAAATGAGATTTCAGATATAAATATATAATAGATTACTTAAAAAGTAAAGCAATTCATAAATATAATATATGTACAATGAATATAAGAAATAAAAACTCTAAGCTCATGTCTTTTACAAAATCATATATATAACTTGTTCAAGGCTATTGTCAAACTAGTGTGGGAGGGATAGAGGTAGGACATACAATAATTATTAAAAATGATCTTTTCAATATATTATGAAATAATATAACATATAGTATATACAATTTTACAAATATATTGTAAATAGAGAACATGAATTAACTTGACAAACGTTTCTCAATCATGTATTTTCAACCCTGGAACAAAATCACCTTTATTTAATATAAGACTACTTATATTTGTAGTGAATCCTATGGGAAATTTTGTATTTTTATGACTTCTTTTAATGCATCACTTTGGTGCTTCGTTAATGACCAAAGAAGGGAACTTGTATTTATGTGGTTTCCCTTGCTATTTGAATCAATCAAATCTTTTAGTGCATGATTGGATTCATGAATTTTATTACAAATTTTGGCAATTTTTTCTCTATCAAGCCTTCCATCCAATATGCATAGCATCAAACAAATGCATGATTAGGAGATCCTTGTAGTATGGTAACCTACTAAATTGAGTAGGATAAATTTTTATTCCTTTAAGAATTTGTTATTGATGCCTTGATGATCTCCATGAGCATCAATGACATCATTACTAAACAAACAACAATATCAAAATATAAGTTTCGAACTTCTAACCACAAATTGGACATTACCTCAGTGATCTAGTCGATCGTATTCCAACTTCTATAGATGAGGTGTCATTCTTTATGGCCTTGATGTTGTCTCTTCTTTCCCATTAAAAAGATGTTTTCTTGTAATTTTATACTTATGATTATTGTGGAGAAATTTCCTAAACTCATCAAAGATCTACTTTCCTAAACTTCTTGAATGACGAGATTTCATCTTTGCAGCACAAATGGGACATGCAAATTTTCCCTTTGTCTGAAGACCTAAAAGATCATGTAAAACTATCATGCACAACTTAAGCATAAAACAATAATGTATAAGCACCATAATAGACAAAAAATATGTGAACTTAACAATATAACATACTACAAAAATGAGTTAACCCAAGGGCATCATGTATTGTCCATACAAGAATTTTATAGAATTGAAATTGTCTTTTTCCTATTGGTCTAGAGATGTCATACATAGTGACCCCATTCCATAACTTCAACAACTTATCAATAAGGGGTTCAATATGCACATTTATATCTTTAACTTGGTACTTACCTAGTAATTAAATGAACATAAATATTACATAATTATTATGACAATTTTGATGTATTGTTTCTAAATTAATTTAAATACTATTAAATGAAACAATACTTGGTACAATCATTGAAAACATTATGTGCTCCCTCTTTATGGATATCCAAGGAGGAATGTTATTGTTAATAACAAAAATAGGTCACACTGAGTAAATAGATCTCATATCTCCAAATGGATTGACACTGTCCACTGCCAATGCAAGCTTGATATTATAAGGTCATTCTTTAAAGTGTGACCATGTTTCTTCTATCTCTTTAAATGTAGAACCATTCATAAATATTTTCATAACAGTATCTTGAATTCTATTGCATGCATGCTAATCCATAAATTGTGTCAATTCAGTGCACCTGAATAATCATTTAAGACATGGAATAATGGAAATGTACTGAAGAACCTTTTGAGGCACCTTTTTGGTTATTTGATCTTACTAGTATCTACTAATATGATAATCAGGGCATTCTATTTCAAATTCATGTTTTTTATGATACATAATGTGATCATTGGGATATGCATGTAAAGTATGATACTTCATTCCAATTTGATTCGTAATGGTAGATAATTCTTAGTATGAACGAGGTAGAATGTTTGATGGTGGTAACAAAAAATCACCTATCAACCTACAATAAAAAAATATGAATTTTTAATATAATTAATAGTATTGGTATACTAACATTGAAGATAAACCAATCATAACCTTCAAGTTCTCCAACAAGACTATAACATAGAGAAGAGTTGTTTGGGATCCTTGGTATAGGGTCTTGTGTGCCTTCTCAAGTATAGGTATATCAAGACCATCTTCATCATTATTAGATACAATAATAACATCATCATGAGCATTTTCATCAGTTGCACCAATACCATCTTCTTCAATCATGTCCTTTGGCACATTATCATCTTCTTCCATAGGAGTGTTATGCTTAGCTTGAAAATTCACACCTCCATGTTCCTCTAGTTGGAAATCCACATTCATCAATCCACAAAAATTATGGCCCCTTTCAATGTGATCATGTTTTCTAAAATGACTATGGGTTGTTGTGATTATAATTCTTTGATTCTTTAAGCCCCTACACATTTTGCAAGGAAAATTATATTTATCAACTTTTCTTTAGAACTAAGACCATAGTCTAGCAATTGTCTCATTAGTTTGTTCTAGGTTCATATTGCTAGGCATGGTCTTTCTTCATAGGAAAATATATCAGTAAAATTATTGGACATGTTGTACTTAATGTTTATATCTGCACATATGGTTTTAAAAGAAAATTTTAGTGTAATTAATGTGTATATTTGCAAAAATAATGGACATGTTTTACTTACTATTTATATCTGCACATATAGTTTTGAAAGAAAAATTAGTCTAATCAATGTGTCTATCTAGAAAAATATTAGACATGTTGTACTTAATGTTTATATCTACACATATGGTTTTGAAAGAAAACTCTGGTCACCTCACTCAAATTCACCCATATTATAATCAATGAAAAGTTGTTCACTTACATAAAATTTCATTATTTGTGGTTAAATATTTATTGTTAAGGAAATTGGCAAGGAAGCAAGGAAAAAACTTAGAAGAAGCCAAAGATTTCATTACATCTATCACCTCCAAAAATCCAATCATAGAAACAAAAAGAAAGAATTTGTAGAAATGCAAGATGAAGAAGTAGAAGAGTTGGACAAGGTTCCAATAAACTCAAAAAATTGTTAATTCTTCCAAAAAATTGGAATTCTTATATGTTCGATATATAAGAAGACAAAGTGGGGCAGTGGTGCAAGAACCCAAGGTCCTAAACAAGATGGTCAAACATCAAATTTTGGATAGATTAGGCAATTAATAAGTGTTGAAGTTTACACATGGCAATAAGTTAATCTCAACCATCCTAGAATGCATTGTAGGAAAATTTCTTACATGTTGTAATAAGGTCTATTGGCAAGTTGTAGGTCAGCCAACATTGGTCAAGTCTATGAGTTGACCAAAAATCTTCAATTTTATGTTTTTTATAGTTCTTGCATGATTTAACAAGTTTTGGTAGGCATTTGAAGTTATTTGTTTGGAAATATTGAAAAGTTGCAAAAATTGTTAAAAAGTTGTCACGCAACTTTTCTTGCAAATTTGGAAGGTCAATAGTCACAGTTATATTTTGATTAAAAAGTAGAGGTGAATATGTAAGTTCAAGAGGCTTTGCCTATAAATTGAATGTTCCTCAACCTAGGAAGGTTTTTGGTGTTGTGATGTACAAAATTTGAATCAATAAAGAAATTTTTGTTGGGAAAATATGTGCAAAAAAAAAGTACTATTTTGACAAGAAATTAGAGGAATAAAGTTGTAGAAGAGGTTCATGATGACAAGAAGATGGTGATGGGTCAATTTAAGACCAAAAATAGTATAGAATTGGAGTCTCTTAATTTAGAGGCAGTGAGTTATCCATGGACGATAAACAAAATTGAAGTGTAGAAAAATGAAGTGAAAACAGTAAGTTTAAAGTTAATGAATTGGATGAGAACATCATTTTTGGAAATTGGTATGTTGAATAGTCAAAGTATGGTATTTATGTCACCAAGGGAAGGTAAACCTTGTGTAAAGATGAAAAATATTGGTTCATGTGGAGCCAATGTATCTTAGATAAAAGAGTCACCAAACATTGGCACAATATTGGTTATTCCTATAATCCAAGGCAGGGTTGAAGAAAAGAAGATCAGAGTTTGGCCTCCAAAATGAATTACAAAAATACTCATGATGTATCTACCATCCTTCTCCAACAAAAACCCCTCTGCAAAAATTACAAAAATACTCATCTCAATAATTGAAAATCTAGTTATTCTTAATATTTACAAACAATAATAGAAAATGATGTTGATGGTCAGTGTATGAAGTAGTGAATGAATGGTTTCGATTTGATTATCTATTTTTTCAAAGTTTCAAAACAAATTAAACAAAATATGGTCAATTATGACATTTAAAAATATACATAATCAAATTCAATGATACATTGTTGAGTGTAATTTAAAACATTGAAATTGAATTTGTTATCAATATTTATATAAAATAATAAGTTTTCTACCATCTATAAACTAGTAGTTGATTAATTTTTATTTTTATTATCTATATTGTTTAGACCTTTCAAAGAATATTATTTTTATTATCTATATTATTTTGATAATCAAAATGTCCAAAAAAAATACATATAGCTAAGTTAATCAACATCTAGAAAAATATACACCATCCAATCCAATGATACATCAGAGAATATAAATTTGGAATATTGACAAAATCATAAATAGATTTAAGGATGAACTTAAATAGTACACTCATGTTTTAACTTATATGAATAAATTTCACTAATTATTTCATAGAATCTCATTTATTAAATAATTTTGTGTAAGCTTTACTTTACATGAATCAACTATTTTAATCAAAATGAAATTTGATTGATCTAAAATGTCTAAATATTTGACAAAATCAAAATCAAAACCAAATTTTCAAGAAAGTGAGAAGAGGCTACTTAACTCACCTAGAAATACTGCAAATCCCAAAGCAATAGCAAAATACACTAGTATTAATGAAAACTACAATTTGAAATGAAAAAAATCATAAATCATTCATATAAACACAATAAATAATCAATTATTAATCCTACAAAGAAAAGATTATTGAGAAGACTGATGAATTAACTTTCCAAGACTCACCTTTTTTTTTTTTTTTAGGTTGTCATCTTGGAGGTTGACACCATACCCCTACTCTTTGTAATGGAGTTGGTCGAGAGTCTATAAGATAGTTGCTATTGCATGAAGAATAAAAGGTATCAACATTCAATAAATGTGATAGAGGCTTGTGGATAAGCTACATACTATTTGGAGGGTTGCAGTCATCCATGGGATGCTGAAGAATCCATTGAAAGATTTGAGTAGCTGAGATAATGGAGGTTTAAAGTAGTTTGTTAAAATAGCATGAAACCCTTATTAAGGCTAGGGTTTGAAGGTTCAATCATCTCCATAGAAGCTAGGTGCCCAAAAGGAAAAAGTTTGGAAACTCTTGATAAGGTAAATGTGTAGGCAAGTTCATTTGTCCAAGTTCTTTGAGGGTTTTGTGAGTTTGTGGGTTGAGTGTATCTTTAGGCCTATTAGCCTAGATTATGGCCCACAATTTGAAAGCCTTAATGAGTAGTTGAAAACCTGAGATTTTGAAGTTTATTAGAGCTAAGCATTGGGTATCTGAATCCTCCTATAGTTTTGGTAGTTGTTTTGGGAACAAAAATTAGGGGCCAAGAAGACCCTACAACTTGGCACCCAAAGATTGCAAATAGTTGGGGAATAGTATGAGACAAACATGGTGACTGGTGTAGGTATTAAACATACATGACACTTCATTATTATGGATTTGACTATAGAGATGAAAAATTCCCTCTTTATGTATAATTCTTACTACCAAAGTTTCATAATTTCAAAATGACATCTACAGCTGACAAGAATTGTAGTGCCTGCCCCTAGTTCACATTTTGTTATCATTGCTAAACTCTTTTAGAGTTGGTTTTATGTTGATGGTTAGTAGCATTTTTTTGAGATTATCAGTTATTGTGCTATGGATTCAGTTTATTATGTGATGAGATTACTTAGACTCTACATTTCATGTACATGTATGATGATTATTTTTAGTGTTCGCAATTATTGATGATGACTATTACATTGCTTCCAGTTATTAATGATGATTACTAAGATGATTTATTATCATATGTGTTTTATTATGGATACTTACCCCATACTTGCATGTGTATGGTGTGCGTGTTTGCTTTGTGTGTTTACTTTTGTATGGCATGTCTGATGTGGTTAAGGGAGGGAGTCGTAGTCACCTACTAGTCAGGATCTACACGATGCACCACTTCCTGCCATTGCCTATTTAGTTTAGTATATATTGTGCTTGTACATGCATGGTTTTTATGTAGGTTGTAGGTACCGGGTATCGACTTCCCTGAATTGCCAGGATGAGTGTACCCTATCACACTATCTCAATGATAAGAGAGGGGAGATAAATTCTCAAGTCCAAATCTCAACCCTTTAAGCCATTTGTTCTAATTGGAAAATTAGGACAAGTATCTGAGTTGAGTACCCTCCGAATATGTTGGATAACGTAATTCATGATATAAACCCTTGGTTTGATTTTGTATGTATTTTGGCTATGATGGATTTTTGTATTTTTACCTTGTGAGTCTTTGGAGTATTTTCTATTAATTAAGCCTAATTAAAAGATTTAATTAATGGTTTGATTTAATGAAAAATTAATATGGTATTTTAATATTTATTTTATTTAATTAATTGAGAAATTAATTAAATAAAATAATTAAATTGGAAGATAAAAGTTATAATTTGGAATGTGACAATATTTATTTTAATAATAATATATTTGGAGTTCATTTTTAAATAAATGACTAAATAATATTATTATTAAAGCTAATAAATATTTTAGCAATTAAGTTTTGGAAAATGAAATTTAAAAGTGAAAAATATATTTAAAATTATTAAAAGATTCTAGATTTCATGTGATTAAAATATAAATATATTAAGATTGAAAAGTGGAAGTATTAAAGTAAGTGCATGAGATTTAATAAATTAATTAAATTGGAAAGAGTAAAAGTAAATATTATATTAATTAATGTGCATTATTTTAATATTTTCTCACATAGGAGTTGGCAAATTCTCGAGAGTTGTCATGTAGAAAACACTAGAGTTTGTACTCTAAGAATGCATAAGTTGTCTACACTTAGGAGTTAGCATTTTTATTTGAGCACATGGTGTCTACAACCTTAAGACTTATCTAGAAGGTTGGAGAAGGCTCATGCTTGGTTGTCATGTTTATCTTCTAGTTGTTTCTAGAGACACTCTAGATGCATCTTAGAGGCCTTTAAATAGAGGCTCTCCTAGTGTGTTTGGACAAGCTTAATGGAAGTTGAGTGGAAGCTACAAGCTTAAAATGGAAGCTTCAAGCTTACATGCATTGGAGAAGTTCATATGCTCATATATTTTCTACATGTTTCTATGCTCCTTCTAGCACTTCTAGTCACTTGGAGGATTCGGTTGGCTCGGATCTTGGAGGATTTGCGAATGATGGAGAAGGAAGGGGATTTTCTATGGACTTCTGAGGCATGGAAAATTTAGCATCAGTGTCCAGGTGCACTCATGATAATCGCATATTCTCTTTGCACTATTTCTCTTCCTGTCTTCATCATGTTTATTATATGTGTCTGAATACTCTTTGTGATTAAATCTACAATTAAATTGGAAACTAGATATATATGGTTGCAAAGAAAACAATAGAAAAACCCTAGATCTAATTGAGGAGGAATTTAGATTTGAATCGGTTTTGGGTTCGATTTAGAATCAAATTGAAATAGATTTGAAAATGGTTTCTAAAACTATAGTCAAACTTATTAGAGATATTATTGGATAAATTTAGAGTACAAATATTTCATAGAAACCTTTAATTTGAAAGCCTTTTTTTTTTAAATTATATATATATATATAGAAATATAAATGTTTTTGGATTTTCTTTACAGTCGCTTGTACAGGACTGTGGTGATTATGATTCCATGAGAATTAGGGTAGGTAATCTACTTGTAGTGTCAGGAAGTGGCTTGCAATGGGAGTCGGGGCCCTAAGTGGCTGCCAGGGTAACTCATTGTAAGTTTGGTTAATAAGTGATAACATTTACACACTAAATGGGGATTAAATGAACCTAAAAAGATAATTGTTTTGGTTCTCGCCCATGCCTTGAGCACTTGTACAGGCTAGGATGGGAGTAGTGAGATGCATGGTTGCAACCTTGCATTCCATAGTATGCCTCGTCAGTATGAGAGGATACTAATGGACGCATGAGATCTGTATGGACCCATGGAGTTTAGCTAACTGCCAAGGTAACTTGTACGAGATAAATGCGATGACACTTTCTCGCTTGCATAGTAGGTTCCTACATGTCATTGTGTGCCTCTGGGAATTAGATGTCAATTTTGTGTGTGTTGGAACCTTTGAGTTAGTATACTTTTAGGATTCTTGGACTTTAGAGACTTGTGCTATGTGATTTTGATAGCCTATTTGGGACTTGAGATTATATCCTCAGCACGGTGGGAGTGGATCGTTTAGGTTCCATGTGGTCGGGTGGTAGTGTATTTTCCACTCTTATCATTTGAGATCCATTGAGACATCGTGGTTGGAGTATTCTTGGTTGGTATTTATCTTCATTATGTTCTTGGATCATTATGATAGATGATATTCCTTATGATGGATGTATTTATTGGTATGTTTCTTATATTGATGATTTGCATATGTTAGATGATGGTATCCTATGCTTTACTTTGCATGTTAGTAGGATGTTTTAGGAGTGACATTCCTACTATGTTAATACCGATGATCTCTTCGATGCTTTGGAATGTTACACACGGAGGGATGGCTAGGATCCACGATGGTCTAATGATGCTATTTATGGTTGGGAGGAACCGTGCACTTAGTTATTTATGTTTGTGATATATGGTTATCTTTTATGATGGATGTTTATATCTTTTGTAATATTGTATCATGTATGACATGTGGTTTTATTTACTTTAATTGCATCATGGATTAATATTGAATGATGATTTACTTTATTTACATGGATGATTATTCTTTTAAGCTTTTCATACCATATGTCATGTATAGTGCATGATTGAGAAATTGAAAATGTAATTTATGAAAGCTGAATGTATCATTGCTATTTCATAAGGATGTGATGTTAGATGGATAGTCAAGATTAGATGTGATTCAACATTAAGGGATCTTAAAAGAATGTAACTTGTTATGTATATATGTTATGTTTACTTTCATTTGAATTGTTACTATTGCTTCTGTTGTCATGTAAATGTTATGAATGGTTTTACTTTCATGTTTTTTTAAAAAAAAATTGTTTGGCAAACTTAGTGAAATTCTTTGGATCTGAGGCATTACAAGAATGATAAGTGGGCTACTTATGTAGGCCTTAGAAAATGGAATGGTATGTTCAAATATGCAATGGTTTTAGGATAATGTAAAACTATAATTTAAAACTATAATTTTTTTTTTATATTGATATTTCTTCTTGAATTGATGAATCAGATCCTAAGATGTTAGAGGTTGGGAATATCAATCTCATGATGCATGTACCTCCCACAAGTTTAAGAAACAACTTCCACAAACCTTGTTAAACCTTGCTTGGCATGCATGAGAGATGAGTATTTAGCTCCTTTAGTAATAAGTCCCTAGCTACCCATGAATGAATGATAAATATTGATTGCCACTATTGCTTGGTTAGTACTCGAATATACAAATCTTTCACCCAAGCATGCCCCTTGGCTACTCCATCTGATGACCAAACAACTCATTATCCATAACCTAGGTCATGCAAATCCTCATCCCCTACAAGCATCATAGTGTCATGGAGTGGTCCTATTGGTGTTTTTACACTACTAAGAAAAAAAATACTTAATACCAAGATGATAAAGATCACAATAACCTAAGGATTAGCTACCTCCTATAAACAACTATATGTTCTTTAGATTTGGACCCAACTTCAACAAAATCATGGCATATTTTCTACTCTTTTGGCTCTGTAGAAGTTGCTTCTAAATCAGCAGGGTCATCAAGATTTATAAGGTTTGTCTCTACATATGGAACTACTCTAGGATTAAAAGGATCCTCCATGACATTCTTATATCCCAACCAATGATTCATTTCACCTAGTCGATCTAGTCTATGCAATGTATCTCCCATTGAGGAAACATTCTTGTTATGGTAAGCTTGGTCTTCTTGTAATGGGGTACTAAACATCCCTCCTAAGAGCCTTGTGGTCTCTGATTCAAAACCTAATGAAGAATATTCTCTCCTTACCACTAGTTGGTATTGAGAGTTTACTCATACACTACCCTTTGGTTTCCAAGTATGATTTATATCTTCTTTCTTTTTGTTTTGGTTATTCCTACCACCTAGAGGTAAATTAGTATATAATAGTACATTAGAATTGACCCTTATGTAAGCTCTTTTACTTTTCCTTTTGTTAGCCATCTACGGGGATTATTTATCAATAAGCATTAGCTTCAAAACCTTCACTGAGTTGTCACCCGATTCTAGGGAAAATACACAATACACTCAGGGAAAAATATTACAAGACAATATGAATGAATTTGATAGATATGGAAACCTATCACAATGAACCTTGGACTACAACTCTTGCTTGATAGATAAGGCACTTTATAAGGGTTGTATATGTCAATGTACACCTATGGTACTTAGGGTTTTCTCCATTCTTTATAAATTCTCAAGGTTTGTCACTAGAAAAATCCAAAATAACCATGAGAAATTACTACAAGAAGCTACAACACATATACAAACAAGACCAAAAAAATTGTAGTACTTTTTTGCATATGTATTGTATAGCTCCCCAGTAGAGTCACCATTTTTTTTTGTGTTTTTACACTACTAAGCAACAAAATACTTAATACCAAGATGATAAAGATCACAATAACCTAAGGATTAGCTACCTCCTATAAATAGCTATATGTTCTTCAGATCTAGACCCAACTTCAAATAAATCATGAAAGTTTTTCTACTTTTTTGGCTCTACAAAACCAAGGTAGGTGCACTTGAGGGATAAAAGATTCACAACTTGACAATTCTTTATATTTCACAAATTTCATGACATTTTATAAAAATACTCAGTCCTTTCATTAGATTGGTCATAATTCTTCTTAGATCTACAAATAGCTTTGGGCAATAGCAACTAACTAAGATTCAAAGATTAAATGTAAACAAGTATTGACTAGCTATAACATTATCCATGCATCAAAGTAAAATTAATTTGATTTTATATTTATTCCCAATGAAAACTCATGGTTTTGTTCAAACTAGAATTGAACATATGACTAGTTCCTAATTCATTGGGATTTAAAGTCTACCTAGCAAAAACTTGAACTAATCAATTGCATTACAATTGATCTATCATCCATTATCCCCAAACCCATTCTTATGAATATCCTTGTTGTATAACTAGAAACTCTATCAATTCATTAGAGCATTTACTTAATCCATTGAATTAAAAGCAACAGCAAATTGATATACAACTTATCTTGGTTGCATTAAATTTCATAAGACTTGTTTACACAATCCCAAGATCACCAATATACAACAATGGAAATAGAATTCAAAGATAAAATATAGCATAACTTGCTTCTTAGCATTAATTTTCACTTTGAAAATCACAAAAATTCTAGAAAATTTGAAATAACTTTCAAAAATAGACAATGATCCTTTCAATAGTTCCTTTTGTTCTAAGGACTATAGAAAGAAAATAAATCATGGAACTTACAATGAGTTCATTAACTAATAATAATAATGTAATCCGTAAAATTATTAGAAAAATTAGTCCCTACTCCACATCTTGGGAATCCTTATATAAGAAGATGGATTGGAAAAAGCTTTAGATGGGAGGACACTTGTCAAAATCCTAATTTGAAAACCAGTATAAAGATATTCCTACTTTGCTATATGCAAAACATTCTTTGTACCTGGTCGTAGAATTATGATTTAGTTACAAAATGGATAATGGTGTTTGTCATCAAATATTTTGTGAACAAATCAAATTTTTCCTTTAGCTCCCATCATCATCCATGTGCTCTTTTTAGCTTTTCTTGCTTTAAACTACTTCTCAACTTTATTCAATCACTATCATCAGCTAGTAGTGCCTTGATTTCTACAATCAACTCCCAAATAGTGATGTTTGTGTCAATACCAGTCCATGTGATATCTTTGATTGTGTCTAGCTCCTCTAAGCATTTGATCCACTTGGCATGAGTTATGGCTTTAACTTCAAAAGCTACTTTGGACATCTCTACTTCTAATTTATAAAGTATATCTATCATATCATAGAAAGTAGTGGTGCTTGCTTCTTTATTACAAAAAGACACAAACCTGGGATGATCAAGGACTTTGTCAAATGATGATGACCATTCCACCTAGTCCTTGATTTTACCTTCATTATCCAAGACTATAGGCACAAATTTTGGTGTCCTTATCACCATTACTTTTATTTTACTTTGTACTTGCTGCATTTTTACCCCAAAGAAACCACTTAAATCTTTTACCTTGTGCATTGCTTTTCTACTATTCACAATGGTTGCCTTTAGTAAGTCCTCCTAAGGAAGTATAGTGATTATGCTATCAAAATACTAGATGTAAGGGCCCCATGAGCTAAATAGTGGAGATAATAAGTCAATTACCTCTATACATTTATATATTCTACTCCTTCTAAGGCAATCTAACTTCCATGCACACTTTTTGAGACTACCTTCAATGCATTGATCTTATGGACCAATAAAATCTTCAAAGCTCTAATCTCTACATCCTTAATGGCTTCTAATGTTTCTTCCTCAATATCCATAGCCTAGCCTAATGTTTCCCCTATTTCAAAAATCTAGCCCTTTGTCTGCACTTCTCTATCATGAACCTCTGTAATAGTTCTGACATTTTTCTTCAATGAAGCCACCTCCATTTCCAATTTGATAACTTTTTATTGTAGTACATATGTTTTCTTCATTTCCTCTTCATAACTCCTTCTTGTCCCAATAAATTTCTCATAGGTCTTTTCAAGTTGAGCTTCAAGAGTGTCCATTTTATGCTTGCCCATTAATGCTATTGAGGTATGCATTCCCAAAAATTTGGTCACTAGATGTAGATTGCACGTGCCAAAATATAACATTTCCCATAGAAGACTCTTTTATCTCCATGAGAGTGGTCTTATCATCCTCTAGAGCTAAACTCCATATAGCCATTGTCTGGGCATCTACATTAAATCGTAACCCCATTATCTCCCCATATTGGTTTTCATCTTCAAAGGAAACTAATTTCCCTTGTCTTCTTATCAGATCAAGTAAAAATGAAGAGTTCAAATCCCATCCTAGGAAGATAATCATCCCACTTCTTCTAACTAAGTATCTAGCCTCTTTAGTAGTGAGAGTTTCACTAGCAAGGTCATATTCCTACAGCTTTTATACCAATTCAGCAACCTTTTTAGTATCATACTCAGTTTCAATTCATTTCTCTTTATTTTAAAAAGGAAGCTTTTGAATTCATTTGACTTAATAAAATTGTCATCATCCAAAAACTCCTTGGCTTCAATGATTATATCATCAATCATTTGTGTCTCTAACTAAATTTTTTTTTCCCTTTTCTCACTCTTAGACACCTGAGACATTAGGAATCTTCTTCTAATATCATTAAAATACTTATTTCCCTTTGGATAAATCTGAAGTTCCTTCTGCTAAGCTTAGTCTAGTATTTTTACCATCTTTCACTTCTTATGTCTTTGTTCTACCCTTGTAGGACTCTTAGGAGCATCTTGAACATTTTGTTCAGATTGATCCTCTTCATTAGATACATCAACTATATATTCATCATCAATATACTCTAGATTCATCTTCCTCCTAATTGCTTCATGAACTTGAGCTACCAACTCATCAAAATTGTTAACACACTTATCTAGTCTGATCTAATATTATTCATTTGGATAAAACCCTTTGAAAGATGGGTTTTTCTTTCCCATTTCTTTCTCATAGCTAATAATGTCTCTAATTTTTACTATTATTTCCCTACATACATCCTCACTCAATACATCAACAATAATAGATTCTTCCCACATAGGCTTTATAGGAGGTAGATTGTATCCCCTCACACTTTTCAAAGCATGCCTTATTATATTATAGGGGTCATAGGTTCTAGCTAGCCCCATTGGCATCTTATAATATTGCAAGAAAGAATTGGTTTGCTGAATAGCATTATTGCCAATCTCAAAACCCTAAACTTTGGTGCATCTATGTAAAAATTTTCCTTTCTTGACACCCTTTCCTAAATACTCCCTATTTAAAGAAATTAGTTACTAGAAAATTTCTACAAATCCTAACCTCTCAAGAACATACTTGGGCAAGATGTGAGGTGACTGAGGACAACCAAAGATTCTTAAAACAATATAATCTTCAAACAAGACTACACTGCCCCAATCATGAGTTAATTGTTTCCCATCATCAAAACACCATTTAGGTTTGACAATCTTCCTAACACTTCTAGGAACTCTTTCAACCATGCAACCTATCATTTTTAAAATTGGATAAAAAAATTCATTATAAAAAGAGATAACATTTGAATATGGATAATAAAATTTCCATACCCATGTCTATCTTTGTACTAGCAGCTTCTCTCCCATTCTTGTGTTGAATTGAAAAGGCTTTGATCAAAAATATCGACATTCTTTGCTAGAATAAGGTGCACGAGGAGGTAGTAGTAAAAGAACTTAAAATCCTTCAATTCTCCTTGTTTGGAAACATAAATTTGTTTGTGAATACCCTCAATGATGCATTCAAAAAAATCATATCTAGCATAATGATTAGGGTCTTGAATATTTAAAGCCATGATGTAGTGTGCCCCTAAAGCATTCATGGTCCCATCTATACCTAAGACTTTGTCAATACCAAACATGGTATTGTAAAAATACCTTTGAAAAGAAATCCAAGGGCATGACTTCATCAATATCTATCCTTTTTGGAATTTCTCCTATATGCTTCTTCTCCTTAGGAATGTGCTAGGTCATGTTTTTATCCATATAGAAATTTTTATGTTTCTTGAAATTCTCATTAAGATCTTTAATATCAATGGGCAATGACATAGGTCCACCCAAATCAAATAATTCTATGAATGTATCCTTGTTGGGTGCTAGAAAAATGCTTCTATCCTTCCTATGAAATGACTTATTTATAGGATTGTAACATTTGATTAATGCTTTGACCAAATCCACGTCCACAAAAATGTCTGGCACTATCAATTTTCCTAAATTTCTTACCCAAGGGTTACAAATTGGAACTTATTTTACTCTGTTTGTATAGAAAAACAAAAAATAGCTCATACCCATTTCTGTTAGGGAGAATTGCATCTCTACACATTGTATATGGATCTTTGAAAATGAGGTCATTTGCATTTTGACCATTTGTAGAGCCAGAAAAATGTGCATCCATTCTTCTACAAATATACTTACAACCCTTGGGGGAGTGTTTAGACTTCAATCACTGTCTATGCAATCAACTCTCCTTCTCTGTTGGCCATTTCCACAATTATTCTTGTTAATTCTATGTATTTCGATGAAAACTACTTAGAAATCAACTATGTACTTGAAATTTCTCAAAAATTCAAACAATTTTGAGGAAACAGTAACAACAACCTATTCTCTTCCAGGTTTTATCAACTTTTTGTGATGAAAGTGTGGCTTTAATTTGTATTTAAGGGTGGCATGCTTGAAAACCTATGAATCTCCATAAAATAGACTAGAACTATGCTTTTTTAAAATTTTACATGTCCTTTTCAAAATTTTGCCATTGAAAAAGTTGTTTTATTCTTTAAAACTTAAAAGTGCACCTGCCACAAACAAATTCATTTCTCCATTTCACACCAGAATCTTCCTTTTTCATAATAAGACTTGTGATGCTTTGAATCTTTAGTTTTTATTCTACCACAACTTCACAGTTATACTTAATTTCATCTTCATAATTGTTGTGATCTTGTGACAAAATCTTAACCCTTAACACCTCGCAACCTCACTACAGTTAAGCCTTTGGAAAACTTTATGCCTGCAACCTTACGATGCCTCAAAGTTCACTTGACTGCTCTTTCACAATTCCAAGATTGAGCATCCATATTAACTATGAAATGACTCACTAACATTTTGTACTGACTATTTTCCTTGATTCACACACTCACAACTTCAAATGCCTTAAGCTAAAATAAATATGTGGAGATGGGCTTTCCTTTGTTTTGCACCATCACAACTTAGCCTATTTGAAATATTCATGAAACATAAGAATAGAAATATTTCTAAACTTAGGACAAGGAAATACACACAAAAAATACATAATCCTTTCTTTTTAAAAAAAAAAAATAAAAGAGCTTTCCTAGGGTTTTCATCAAAACTAACAAAAGTTTATAAACCCTAAATCATTCTTTCACAATTCTTCCTGACCATTTTAGAGTTTCACACAAACTGGGCAAGAAGAAAATTAGTCTACCAAGTCCAAAATAATGAAAAAAATTGGAAAATTCCTATAGATGATTCATATTTCTTACATCATCCTACCTTAGTTGAATGAAAATAATGCTTGCCACATACCAGATGCTCACGATGTTGATCATAGATTGGTTTTGACAATTGAGTGTCAATATACTTAAGACATTTACTTAGTTCATGCCAAACTAGTAATGCATGCCAAGTATAATATGTAAATACAAGACCATGCTGAGTTGCAATTAGTGTCAAGTCACTCATGTTCTAAGTCACTCAAGTGTCGAGTAGATAGACCATGCTAAGTGATTCAAGTGCCAAGTAAACAATAGATGCCGAGCAATTCAAGTGCTGAGCTAGAAGCAAAATTATAGTGTATGCCAAGCATTAGTAATTATATATTTCGAGTAACACAAATTGGACATACTTGTTTGTTATGGCACAAACAACTATGTAAACAATTTTTCAGCCAACATAAGGTTAGGTTTTGATTCTTTAGAGATAATGATGAATCTACATGTAGATTCCCTATGCAATTACATGCTACCAATCAAAAAATGGGAAAGTTTAAGCAAAAAAATGGATGAATCTCAGTCATAGATTTATACCTAACCCTAAGCCACCTTAGTCTTCATAAGGAGGATGAAGCCCTAAAATTTTTATGAGAGAGAAGAGAGTTGAGAGCATTGTAAGGGGTGAATGATTGAATTGAAGGTATGAACAAGATAGCTTGCAGAGCATTCAAGGTGACTTAGCAGTGAGAGTGAATTGTAGAATCAGTTAAGAAAAGAACAAGAGGATAGAGGATATAGCATTGTTACATCAGACCATGAAGGATTAATTAGAGATCAGCTAGAGGTGATCTATTATCTAGCAAGCAGGTGCCAACTGCAAGATCTATGTTGAGACATTTTGACAAATGATTTTAGTTAAATCTCCTAGGTGGAATGGTCCTAACAGGGCTTACCAAATCATTTAACATGGTGACATTCCAAGTGAGTGATCAAAAGTCCTTTAACTAGGCACACTTCTAATAGGGTGTTGAAATCCTCTAATAAGGTGGGACTTAACAATATTTGTAAGCCTTTCATAGGGTAGATCATGTTTTATGGTCAAACAATTATAACCTTAATTGGCTACACTTTATTGCTATAGTAGTGAAGATTTATAGGTGTCATCCCCACCCCAATTTTACCTTCTCATTTGGAGGGTTTCTAAGTAATCATATCTGGTGTCAAGTGTGTGTGTTTAATTTCTTACATGTTTTAGATGCATTTAATTTACATGTTATTTTAGTATGTTAATTCATGTGATGTATGAATGGTGAAAGTTTTATGGGTCCAAGTTTAATCTCTCGATTCACACCCCCACCCCAAGTTCTCAAAAGAAGAAGCTTTGCAAGTTAGAGGAAAGATCTTGAAATGGAAGTCTACAAATTGGGAAAGACCATTAAGAACTAGGAGAATGAGATACATCTTATACTACATCAACTAAATTAAGCCAGAGATGTCTTGAAGAGTTTATTGAAGAGAAGGAAAGAGATCCCTATAGCCAAAAATGACACACAATACAAAGAGATTGACACCACAAAGCTATTTTTAGATGGTAACTCTAGGGAATTTGATGTAACAATTGTAGATCTAATGGAAAAAAAGAGAGCATAAGCTAAAGAAATTAGAAATCTCAAGTTGGAGCAAGAATCACAAGTTATACTACTATGTGAGGTGACTGAACAAAAGAAGAAAGTCATAGAAGACAAGGCCATGATTGAAGAAGAAAAAAGAATGCTACCAAATAGATTAGAAGATAAGTCAACAGAGCTATCCAGGATCTCAAACATGCAATTGGATACCTTGAGCCAAATGATGAATGCTCACCATGAGTTGAATGTCAAGGAAATTGAGATAACCACATTAAAATTGTAGACTGAACAACTGCAGAATGACCTAAAAAGAGAAACATAATTTCTTGAAAGTTTCAACAAGCCAAATGAAGCCATCAAATACTTTAAGCAATTACTGAAATACCCTAGATCCAATAGAGATGCATCAGGATTGGGCTACATGAGTACTAAAGAAGGAGAGTCATCTGAAGCTTCTAAAGAGAGGAACATCAAAGGTAAGAATTCCAAACCTACTTGTCATAATTGTGGAAAGAAAGGAAATATTACTAATGTGTGTAGGAGCAAGAATAGAAATAAAAAAGCTAAGCCTAAGAACATGACTCATTTTCATAAGTGCAATAAACAAGGTCATCATGTACATGAATGCAAAACCAAAACCATGCATGCACCAAAATTTAAAGGATATTGCTAAAACTATCAAAAGTATGGACCTAAAGCCTTTGAATGTAGATCCAAGTCCACATGGTCATCAAGAAAGCTAGAAAAGGTAAGAAACTATGGAAACTCTTAGAATTGGGATTACAATACAAGATATAGATGTCATTATTGTCAAGAATATGGAAATGTACTTGAGAATTGCATTAGGACTCACTTCAGTAGTAACTAAAAAAGGTGGTTAGGTCAAACCACATGCTTTAGCTATTTGAAGACTAGTCATATTAGTAAGCATTGTCCAACTAGGTCCAAGGCACGAAGTTGTGAATTTGATAATGGCAAAGGCAAGGAAAAAGTTGAACACATCAAGAATGAAATGAATAAGACACAAAAGAAGAAATATGGTTGAAATGCATCAAGTGGAGAAGGGATCACTTCAGACAATGGGTCAAGTGGTAACACCTCATGAAACTAAGCAAACAAAAGGTATGTGGGACTGATATTCAAAGTATTGCATCATACATTAATTACAAAAGAAGTTAGTACTGAAAGGACTAAATTAGCATGAATAGAGACGCAAGATGATGTTGAAAATTTAAGATTAAACCTTTTAGTTTTCATGTTATTGCCGAGCATGAAAAGTTTTCAATGGATGTCAAGTGGAATACTAGTTAGTGTTAAGCTGCTAGGCTAGCTAGTTGATGTCAATTCTATAGTAGCTTCCAAGTGATGGAAATACCTATAGATACCAAGTGAATTTGAAATCATGTTGATGCTAATTTTATAGTTGTACAAGCACTAAGCATTAATTGCAAGGTTTTTGTAGGGTATATGGTTGTTTGTCACTCATTTCTCATCATTTTGAATTTGAGCAAGAGCTAAAGGTGCAAAAGGCAATTCAAAAGTTTATTTGAAGTGACTAAAAAGATCTTAGTAATTATTTCACTCTCATTCTTTGAATCTCAAAGGTATTTATTCAAAAGCCAAGCTACATAGTTTACATTGTTAGAAACCCTAATTTTTCATAATGGCATCAAGCTCAAGAAATGTAGAAGGAAAAGGAGTGTTGAATGTGTAATTACTTAGTAATGAGGTAAAGCAACTAGATTTCAAAGCGATTCCAAATGTTTCTTACAAACAAGACCCATCAAGTGTGTTATCCATGATTCCCTTGAAAGTTATTATGGTTCAAAATGTTATAAAATTTTATAACTACAAGATATATGGACTTGGTGATATGGAGATAAGGGAAGCATATGACTAGATTGTGTGAAAGTGGCATCTTAAAAGAACTATTCAAAATCATAGAAAGGAAGGGTTTGATGTGTGCCCTAGAATTCCCCACTATTTTCAAAACTAATTGGATAAGAATAGTTTTGAGCTGAATTCATGATGGATCTCTATGGTTGGAAGGAGGACCAATAAATATTCCAAAGAGAATAATTCATAGGGTGAATAGTTTTCTAACCCTAGATTGGCCAAAGACTCTACGAAGTGATTCAAAAAAAAGAAATAGAGAAAAATATAGGTGCCAAGTAGAATAAGTGTGGAATGACAATGGATAAAGATCATAGATCCACTAATACACTTTGTAGTTAGGGTCATTTCTCACAAGTTTTATCAATCAATAATATTGAATAGCATACCCTATATTGTAATGGATGTGGGATACACAATTGTAAAGAAATATCATACTTATGATCTAGCTGAACTTCAATTACAACAAATAATGGAGAACCTTGGAGTAGTCAGGAAGACTAAGAGTGCTCAGTGCAAATTTGGATCAATTCTAATTTGCATATTTTTCTATGTACAGAACACATTCCCATATTTTGGTAAAATAGGATAGAAGACAAATAGGATAGTTGCTTCTTGGATAAATGAATACATTGAGTAGATGTGTAAGAACTTTGAAACTATCATGACAAGCTATTTTGAAGACTCTAAGAAGTCTATGAAGCAGAGGATGAGAATACCTATTTCTTTAGTTGAACAAAACTACAATGATATATGTTTTCTTGTTGATATTGATTACACATATGTATAAGCTGCGATACCTAGGGTAAGATGGTTAAGACCCTTAGGATATGAGATTAATGTTCATGAAGCCTCAGCTACCATCACTACACTTCTTGCTGAAGAAGTTAATAAAACAACTAAAATATTTAGCAATTATACTATCATGAAGTCCAAAGTAGAAATGGAGTTGAAGACAGCCTCCACACTGAAGAAGAAAGACAAATTGGTGAAGAAATTAAAGGAAAAATTTGGTGAAGGTGCTAAAGAAGAAGAAGAGGAAGGTGATGAAGAAGATGAAGAGGAAGAACAAGAATAAACTAAAGAACCTCTTACATTAACCTAAGGCAAGGGTGAGGAAAATGAAGAAGAAGAAGGTGTCGAGGATGAAGTTGAGGAAGCACAAATACATGTTGAGCCTAAAAAGAGAAAAGCCAAGACACAACTTATTGTCAAGGCAAAGAAGGTTGCAAAACCTAGTCCAGCAAAGCCAACATCACCAACCACCAAAGCTGATTTTTTTGGTCTAAAGAATATAAATCTTTATGCAAATATCAAAAATAATGCTGATTTGTTTGGTGTAAAGAATGTAAATTTGGATAATTTGGAAAAAAAGGAGAAAAAGATAGTAGAAGAAGCCCTATATACAATGTGTCCATATTTAAGAATACACCATTAGAATTTACCAATTTAGTACCCAAGAAATCGTATGATCTAGTTAAGCAAAAATGACACTATTGTTTAAATTTGGAAATGCAAATAAGTGAGACTACTCTAGCCCAAGTAATGCCAGAACTAACAAAAGGGCAAATTACCAAGGAAGATAAGAAATATGGTGGAAGGCTACACCAAGATATAGAGCCTTTATCATTCTCCAAAATGACATTGAAGATGTTGCAAAGAAATCCACTCAAATGTGGAAATTAATTTATGGATTAAAAACTATAAAGAAAGGAGAGAAGGACCCCTTTGAGGGAAAAAATGATGATAAAGAAGAGGATGATCAAGAATATAGAAAAGAAGAGAGAAATATAGAGGAGGAGGCTGAGAAGATGGACACTGACATGGAAACAACTGACCTACAACATGAGGAACAGAGTGTGCAAGACACATAAATGTCAAGTGCTAGTCCCCCTCATGCCACAAGTGCACCTACAAAGATTATAATTGTCAAGGATGTCTCTAATGCATTAGCTCAGAACATCAATCCATTAACTACATAAGATTTGAAAAAGATCTTAGACAAATCTACACTGCAAGCTCAACTTTGTACACATCCAATTTTGATTAGTGTAGAAGAACTCCAAAAGAAAGTAGCAGAGGTTACAAGGGATAAGGTGAATATGAAAGAACCACCTTCTACCATCCCTATGATTACTAGTGATCAACCTTTGATTCCAACAATAGATACATCAATTAAGGTTGACATAAGTGTCAAAAAGGACTAGTTGAATAGGGGTAGACTGCCACAAAAGAGGAAAAGGAGACAACAATAGAGAAAATAGGATAGATAGACACATCTATACCTAAAGCTCAAACACATGGTACAACTCAAGTCATTGTCATAGATCAGGATAAATCTAAAGAAGGTGAACAAACACCAAAGGTAAAGGAGTAGGAGGCCATTCAAGCATTGGTAACTTTACCAACATCAGGCTCCTCACCTACAAAACTTCTTTAGAACTAAGCAATACCCCTACAAATCTCGATGCTAGGATCAAGCTCTTCTAAAGTTGAGAAGGTAATTTACTATGGTGATATCACTTTAGATGAAGAGATAGTGATTCCAAAATTTGATTATGACACAATGACTATAGATCAAATAAGCATTCTACAACAAGAATTAGAGAAGAAGAAACACCAAGAAATACTTAGAAAGGAGTACAGAAAAATGAAAGCATTACAAGAAATTAAATACATCTTTTTAGATGCATTCAGGTTGCCTACTCTAGAAGAAACCAAGCCACTATTAGAAAAATTGCCAAATATTGTGGAGAAGGTTAATAATGAAGACCTAGATACAAATGCCAAACTTTTGGAATGGTCTAAGAGAAAGTTCCAAGGAAAAGTGAATGAGAAGATATCTGGTGATATAGCACTCACAAAAGTTTCTTTGGCAAATAAGGTTGAGGATGTGAAGAAGGTACTTGAGAATATTTTCTCATTTGTACACCAAACTGTGTGATCCCACACTCTTCACCGAAGACACCAGGTATAAATACTGAGCATAGAGAGGAATATAAGCATATCAAGTACATAGTTTCCTAAGGACCCAACTCAAAATGAGAAGCATTTCCATGCATTACTTCAATCACAGAGTCAATTAGCTATGTTAACAATAGAAGAGGCTAATATAAGAGCCAAATTGACACAAATTCAAGCCTCTCTCACCCCACACATGGAAATCCTCGATAAATAATTAGGATATGTAGAAACTTTGTTGAAGAAAGATCCCAATCTTTCTAAAGTAGATGGCCTAGTATACCTTGTAGTTGAGCTCACCATCCAAGCGAAGTCATTAGATGTTGCATGTGACAACTCGGATGTAGCTTTGAAAATAATCATGGCAGTCCATAAATATTTTTTGGACAAATACACTATAAGCGTATAAATCCCTTGACATAAGTGTCAAAAAGGGGGAGATAAATAATAAAAATAAGGGAGACAAATAAGCAAGGGGGAGATAGATTAAAAGGAGGAAGTAAAAATGCAAGAAGAAAGGGGGAGAGTAATGAAATGGGGGGAGATGAATAAAGTAAAAGAGGAAGCATGAACAAAGGGAGAGATATCAGATTTTAACTCCAGTAATATACATTTTTGAGAAATAGAAAGAGAGCAAAGACAAATCTACTCAAAATGGAGAAAAAAATTTGGATATAGAATAGACACATAAATTTTGAGATATATAAGTTATTGCAAAATTTTAAAAATTTTGATGTTTTGTATATAAGTTGAGTCATGGTTATGTTATACTCAAGAAGAATAGATTGTTTTTATATATTCAAGTGTTTTTGATACTCATGTCAAAGGGGGAGATTGTTGATCTCAGATTGGTTTTGATAATTGAGTGTCAACACACTTAAGACATTTACTTAGTTCATGTCAAACTAGTAATGCATGACGAGTATAATATGTAAATACAAGACCATGCTGAGTTATAATGAGTGTCAAGTCACTCAAGTTCAGAGCAGATAGACCATGCTGAGTGATTCAAGTACCGAGTAAATAGTAGATGCTGAGCAGTTCAAGTGCCAAGCCAAAAGAAGAATTATAGATTATGCCGAGCATTAGTAACTATATATGCCAAGTAACATAGATTGGACATATTTGTTTGTTATGGTGCAAACAACTATGTAAACCATTTTTTAGCTGACATAAGGTTAGATTTTGATTCTTTAGAGATAACGATGAATCTACATGTAGATTCCCTATGTAATTACATGTAGCCAATCATAAAATGAGAAGGTTTAAGTGGCAAAATAGATGAATCTTAGATGTGGATTCATACCTAACCTTAAGCCACCTCAATCTTCTTAAGGAGGATGAAACCCTAAACTTTTTATGAGAGAGTGAAGAGAGTTGAGAGCATTGTGAAGGGGTGAATGATCAAATTGAAGGTGTGAACAAGATAGTTTATAGAGTATTCAAGGTGACTTAGTAGTGAGAATGAATTGCAGAATCAGTTAAGTGAAGAACAAGAGGATAGAGGATACAACATTGTTACATCAGATTGTGAAGGATTAATTAGAGACTAAATAGAGGTGATCTATTATCTAGCAAGCAAGTGCCAACTGCAAGATCTATACTGAGAAATTTTGACAGATGATTTCAAATCTCCTAGGTGGAGTGATCCTAATAGGCCTCATCAAATCCTTTAACAAGGTGACATTCCAAGTAAGTGATCAAAAGTCCTTTAACCAAACACACTTCTAATAGGGTACTAAAATCCTCTAACAAGGTGGGACTTAACAGCCTTTGTAAGCCTTTAACAGGGTAGGCCTTTCATAGGCTAGATCATGTTTCATTGTCAAACCATTGTAATCTTAATTGGCTACACTTTATTACTGCAGTAGTGAAGATTTGTGTGTGTCATCTCCACCCTTGTTTTACCTTCTCATTTGGAGGGTTTCTAGGTAATCATATCTAGTGTCAAGTGTGTGAGTTTAATTTCTTACATATTTTAGATGCATTTACTTTACATGTTATTTCAATATGTTAATGCATGTGATGTATGAATGGTGAAAGTTTTATGGGTCCAAGTTTAAACTCTTGATTCACCCCCCTCCCCCCAGAAGTTTACCTTTCCCACTTGTAATTCCAATACACCATCAATAGCTCTAATAGCATGCAAAGATAGAAAGATGGAATAAACTAAAAGTAACAAAAAAACTTTTCAATTTGTTATTTTAACTCGAGTTGGTCAAAATTTGGACCAACTCGGACATAAAAACCAAAAAAAAGTTTTGAACAAGTCTCTACCTGAGTTGCTCAAAAATTTAGGTCAAAATTTGACCTATAATGTAGTAGTGTTGTATTTAATTGTTTTTTT